>VZRX01019769.1:0-119690 GCA_013398075.1 Notiomystis cincta
AAAAGAAAAGGAGAAAAAGCAGAAAATGTGTGAGGCTAGGAGCAATGATCCTGCTTATAGCATGATTACTTTGTAAAATATTGAGCTGGAAAAGTTTTTATATTGCTGGAAAACATCTGCAGTGCTGTGAAAGGCAAATAAGAAGAAAAACTTTGAGGAACCCCTTCTGATCTTGATTATAGTAGTAGTGTCATTAGAATAGAATCAAGCTTCTACTGCTACTACTTGTTTGGAAGAAAACAAATCAATGAGCATTAAAAACAAAACAAAAAAACCCTGAAAACGCAAACAAACCAAAATTAAAAAAAAAAACCAAACAAACAACAACAACAACACAAACAAACAAACAAAAAAACCTCACATCAAACAAACTGTATTTAGCAGAATTTTATAAAAATTTCCAGATGCCAAACTGGAAAATTTGCAAGAAATCCCAGGACCCCTTCTTGTGTAAAATTCTGAGTTGCATTTTTTGATAACAAATATTAAATCAGTTGCACATCATTTTGGAACTAGCATCCTTTATTATTGTGAAAAATCCTTATTCTACAAAAATATCACAGAGGATTAGCAAAATTCAAGCAGCTTTTTAAGTGGCAATGTGGATATGATTGATTATTTCAATACCCAGTAAGTTAAGAAATACCTTTTGTAAGGGTAAAGTGCAATTGATTTATAGGACCAAAAGAGTGGTCAGATGATAGGAAAGGTTTGGTCCTTGCCCCTGTTGGAATAGAATGTGTGGGTTTGTAGCTCGCCAGGGATTTCATAGCCTAGTTGAATAGTCACTGACCTTTAACTTAAATTTCCAAACTTAGGCTGAATTTTTGTAACTGGACAGGAACTTCCTCTTATATTTAATTTTTTATATTTGTTCAGCTGTAATTGCTGTCTTCAACTCTGCCCCCTTCTCATGTGTAAGAGATTAAAGCAAGCACAAACCCAGGTGCTGGCTACAGAGACTCTTTTGATGCTCTCACTAATGCAATATAAATCTCTTCAAGAAAAGGGTTCTGTTGAACAGAGGAATTATTTTGTAACCAATAAAGTACATTAGAAAAATTCCTACTGCCACCTGCAAAATTCAGGGGTTTGTGGCTTGGAGTGAAAAGGTTGGTACATTTAAAGTTCTGTGATGAATGTCATGACATAAACCAAGTGTAAATCCAGTGGCACTCCCTGCCCACTACCTCAGTACTCATCTATATAATTTGTGCCATTTTGAAATTACTGCAATTTCATATAGGCTCCTGTGGCTGTGAAGAAAATTCCAGTTTCACATAGTGCTTTCTCAGCAGTGCTCTTCAGAGGTTAACAATGCCACAACTCTGCATCAGTTCACTAAAGCAGCACTTTTTAGAGAATTGCTCCAGCTGAAGAGACCTTGCTGTTAGAAGGGGCTCTGGAGCTTGAGTAAAACAATTGAGTTTCCTGAATCAAGATGCTGGGTGTGATGATCACAGCACTGGCTGGGTTTACCTGTTCAGCTTAATGGTGTGTCTTACCTGAGATAACAACATTTCTGGAAAGACTTGGGGGTTCACAGTTCCTCTGTGAACTGAGCAGCTGTGTGGCACAACAGCTTTCTGCAAGGCCAGCAGCAGTTTGCAGCCTGCCACTGACCTCGATGCACTTAATGGTGGAGGAGATATTTGTAGAAAGATTGGATAGTTTCTTGCAATAGCACTGAAACTGAGTTCTGATCCAGTCACTGAATTGCCCTTGTCTTTTGCTGTGTTGTGTCAGAGCCTGAAGAAACTGTTGTGCTTTGACAAAGCTACAAGTCTGTGGCAGATACTGATTATATATATAGACCCTCATAACTAAAGCCTGGACCATTGTTCAGGGTAAGGGATTCTCTTCAGATCCTGATTTATTGAAGACTTAATCATTGTGTTTATAATGGCAAACTTAAGATGTTTGCAATAATGCAGTTAATGAAAATCATCAACTGTATTAAATAACATTATTTAAAAATCAGTCTTTAGTCAGGTTGTGTTTTCAAAGACCTCTTGCTCTGTTGCTCACTGGAACATATCAGGGAAACATTTATAATTTACTCCTGTCCTTATTGCTCCTTCTAAGAATGCTGGAACAGTTTACAAAGCTTTTGAGGTAAACATGTCACATTACTCTCCTTTGAGAGCTATTGTTGAATGTACATCACTTCTGCTGGTTAACCCAAGGCAATGTCACTGTTTCTTCTTCCAGTTCAGTTGATCACAGGCTCAGATGACTCATTTTTTTTGTTCATCTTTAAAATGTATTTAGAGCTTAGAGAAAGACTTATGGAACACCAAACCAAAAAGAGAGAAACAGCTTTTGAACTGTACCATTATATCTTAAATATTTTCCTCTTCTGAAATCTAAAGAGAAGGATCTAGTAATATAAATGTATTTATGTGTTGTCTTTTACAACCTGCTGAAGAAATGGCACCACATTGTGAAACTAGAGAGCCACTTCTCATTTCCATGTCACTTTGTATGATGATGTCATTCCCTTGCAAGAGAAGGAGTCTTCCTACAATAACTAAACCCTTCTGTTTAAGTGTATTTGCTATATACTCCAGTTATTTTCCTTTTCAACTTCAACCTGCATATTTCAGCTAAGTGGAATATTTGAAAATCTTATTTAGTACTTAATGCAAAACCACAGGTCTATCAAATTTTTATCAGTCCTGTGGGTTTACAAAAATTCTAAAAATATTTTATAAAGCATATTATAAAGTGTATCAAAAAAAGGATATCTCAACAGTTTTCTGCTTGTTTGCTGTAAAGTTGCTTTTGCAGGCAGATGGATAATGTCATCCACATTAGGTCACAGTGACTTCAATAGATTAAAGTGACTTGGACTCTTTATCTTAAAATGTGAATCTTAATGATTTACTGCAATGTTCTTATCGAATTCATGGATATTTACACAACTGTACAGTTTCAGCTTGATTTTTATCAAACTACTGACCTCTGCAACAACTAAAATAAAAGCAGTAATTTTCAGTTTTCCACCTTTTATTCTTGTTGTGTCATTAAAAACTCTCAGACTAATTTTGCTTTCTCTACACCATTTATCCTGATCTGTTTATTATATGCCTCCTTTGATCATTTTTTTGTATTCTCTGAAAACATGGCAGATAATTAATGGGTACAATTTTAGATCTAACTGAAAAAGATTCCTTTGGTCAGAAGATTCCTTCCAATCACAGTTGATAAATTACCATTGATGCAATAAAAATATGATTATTTTTTTCTCCTCTGAAACTTGTCTTTTAAAAATGTAATGCTTTACATTAACAATGAGAGGTTTTATTTTAAATTGCTTTCAGAAATTCTTCTATATGTTGACATAGAAGATATTGACTGAGAGGTTTAGTTAAGACATTTAATTGATGTTGATAGTATTGACACAGGATTTTAGTTACTAGAGATCATTCATCTGCAACTGTACTTGATCAATTTAGGAAAAAAAATAGTGCCTTCACTTGGTGATGTCTGTCAAAACCTTCTCCTGTCATTTGTGCCACTGATTTGTGCTTTTCCAGACAGGCCCCACTGGAGAGAGGGGATGAGGAGCAGCTCCTTGCAGTTTGTAAAGAACTGAGAGATTCTTCATACTGGAGCACTGCTGGGATCATTCCAAGGTACCAAACCCAGAGTAAATCATTAGCAATGGGCACTGGCAGCCCAGAAACCAGCTGCTTCCTGGGCTGCACCCAAGCAGAGTGAGCAGGAGGATGAGGGAGGGGACCCTGCCCCTCTGCTCAGCTCTGCTCTGCTGAGATCTCACCCAGAGAACTGCACCCACCTCTGGGCTCCCAGCATGGCAGGGACAGGGACCTGTTGGAAGCCACCAAGAAGATCACAGAGATGGAGCACCTCCTGCAGGAGGAAAGACTGGGACAATTTGGATGGCTCCCTATGGAAAAGAGGAGGATGAAGAAACAGAAAAAGAAATGTCAATCTTTTCCTCAGTCCGTAGATCTTAGGGCTGATTTCCTCCAGGTAATGAATGATGCCATGGAAGTATTGTCAGTTTTGTACATAGCTTGCAATAGTTCTGATTTTCCAAAGAGAATAAACCTTCCAGTGGCTAAATTACTGTGTATGCATGGGAAAAGCACGTGTCTTGAGGTTTGGAACTGAAATGGTTTTTATTTCTATGGAAAATGAGAAGTAGCTCCCTCAGAGCACAGGCTGCCCCTCATGTCATCACACACAGCATAGAGGCCTTAATTTGCCAATTAGACAATAGTTAGTGGGGGAAAAAGCAGATTTTAAAAATATAAAATATTGTGAAGTTGAAGAGATGAAATTCAGCATATTAAGAATACATCTCCTACAATTCTGTGACTGGGAATGTTTTAGCAAAATCTGAACAATCTATAAAATAATGTCCCTTTTTGTATGACTTTAGAATACATTGAGAGATCTAATTTAGCAAGGATAATCTAAAATATAAAGTAGCTTAATTTGAGAGATTTGAGTTCATTATGTGGTTCAGCCATGGATTTCAATAGAGTGTATTCTGTTTAAAATGAGTGCATTTCTATCCCAAAGTGTTGTAGGACTGAAGAGTGCACAGATATTCTGTTGATATATACTAAAAATATCTAATGTAGCATCCAACTCCATGCTGTCTCTGCAAAGGCACATTTTGATTTAAATGGGATTAGTAGTGTGCATGAAGTTAAGCATGTCCATAAATGTCTGCAAGGCTTTAGTTATTCAGTGCACTCATTATCTCAGTTTGTTGTTTCATGGAATTATTCCAAGTATCTCATCTAATCAGATCCTCCTGGAGGCACAACATATGCCCACAATAGCATGAGCTATTTATAGCTCCTTCCATATTTATGAAAGATCAATGGAACATTTTTATTGTATCTGTGAATTACCCTGCAGGAACTAAAATCCCTCAATGGGATCATGGTGTGAATTCCCATGGGTATAAAGCTGAGGTAGAAGTGTCAATTTTTTAAATGAAAGCACTCAGTATATAAACAAATGTATAGCAATGTATTCCAAATAATATAAAACAGATACAAGTATATAATTAAAGACTGATTAAATTACATTTTAAAATCAACTGGACACTACTGCATGTATACTAACCACAAATGTGACCCACAGGTATAGAGAAGCACTGTCATTATGCTGAATGAAAATCAGCCCCGTGCTCTTCACTGAAGATGTTTTGCCCAGTAGTAAAACATGTTTGTTTCAGGTACTTCTGAATGACTGACCTTTGGTATTTAGCTTGAAATGCAGTTGGCAAACAGCCCAAATAATTCTGTTCTGGGCAATGCCATTACAAATCTGTTGAATTACTCTATTTTACTGAAAGGGGAGTAGAATGTGGCAAAAGATTCTGGCCTATTTCTGCTGACTTTGTTGCTTTCATCTACAAAGGCAGTGATAGGAATCAGTGAAAGTGTGTATGGAGCATTACTTGAAATGCATAAACACAGCAGAATGTGACTCTTTAGAACTTGAAAATACTCCATAGTATTTCTCACCTACACACCCTTTTTGAATTTGTTTTCAAGTAACAGAGCTAAGAAAGTAAATCCTTCCCTAGAGCAGGCTGTAAAATGCCAATATTAATATAACTGTGTATTATTATCTGCTGAAGGAATTAAGCATGAATCAGTGGAAAAGGAGCTTGCTAGCATTCCAAATCCTTTAATAAATGTCTTTGTTTCTAGATATACAATTCTTTCTTGGCCTTGCCATTCAATGTATTTTCCCAGCACCTAAAAAAATGGTGCTGCAAACAATAGTCACTGAATATTTTTTGTCTTTATGATGGTAGGTTGGTTTTAAATTTAACCAGACAGAGTAGTTCAGAATAGCAAGATGAAAGAATTCAAGTAGTGTTAAGATGTTCAAACAATAGAGAATATCAATGAGTGAAATTTCAGATGAACTTAATGTTTCTGAAATGTCAGATGGAATATTACTGATGACTAAGAGAACTGATATCAATTATGTTGATTTTGAATTTGAACATTATATTATTTATATAACACATGTATCATCTACACTGATTAGATAATGTATATAATGTTATTTTAATAGCCTTTAATGAGATTTCCATTTCTCACCTGAAAATCAGATTTACTTCCAGATATTCTCAGATAAAATTAAAGTAGGTTTTTAAAGCATTCAGGGAAAATATACCACTTAAAATAAAATTCTCATTTACTTCTTTACTTCCCATGTGTTCATTTGAAAATATTCCTGCTTGCCAACAAGTACAGAAAAGTCTTGAAGTTGCAGATGAGCTACAGGCAAGGAGGCAATAAAAATGATCAGGCAGTCTGTTTCTTTAGCTAAAACACAACTGTGTTTCTTCTCTGTTAAAATTGTAGCATCACCAATTATTCTGCAATCCAAATAAATCCCAGTCAATAACATTGCTCTCCAGGATTTCATGCCTACTTCACTAAAAATGTGGTACTGAACCTATAATTTGGAATGATGCCAGTGGTAGAAAGAAAAAGGTGTCCCAAATGTTGGATCTAATTCCCAATATATAGTAAAATAATAACACCCTGTTCTGGGTGTCCAGTGAAACCCAGTTTAACAGGTCTGGTTTTGACACTTCCATGCATGTTACTTTCTCAATGCTTTATTAAAAAGTAAGCCTGCTAATTTCATTGCAAATATTCCTGGGAGCATGAACATCAGCAGATGAACATTGAAGATCAGCACTGAATACACAATTTATTATGAAAACGCAGATTATTTTAAATATTCTTTCAAAGCAGCTGAAGTAAACATTATTTCCTTCCTGAAGTCTATGCTTTTCTCTCTTCCCTTTGTCTTGTGTGTGTCAAGAAATAAGAAGGGAACAAAATACTTTGTTCTTTGTCCTTATTATGAACACTGTGATCTGAAAATATTCTGAAGCTTCTTATAAAGATTTGTCATATATGTTATTTATGACCCCACTGGTAAAGCAGGTGAATGCAACTAAAGCAGCAGATACTTTTTACCCAAAGTTTTAAGTCATCTACAAGCACTGGACCATTTAACCTAAAAAAAAAAAGGCCATGGGTGGCCAAAGAGGAGAATTCACAAGGGAAAAATATCATGTGGAGATAAGAATGATTTACTGGAAACAGTAATGAGACAAAAAAAAATAACAGTAACAGCAACAAGATTAAGAACTAGGGCATACCCAAAAACAAAGTGAGTGAACACCAGTTAAAGTGGAAACAGGACATGTGGAATAACAGGTAATAAATCTTGAATTGGTTTGCAGGCCATGGAATCTTAGTTAACAGTTTGAACTGGAAGCTAACTGCATCAGGCTGGTGGGGCAAACACACATGTTCCTGGATCAGAGGCTAACAGCAATATCAGTGTGTGTCACACTTTCCCTGCCATGCTTACCCAGTCTGCAACAGGGGTGAAAATCAGACTCCTGCTCCTTCAGAACATCTGGGGACTGGGCACTCTGGGTTTCCCTGAGCTGTCTCTACTCAAGCAGAGAGGAATGCCAGGCACAGGGATGGAAAGAGGACACCTTTGAGCACACAGACACCATAATTTCACCTGAATATGGTAAGGTTGTGTTCAGGAGGGAAGACACCTTGATTGAGTTACATTGCCTTGATAGCAATGATGTTGTGAGTACTGATATGTGTTCTTACCATCACAAAATGTTCTGAATTGGATCCTTGTGGCTTCACTCCTGTACAAGGAATTTTTGGAGACACAGCAGCACCTATACCGTGCTGATTTAATATTTATGTAACATTTTGTGTTACATTTTATGAGCAGGAATGCCTGCACTTGCAGGAGCAGCTACAGAAATACTGGATGATATTCTGTACAATGAGAGTTGCTTTTACCCAGAAGGCCACAAGCAGGAACATGAGCTTGCCCAAATGTATAGACAGATGTAAAAGTCATAGTGAAGCCTTGCTTTCTGTCTATACTTTCTTTCTAAAGCTCTTCTCTATGCATGTCATCAATGTGGCAGCAATGCATCTTCAAACTCTTGATTTCTTAGTGGTGCAGGTTTCACCCTTGCCAATCTTTCCAGTCACTGTCAGCAGAGAGAGTTTTGATACACAGTTAAAGATTTCACTGGTTATTATTACAAACACTGGTTGTAATTGAGTATTTCACAATTTTTATTGCTACAGAAATAATACATTTTTTATATATATCTGTATATACTCATCTATTTGAAAAACTCACTGCAGAAAATCTACCTTGTTGAAGTGGTGAGTGAACATATTGAATTGATTATATTTTTCATGCACCAAGTGGATTTTTCTGCCCAAATATTCACTCAGATTTGTAGAAAAATAAAAAGGAAACACTATTGGAATAGTAGTAGAGTTTCTCTGATAGAAAATTTCAAAGGGAAAAAAATGTGACTGGAATGCAGCAGTGGAGAGATGTATAAATGAAAGTAGTTGCTCAATTGCCATTTGAGTTTGAGCCCAGAAAGATATTTAACAAGCCCATTGGTATAATTCTGATTTCTCTAGGGAGCTGATACAGACTTGAACAACAGGATGATGATCTTTCTATCTACTGTTTGTCAGAGTTTTATTTTACTCCAGGGAGTCCTTCATTTCAGTTTTGTTCAATCTAAACAGATAAACATAAGAGATAATCTCACATTTAAATTACAAGGAGACGTGGACATGTTCTGTTCCTGTCATTTCACTGCATATGATCTCAGTGTTTTAAACTCTCTATTTTTATAAGATTTTTTTTCCTGACTGTAGGCTATTGTTGTGAGCTACAGAACTGAAAATGTATAGCAAATGTCAAACTTCTATGCACCAATTCATAAAGGTGGAAGAATTCCTGTGAGAAAATTCATCAAATATTTGTGATTTTTTGAGTTTAATTTAATATATAATCATTCTCATTGTCATTTTTCTTCCAACCCTCCAATAACTGATCTGGACAGAGTAGAGCACAAATACATTTTTTTCCTATAATTCCTTTGGTAAGTATGCTCTTAGAAAGAACATATACCTTAAACAGAGGTGTTCCAATCTCTAGATAAATGAACATACTTCTTCCTTGCTACCAGTAATTTAAAACCAGTCATTTAAAACCGTTAGAGCAACAAATGAACTGTGTTTTCTCTCTGGTGTTCCAGAAGATACCAGACAAAATATGCTCCAAGGAAAAGACTGTACCTTCAGCTCTCACATTTAATATCATTACAGTGATGACTCACATTCAGGACCCCACTTCTGGCATCAAGCTCCAATACTGAATATATCTGGGGGTTGCTCCAACACTAAAGGGACTCAGACAGAAAGGTCTTGCTGGCCTTTACCTCCCCTGGGCAGCCTCTCCACTGCACCTGGAATGTAGGGCAGAGGTGCTGCCCTTCCTGCTGGAAAGACTTTCCAAATACTCTCAAGAGCCTTGCTGCCAAAATTTGGACACCACCTTGGTCATGCTGGATCTGACCAAAGACTGCAGTCACACTGAGTGTGACAAGTCACAAAAGTGCTGCTCACCTTCACCTCCCTGCCATGGGCAGCCTACAATCTGTTCCTCCTGTACTCTCCTTCCTATGCAAAAAATGTCATTTTCTTTCAGGAGGCCATCATGCAAGTAAGGATAGCAGCTCCAAAATTAATATTTCCAGGGATTGCTTCAACAAAGAAAGGGCCAAGACAGAACTGTCTTGCTGGCCTGTACCCATGAGGAGCCTATAGTCTGAGACATGGGGGCTAGATGAGTTCCGTCCCCTGTAAAAGCACTTTGATTGTCTTTCAGAAGCCCACCACCAAAATTTGGGTACAGCCTTCTATCTTGAAGGCACCCAAGAATTGCTCCCACACAAGAGAGGCCAGAACAGGAAGGTGTTTCTGACCTTTACATCCACTGGGAGATGATCAAACACAGCACTGGTAGAAGGTCTAGGTGCCTCCCTTCCCAAGGAAAGTATTATTCACACTCAGGAACCAACCCCCAGCATCCACTGCCAAGGTCCAATACTGAAGATGTCCAGGGATTGCTACCTTGTGTTCCAAGAGAAGGTTCCAAGAGAGAAAAGTCTTGCTGGCCCTCACTTCTCATAGGACAGCCTATAAACCTGCCCTTTAAACCCTGAGGCTGGGCTAGGTGTAGGGCTGGGGGTCAAGTGTCAGGTTAGGGTTAGGGTTTGGGCTAGGTTAGGTTAGATTTAGGGGTTAGGAGTGCTATTAGGAGTCAGAGTTGGAGCTCATGATTAGGAGCTGGGTTTGGGTTTGGAGGTATAATTGTCATTAGAAGAAACATAACCCTTCAGGTAATACCTGAGAGTGTTCCCACAAACCTTACAGTTAAAGCACCCACGAGGTTTAGAACTAGGACAGAATTTTCTTCAGGTAGGGAAACCTGGGGTTTGTTTACTTACTTCAGCTTTTTTGCTTTTGTCTTTGCATGGTTTCTCTATGCATTTTTGCCAAAAATACTCCTTAATATTGCTCCCTCTGTGAAATAATAACACTAGTTTTTTCAATCTCTTTCTAGGTTATATTGCAATTTGTAAAGTTTGGGTTCTTTTGGATGGGTACTCAGTTTTGTAGGGGTTATTGAGAGCATTTGAAGGGATTTAAAAGGAGTATGGAATTCTAATTTTTTTTCTGTTGCCTGCAGCTGGTTTTATTATATCTATTTTTATAACATTTCTATAAATGGAAAAGATTGAGGGTTTAGTTCAGAGGTGTAATGGTAAATATGATCACTTTGAGCAAGCATTTTTTTAAATTTGTATGGCAAGTTATCAGTCAGTGAGAGATTTCAAATACAGCTCTCATAAAAAGGGAAAGGTGCAATTTTGATACCTTTCATTTTGCCAAACCAAATTAATATGCTTTGCTATAAAGAAAAAGCCTTAGAACTTTCAACAAAACCTATTAAAATCCTTTCTTCTTTATTATATTGACCTACATTTGAGCTCCTTCTTCACCATATTTCAAAAATCTGGTGAAAGAGTCATAAAGTCGATGCAAAACAGGTCTGTGAATTTGAATGCCTTTTTGTGATTTAATGTAAATTAGTTATTTAAATTCATGACTGTTTTAAAACAACAATAATTCAAGTATGCCTCTAGGTAAGCTCTGTGCAGGCCAAGATGCTGAGTGGATTTTCAGCCCATGTAAACAGACACAGCTCCCAAAACTGTGGAGAGGTTTTTCAATGGTGCTTAAAACCTGTGCAAGTGGCTGGAATGGCTTTCCAGAGATGAGAAGTGTCTTCCTGCATAAGCTAAAGTTGCTGAATTAGGCTATCACGTTAAGAAAGTGTGAGGACTTGGAACAAAATATTAGATGTTACAACTGTTGGCAGTCTTAATAGAGGAATGAAGGACTGAATGAGCCCTTGAGGTTTAGAAATCTCCAAGGTAAGGAGCAGTGGTAAAGGTGAAACAGAGGAAATTGACAGACTCTTTAAGAAGATTTTCTTTATCAAGAGGATGGAGAAATGTTCTCTTTTACAGGCCTTGCAGGTGCTCGTAAAATACTCACTGGGGAGGCTGATGGTGCCTTTCAAGACAAAGAGGAACTGAACTAACAGAAACATGGAGGTTAAAAGTGGAAGAGAACACAGTATGTGTATTATATCATTAGGCACAAACTGCTGTGGGCCTGTTGGAGCTCTCCTTGAAGAACTGGGTCAGAGAACTCCCAAGTTTAAAAAAAAATTACTAATTCTGAGTGGTATGATTTAAAGTACAGTAAGCTAATAACCTGGGTTGAGATTTTTTTAAAAAACATTATTGTATGGGTTCTAAAAACCAGACATGAAGTGTCATGTCAATTGTTTAAAATTTAAGCTATTTAATTTAGCAGAGAGTATTATATTAATTCACTACTGCTCCTTTAAAATTCTCTGGGCTGAAGAATGTTTATTTCAAATAAAACTACACAAATATTTATGATAATTTTTCACAATCTGCATAATTAGTAATCTATAACACCTGTGAGATCTAACTATACTGATTGCTGTCCTGCTGGGAGTTTTGTAGCCACAAGGGAGGAGAATACCCAGCAAGCACGAACACAGATTAATCAGAGGAACATTATTTCATTGATGCATTCTAAATACTCTTGTTATTTTAATGTATTTTGTTTCAATGGTTGGGACTGCCCACAGTATAAAGTGACCTATGACCAGATGTAAGAGTTTGAAGCCTTTGTTGAGTAACATCATGATGGTGTCAGCTGTGTACCTGCAACACTGTGGTTTGCACCTGTAAGCAGAATTTCCTCATTGTAAGGGTTCCCTGGACCTACCATAAATTACTCTCTGGGAGTATGATTTTCAGGTGGTAAAACCCATCTTCTGCAGATCCTGACCTAAGAATTATTTTCCATTCCACCTGCCTGTGGAGTGTTTGGCTTTAACTCCAATGAACAGTGCAGAGATGTTGCTGTTCCAGGTTACTACAAGTTTTTAGTCTTTTATTAAGGTGCTGTTTCTTTGTGAAACCTAACTCAGTGTGTCCTGTGTGAGTGTAATATTTGCAGTTTAGGTTAGGAAGTCCAGCTGAACGAGCAGCACATCCAGTGTGCCTATTTTTCTAATTCATACTAACAAGTGCTGCATTTTTATAGACCAGTAGGCAATTAGGGTGTAGGGCCTCTTCTCTGCAGTTGCAGTGCAGACCCCTTGCTGAATGTCTTCCCTTTTCCTGCAGAAAAATTAGGGTCTGACTTGACTTGTCTGATAGTGTTTCTTCTGCCAAGTAATTGGAACTTTCTGGGTGAGAGCTGGGTTTTCTTGTCACTTACAATCTACTCAGGAGCTGTGGTTCTGAAAACAGCACTCTTTAGTTTTCATATTTGCACTGGATGAAATTAACAAAAATCAGTATTTCACATGATTATACTTTCACATGCCCTGAGTAAATTTTCATTTTAATTTTACTTTCCTTTTACCTTTGGGATCTCTCTATTTTACAAAATTTTCTTCCACTTTAGGATCCTCCCCTTATTGCTCTCCACCTGCTGTTACAAGCAGGGTAAGATAATAAAAACACATTGGTCTTCAAATAGCTATGATGAGTTTTTCAAGACTCCAAACAGAGATACACAATATTTTTCTGCTGGGTGTCTGTCGTTTTTAGCAGGAAATATGCCTTATAAGGGGCTCCCAAGTAATTCAAATAGCAGCTCTCCAATTTCTAAGTTGTTATATCAGCTTTAATGCCTGGATCATCAAATAATTTCATTATCACTGGTGCAGAAATACCATGAGAAGCATGGCACTGAGAAGGAGACTCATTTTTTTTGGCAGGGATGTCAAAGTGCTTTTATCTAAGCTGTAAAAAATAGTAGAACCAGTTCAAGGCACCAGCATGTTTGATGTGACTACAGGTAATTTAAATTAAAAGGTTTTTATAATTAGAGAACATAATATTTTGTGATGCTGGCCATGCTCTGTACATTACACGAAATTTTAAGCATTTAAAAAATTTTAAATAAAGTTAAAATTTAATAAAGAAGGAAGCTAAAACTGTGATACACAGGGAGCTGAGTTTAAATTCTTTTAAATTCTTTTAAATTTTAATTCTTGCAATTTCACATGAGGCATTTACCATTCCCCTCACCAGAAGTGTTAGTAAGAAAATGGAATTTTATTGATGTTTCAGAGGTTCTCTTGGCTGTAGTAGAGA
The DNA here is from genome assembly GCA_013398075.1 of Notiomystis cincta. NCBI lineage: Eukaryota > Metazoa > Chordata > Aves > Passeriformes > Notiomystidae > Notiomystis > Notiomystis cincta. The sequence goes on from VZRX01019769.1 coordinate 13,649, forward strand.
TAGGAAAACATAAAGCAAATATCCAGGGGAAATAAACTGCTCTTAAGTTCTTTGGTAGTGACCTGATGAGGTGCACAGTTTGTGCTTCTCAGAGGTGCACTCCTTTGGCAGCCTTGTGTGATGTTTGCACTGTGCTCTGCCCATTAATCCTGTGTGGAAGGAATAACATCTGGCTTTTTATTTATGCTTTTTTCCTTTGGGTGCTTGGCCTACTATGTACTAATACTAATTTTGGTCTAAATGTGATTATAGTAAAGGCACTACCTGACATTGTTTGATTTTCCCTGCTCTTTGTACACTTCTGGATTTTGATCCTTCCCTATTTTAATAACCTTGCAGTTGTTCTGAGGCACTGATGAGCGTTTTTGTGACCCACAGGGCAGGCTGTGGATCTTTGTGGGTGATGATTGACAGAAAATTGGATCAGTGATGCCTCTGCTCTCTTCCAGTCCTCTTTCTAAACTACACCTCAACCAGTGCAAAGGGTAAAATCTCCTCAAAAATGGTCTCCACTCTTTGTGCTGCTCTCTGCAGAGAGAGTTAGAGCAGGAAGATGATCTTTGCAGTCAGCCCTGAGTGTCCAGCTCCAGCTTAATTACTGTAGGCAATGAATTCTAGTGTCCTTGTAGAAAATTATTTAGATTAATTTCAAATGTCCTGTTAGACATGTAGGGAAAGGGAACTAAGATACACAAAGATAAATTATAAATTCCAGAAGGCAGAGGAAGATTAGGCAGTCTCTCCTGTGCAGGTGCAATGTACAGAGCATGTAGAAACACTGATAATGAAATCTTTGCTGTGGAGATGCAGGAAATACTTGTTGCATTTGCTTTGACAAAGTGCAGAAAAGGATGATTAATCCTACTGATATCTAGCAGGAAAAATGCAAAATAGATGATTGACTGCCACTTATTTCATTTGATTTACTTGGGCTTATCAGCACCCTTTCAATGATCCTGGTGTGTACAAGCTGTTAGGAGCCCAACTTTGGAAGGACACTTTAGTTTTAAAAGCTCATATACATTCCAAGTAGGAATAAAGAAGGAATAGAAATGGACTTATTATTCAACCAGGGATATTGTAATTTTCTGGTTTATTATACAATGTTTCATTTTGGGCTTTTGAAAGCAGATAGCAATGATGATTTCATTTATATAAAGTTACTGTCCTATTTATTTCCATCATTAATTAAACATAATTCATGGTGGATATGAAAGGCTGTGACTGTCCTCCTTGTGAGGCCTGAAATTGGGGAAATATTAGTTGTCAATAAAAAAAGGTAATTTAATGAAGTTGTAAAAAAGAAATAGTACAAGAACAAAAAATGTCCTTTCATGAAGCTTAATGCAGTTAAATAGTACAGAAACATTTATCAGGAAATTGTATCTTGCCCAAAAAAAGGGAAAAAAAATCCAGTGCTTTATTATGTGAAAAGAAAGTTGACAATATTATTACTACATCTTTTCTAATATGCCACTATGTATTTTTGATCTATACCTAAATGTTGAATATCAAAATGTTTTATTATGTTAAAGATTTTTATGAGTAAAGATGAATGTATTATGACTTCTTAGTCCTTCACTCAGAGGAGAAATAGTGTTTGGTATATTGCCTGTTAGATTGCCATATTTTCCTCTTATTTCGTGTTCTATTTTTCTTTTTTATTAATACTATTATATTTCTCTATTTAGTTTTGCTGTTTGTTTTCATCTTGCTGCCTGTATCTGCTCTAGGATCAGCACCATTCCTGCTTTTATACAGCATATGATGCTGCAGGGTTCTAGTTTCTAAGTGGTCTAAGTGATGCCTGAAGCACTGTTATAATATTAATTTAGATTTGTTTGGGTGGAATAAACATAATTAAGAGGAAAATATATAAATTGATTGTTTTATTATACAACATATACAATTAATTGAATTAATTAATTGATTATTAAGAATAAATTCATCAAGAAATATCTATCTATGAATAGAAAATAGTAATGGAACAGCAGTGAAATGCCTCCACTCTCCAAACAACTGTCCTCTTTGAGTTTTCTCTTTCAGTCAGGATGTATTAATGAACTCTCTGCTGTTACAGGCTTAGCTCTGACTACTCCAAATCTTTGTGTAATCTTGTCACTTAGCTTGAATCCAATCCTGATTGACCTGGAGTTAAGTAGAAAAGCAATCTTGCACTGAACTACAAGAACACACACTAACCCCTGGTGCCCTCCCCTCTTGCCCTCCCTGCCTTGCTCCTTGGCCACTCTACAATCTCAGGAATCCAGGGAAGACCTGGCCTTGATTTTGACACTGAAATCTGTTTGAGCTTTCACAAATTTATATCCAACCTCCCTTTGCCAATACTTTGATGGTGGTTCTTTAAACTGCCTAAACCCTTCATCCACAGCACCACCACATTAGTTCAACAATAGCAGCCTAAACTGCACTGTTGTTGCAATCCTTTGCATTATTGTTTGCCCAACCTCATTAGGCAGGGATTCAAACCTCTGTAGGCCTTGAAAGAGGTCAAGGATGTTGCCCTTTTCAATATAAATACAGAAACTGATTTATTTCAAGGCAATGTTGAGCATTATCGTACAGTATGTAAAGCAAAAGTTGAAGTAAATAAAAGTGCTTACTGCAAAATTACAGTTTTCTACATTTTCTGATTACTGTAGTTCCATTTTCCTTTAAGAGAAAATTGATAGTTTTGACAATGATTATTCCCACACTTGTCCATCTATTTTTCCTTGGAAGTAAACATTCTAGAACTGGCCTGAGTCCATTATATTTGTTGAAGCTGGGAAAGCATTAAGCATGTAAAAAGGAAGAAGAGTGAAAAATCTGTAAACATTAATTTCTTCCCTGGTAATTACTGTTGTATTTTCTTATTTTTAGAATAATCTATGCTCTTAGTCATTGGTTTTACTCACTCCAATAGGAATGACTAATCTAACTAGAAAATAATAAACCATCTTCAAAGAGAAGAGAAATGTATTAATCATGAAAATGACAACATGGAGGTGGAAATTAAGGTGAATGACACATAATTTTAAAATCCTTACAGATGATACAGTGGGACTTCCCAGGAAAACAGAACCAGGTAGGTTTGTGACAGACCATGGACCTTTGGTGTGATATTATAGCCTAGAGTGTTTATTTTTTAGTTTTGTTTACCTAGAATATATTTAGAGCCTTACCTTGAAAATGTATACAGGACTTTGAGGTAGGTTAAATAGAATTTAGGCAGTTCAGAGTCATGAGGCTCTTCTCACCTGCAGAGGGCTTTGTAGTGGTCCTTGGTGGAATCATCCACTGCAAGGTCCTTGGCAGAATCACCAGGTAGTTTTTATAAGCATAGATTAAGCTAAGCTTTATATATAACTGCAATTTGGATCCCAGGATCTGTTTCCAGGATTTGTTAAATAATGTTGTAACAGAAATTGTAGTTCTTACATTGCAAAATTATTACTGCTAATAAAAAATATTATCTCTGTTCATATCATTTGTCAGCTAAGGAAAAAGCAGAAAAGCCCAGCCACAATGAATAAGGTGTTAGCAGCACACTGCCAGCTCTTAGCCAGAAATACACTCCTGTGAGATTTGTCCATTGGGTTTAGTGCACAGGATGTTCTGGAAGCTGCAAAGAGACACACAAGAGAATGCTGCCTTTGTAGCTCAGTTGGTTCCAAAGCAAAGGATATGTAATCTGTCGCTGTAAAATGTAGTTTTCCCTAATGTTAATACAGCTGAACAGTTCCAGCTCTCAGCCTTTCTCCAGGAGAGAGGCTCCAGGCCTCTCAGCACTGTGGGCCTTGGTTCTTGGTTGGGTTTTCTCTGTAGCTCCATCTCTCTCCTGTCCTGGGGAGACCAGAGCAGTCCAGTGGCCTCAGCAGTGCTGAGGAGAGCAGCAGGGTCCCCTTGGTTTTGCTGCTGTGGTTGCTCCTGTTGGCAGCAATCCTCCTGATGCAGCCCAGGACACTCAGCCTACCCTTCTGCAGAGGCTCACTGCTGGCTCATGCTCAGCTTGGTGTCCAGCAGGACCCCCAAAGCTGTTCCACAAAGCTGTGTCACAACCCAGGATGTGCTGGTGCCTGGCATGATGGCTGTCCAGGGGCAGGACACCACACTTCTCCTTGCTGGCCTTGGGGACGTTCCTGTCAGGCCATTTCTCCAGGTGATCAATGTCCTGCTGGGTGGCACATGAGCTTCTGGCATATCAGCAGCTTCCCAGGGTTGTGTCATCAGCAAGCTTGAAGAGGGTGCATCCAAACTATAAAAAATAAATAGCCTCAAGTTGACCCAGAGGTATTTAGATAGGATATTAGGGAAAAAAGGATTGCCATGGACTGAAACAGGCTGCCCATGGAGCTGCTGTGGTCATGATGCCTGTAGATAATTTAAAGGCCACCTGGGGACATGGTTTAGCAGTGGACTTGGCAGTGCTGGGTTAGTTGGACTCAATGATCCCAAGGATCCTTCCCAACCTAAATGGTGCTGTGATTCTATTTTAAGTAGGACTGGACCCCCAGGTACAGCAGTGGTGGCTGCTCTCTAACTAACTCTCTGACTGCCTCTGGGCCTGGCTTCTCATCCAGTTTTCAATCCACCTCACTGCTCTTCCAGCCTTAGGCCTCATATAAAATATAGTGCCATAACACAGAGAGCATTTATAGTGAGCACAGCTATCAGCATTGAAGGAATACCTTGTTCCCTTTTAGGGAACATGTATGTTTCCAGAAACACAACAGAGGATCACTGCACTCCACTGTATTGAGCTTATTGTGCTGCAGTTCATTCAGTTTTTAAAAACTCAGGTAAAAGACTTCATGTTCCCTCCATCTTTTACATCTTTTTACTTATCTTTTGCTGATATTTTATATTTTCGATACCAAAAAGTGGAAATGTGTCACTGGGAGTGCTAAAAAACCCTGTTTAAAGGTGGTTATCCAGGATACTGTAGAGTGAAGAGTTTTTCTGTAACAGCTACAAACAGCTGGGATGAGGTTGTGTCTGAAAGCTATTGCCCAAAAACATGGATGAAAGAGACATTATAAAAACCACGGTTGATACTTCCCTTCCTCTTGCCTCCTCCAAATTTCTGGTCAGGAATACTTTTGGAAATTATATCAGACAGTTTGCCTCTCTAACAGCTCTCAGTGTGTTCCTGCAAGGGGGACTAAGAGAGAGAGGAGTCTGAAACAGGTGATTCTTTTGAGATCATCCACATGAACATGATCCACTACAACCCCACTGAACCAGCCTGTGCCAACTGCATGCACAAATCAAGTGTGGGAATTTTTATATCCTTTAAGAAATTATTTTTTAAATTATTTTTGATGGGTTGCTTTGGATTTTTTCTTTTCTTTCCAATTAAAACCTCATCTATGTTCTTTGATTGTACTACTGTAGCAACTTATGAACTATGTTAACTCACTGTAAACTCTTCACAGAGAAATAAAGTGACTTGCCATAGAAATTCTGTATCAGAAGAAGTGTGTTATTGTCTATTATTAATCAATTCCACAGCTGCAAAAGCCTTTTTACTTCTCATGTCCTGTCAATAATAAGTCAGTAAGTACAATTAACACAGGGACCAGTTGTTTTTCCCCATAAAAAGGCCTCAACCCATGCAACATTCTGTTATTTGTGAGCTGACATACCATTGTACATGAGGCAAAGTGATGCCTTCTCTGTCCAAACTCTGAAGTTTAAGATGCATTACATGGGCAAAGTGATTTTGTCTTCCTGCTGTAACTAATTCTTCTCTCTTAGGCTCGATCATTTTGCAGATTCTTTTCTTTCCAAGGCTGAAATTTGTAATTTGTATGTCATTAGTTCTTGGTTTTAGGAAACTCCATACAAGCTATGGATTATTTGTTTGTGGAGTAGTCATGAATGCTTTTACTACAATTCGATGTAGAAAATATGTTCATCTTCTGCCTTCCTCTGGCACTCTTAGGCATAGCAGTGAAAACAGAACTTGAACTCCAATGACAGTATAGTGGTACACAGAATCAGCCAGCATTTTTGTGAGCCAACAGCTGCTTCTTGGCATGAATTAAATAGTTCTGTTTAGGGAAAAGCAACTAGAGCATATCTTTTCAGCCTGGAAAAACAAAGGTGGCTCTCCTAGGAAAGTGATACATAGTTCTTCAAAAACAGTAGATTTCATCTGACGTCTCTTTCTCATTAGAAGGCTCCTGCTGTGATTTATTAGACTATGTACAAAACAAAAATTTGCAATGTGAGACCTTAGAACTGTTAATTCTTTCTGTTCAAGAATATAATTTTCACTCTCACTTTTCATTTTCCAAACACAATTTGAGCTTTTTTCCTTTTCTTTTATAGTTGTGAGTTTCATCCTTTGCTTTCAAAGGGAAAGGGACAAAATAATCACATAATTTTTCCTGTTTACTGAGGGCCCCCAACCTTCAGTTCACACTATCTGTGTTCTGGCAAAAACTCCCAACAGCCAAAAGTACAGCATTTTTACATTTAGACAAAAATTAATGTGGTCCTAATTTCATCTCTAGTATAATTCTTAACTAATGTACTAATGTTTACCTACTTCTTATTTTCCCCTCATTTACATTTTGTGTGAGATATATATATATATATATATATATATAATTCCATATATCTATATATATTAAATTAAAAGAAAAAAGGGAAGAGACTGGTAAGATTATGCAAATGAAAGGAATTTTATATACATTATAAACATTATCAATAACCTTTGTGCCATAAGTTGAAGGACAACCAGATGACCCACGTAAAATCATATGTGCTGTACCTGTGCCTCCTTCATTCCTCTCCTCCAGCAGTCTGTTCTTCTCAAATATGTCAAATTTCATGACAGAAGATGAGAATTAGGAAGACTGGGCTGTGGTTTGGCATATCTGGCATACAGTGCTCAGTGTTGCTCTGCCTAGTGTGACATCTGCCCTCTTGTGCAGTAACAAAATATGTACCTGGCACATCAGGCTGGGAAAGGCTCAAATTCTTGGCTGTTTTTGGCTTGGAAAGACAGGAATCTGAAGAATGATCTCAGAGACCTTAATCACAATTTTGCCACCAGCAGACTTGTTAAGACCAGAGAGGAAAGCCCCCGCCCAGCAGGAGCTGCAGGACAGCAGACGCATCAGACACTGGGTAGTTTTAGCCACTCTCTTGGACCCAAGCACAGGCTCCAAAATGTCATAGGAGGGTATCACAGCCATGCTGCAGTTCAGCCTCAGCTCACCAAATCTAAGGTATCTTTCTTCAAGTGAAAGGCAGTGTTGCATCTGAAAGGATATCCTCTAAACAGGACGGTGGCTGGTTTGGTGTCATTCCAAATTTAGCCCAAGGATGAGCTGGTATTGAACATTGTGCAAGATCTGGAAGAGGGAGATGGGTTAGGAAGCAGGCCCAATCATAGTTTGATCAGGAACAAAAATGGGATTTCCATGGACAAGGCCCTGTTTGTCTGTGGTGCTGAGAGCACTGAAATTCTCTTGTCATATATGAGACAGATGAAGGGACAGCACTGTGCTTTCTGGAGGGCTCTGCAGCCTGGGAAGAGAAGGTTTGCAGAGAACTTTGGTTATATGTGTGCTAAGAGGTTCAGAGCACCTGAATCAGTCTGATCAGAAATAAATCCCCCTCTCTCCAATCAGAATATGAAGCAGGTGTTGAAGAGTCTCCTCAACACTGCTCCAGCCTGTCTGTCCACTTTGGCTAGCCCACACTATTTGTAAATGTGGTCAGATTTGAACCCTCTCAGCCCCATTCTGATTTATCACATCACCTTTGCATGCTTTGCCTCACTGCAGCTACTAAACAAGTGCTAGAACCCTGATAATGCTGGCTTGCACAGAGCATGAGCAGCTTTGTTCTTTCTTCTCAGCTACAATCAGAACCATAAAAAGGGAATCTGTGGCCACTATTGAGTCAATGTCCAGGTACTTTGAGTGACTTAAAAGTGAAAAGGATTTTGTCTCTTTCATCTCATTTGTTGCAAGCCTGATTTAAATGATTTCAAATCAGTGGAAATGCAAGAAAAATTGCATTAGCTGGAGCTTGTGGTCCCAAGCACCCAAGATAAGCCAGCAGCTTATCTGGGAGCCAGGAGAGCATTTCAAGATGTTTCTCACCCTCACTCTTGTAGTACCTGTTAAAAGTGCTTGACTTTGTGGGATATGGTATTGAAGTATGAAATGGTATTCAAGGAGAAAAAATGAAGCATTTTTATTCACTCATTCATGCAGCATTTTTATTTACTTACTCACACGAAGAGCAAGCACTTTTGGGAGTTTCCAGTTGCACTCTGTGTTCTAATGCATGACAAGTTCAGGAAGAGCTAACCAGGGTCAGTAAATCAGGAAAAGAGAACCAAATCCACCATTTTAATGTGTTTTTATCTCATCTTCCAAGTGGCAGTGAGTGACCTCACTTAAAGATTAATCTTTTCACTAGCAACAGCATTACTGCTCCAATGCCTTCCTTTGCCAGAGCATTTCTTCCAAACAGATGAGAGATGTTTTTCCAGAACTGTACAAGTTTCTGGAGATTTTGAGATTCTGTTCTTTCTCAGATGCTGTTGATTTAAACTCAGAAAATATTCAGATTAGAAGTAGATGTGTAGCATAATTATGGTATACTTTAGACCCAGGCTTTTTATAATCTGTCTGAAAATAGGGGGGGGAAAAACTGAGCATGTTTCCATTTTTTTTTTTTCCAGAATTCATAAGAGATTTTTTAACCTCAGAAGTGCAGATTTTTCACTGAATGAATTTGTAGCTGAATTGAATTCCAGGTATAATATAGTTCCTTTTTCCCATCAAAGAAATTTCACCTTTTCAATTTTTTTTTCTGCTTTAAGTTACTTTTTAAGTGACATGGTGCTTTTTAAAATAAAACTTGTGTTCAGAATGAAAGTTCTAGAGTTTAAAATGACTTGTCATACATCAGTGAAATCTGGTGAAAGTGGCCTTTAAGCATTGATACCAGGTGGCAAAAAGCCAGCAAGAATATAAGCAGTTAATAGGCCAAATTGAGACCATGGCATGAGATGCTCCAAAGCTACATTAATATTAACAAATGTATACCCAAACTAGTGTTTTTCTAGAAAAAACAGGTTTCTACTTGGCTAAATAAAACTAAAAGGAAAATACTGGATTGTAAAAAAGAAGCTTTAGTGGGCCTGAGCAGGTGAGTGAGAGCTGAGAAGCCCTGGAGGGTTTTGCCAGTGACAGGTTCTCTGCAGGGAATGCAGCCTGGGATGCAGGGTGTGCAGGGAGGGAAATTCCATGATAAGGGAAAGACACAATTCATTTAAGGGGAGGGAACCTCTTTTATTCATCACTGCTCTTTATCTGTAGTAGCAAAAGTATTTGGGAAATAAGGGGATTTCAATAATTTTGTTCTGAGGCACTGAACAATCTGCAGTCTCCCTTCATAATTTTCAGCATATCCATCTCCATTTAGTAGTAAGGAAATAGATTTGTTTACTAATGTTTTACTTCATCTCATCAGCAAGAAAAGGCATCTATTTCTTGTGATGAGACACTGTCCACTGGTAATTTTATGGTAATTAATCACAACCATCATATTTTTTCTCCCATGTTGCTTTGCTGTAAGAAACTATAATGTTTATAGTAAATTAATCTAAAAGAAGCATCAAAAATTACTGTCTTTTCATTTTGAAATTAGTAATTTACATTTGTGTAATTTATTTTACTTCTGTGACAACTTGAATAGTGCTGCAATTAACAGTCTATAATGCTTTCCATGATAAATCTGCTTTCCAGATATTCATCATTCAGATGTAAATATTTACTCCACATTCAAATGAGCTTCATTGATTGGGAGCAACTATTTATCATTCACCAGTCAAGAGGCAACAAAATAATATTCATGCTTCAGTTGCTTCAAAATAGCAAATTTTTACATGTTCACTACTAGCTTGTTAATATGCATTTAATTAATTATAAAATGGTACTGAAGAAGGGCTTGAACTGATTTCACTCACAAACTTCATTTATTTATTTAGAATAAACTAAGTTTAAAAACAATTTTATTCTGCATGTGGCAAAGTGAAATTAAGATTATATCAAAATTTGATCCTGAGATTTCCTTATTTTACCTGATTTTGTAAAATGTCTGCTATTTTAAAGGGGTTTTCTGTTGGTTTTTTTTTGTTTTTTTTTCACTTCTCACATGTTTGCTTCTCTCCTGTGAGCTATACCTTTCTCCACCAATTTGTGCTTGTGCAGGTTTGCTCTGTCTGGTTCAGCCCAGGCACTTTCAATGTGCATTTCAATGAATGAGGAGTGACAGGCAAGGGCAGATAAATGTGTCTGGGTTCTTTTGGTTGTCTCATATCAAAGCAGCATCACATTTCTGAAGGTTGTGTTTACTTGTACAGCAGGTCACTCGAAGGAGACAGGAGAGGAGAGAGCCTCTTGTCATCTCTCATCTGTCCCAAGGTCCTTTTTTCAGCCTTCCCCCAGAATTTACAGCTGCAGAAGTTTGAACAAAGCTGCACACCCTTCTTTGGCTGCACCACCTCCAGCTTCTTCTGCTCCTCGACTCTGTTTCACACACAGACAGAAAACTCCAATTTCATGCTGCTCATTTGGGGTTTTTTTGCAGTTCTCTCTCATCAGCCACTCCTCCACCCCACTTATTTTCTCTCTGTCTTCCTCATTTACCTCAATATCCCCCAGACTGGCTCTGCTGGAATTCTTTTTCTGTGTATCTCAGCTTTTCTTCTGCTGATGATTATTCTAATCACTGGCACTGCAAAGCAGTGGAAGATAAAACAACTCTCCTGCCTTCTTAGGGCTACAGTAACAGTTCAGACAATATCAGAGAAAGAAAAATTCATTCAAAATGAGTTCTTCTAATAGACAGCTGAAAAAAATGTTGCTGTGGATGAGCTTGTTTGTGCTTCCAGTAGATGCATGCTGAGAAATAGAGAAAACTTTCTGTCTTCTCACTGAAATGAAACTACTGAATTAAATATTAACTAGCAAAAATGTGGTTTAGCTCAAATAAATGATGTAGGTTGTGGTTTGGTTTTGGGTTTTTTTTTGGTTTTTTGTTTGTTTGTTCGTTTGTTTTTTAAAGGTGTATTACAGAAAACATTTATTTCAGGAGGAATAAAGTCTCTACTATTGAAAAAAGTGAATTTTCTCAACATTTTCAAAATATTTCCCTACCTTTTCATGTTTTTTTTTTGACAAAGATTGACCAAAACCTTCAATTTTTCTTGAAAATGTGTTTTTGTGAATTTCTGCTCTGCCCAATTCCATGGGGAAGATCATAGATATTTTAAAAAAAGAAGTAATTAGGTAAATCTGAATTTTTTTTTGTAGCTTCAGGGCTAAGAATACTTTATAGGGATTGTGGGCAGGGATCAGCATCATGATATAAGGCCAAGATTTCAAGTATTTATATCCTTAACTAAACTTTCTCCTGCCTGCTCTTATTTTATATGACTAGAAACAGAGGCTTAGTTTTTAAACAAGTATTTTCTTTCATGGCCAGTTAAGGTGACACATCACAAAACTCAGGGGATTTTTTTCCATGAAGAAACATTCCAGTACAAGCTGTATATCACCTCAATTAAGCCCATGCAGCTCTGAAGCTCTTATCTTAATCCCTGTACTGATAAAACTGTAATTGTTCTGAAAGACTACAAGGGAAACTGTGACTCAAGAAAGGACATGATGTTCCAATTGATCTCAATTACTCTAATGTAACTAAATTCTTTTGTCCACCATCTAAATTTAATGCTTCTGTCTCCCTGAGGATTTGTCACAAGATCTTCTATATTATTTGATTTGTGCTGACTTGTCACTATCTAGTCTGCATTCTCAACCAAACCAAAATAATTGCCTTAATTTACCTGACAAGTCTTTTGAGACCTCAATTTATCATGGTATTTTAAGTGTTTGAATTAGTTTCACATGGATCATTAGTTCAGTGTATCTTCAAAAGATTTTACCTTCTACCTGGTTTTGGGTTGGTTTTTACATAGAGACATGAAGAGCTAAACTTCTGCTCTAAGTGAACCTTATTGACTCATTCTTCATGAAGATTTCATTTTGGCATGGGATTACAGCCTTCAGTAGAGTTACTCCATATGTAGACCATGAAGAAAACAAAATTTTTGCCTGTCAGTTTAAATAGTCCTGGTAGAGTGGAAACTTGCCTAATGCCAACCAGTTTTTTCTGTTCTCTTTGCAGTGTATTAGATGATGTCCCTTAATTCTATATTCTCATTTCTCTGGGAACAGCATTTAGGCATGAAAATGCCTTTCTGGGGCTCATTGTGTCATTCTGTCATGCAAGTATTCACCTCTTTCTCTCTGCCTAAGGGGTAACTGTGCATGGTATTAAGTACAGGAATTAGGATAGCAAACATTAGCTCTTAAATCCTGAAAGTATGGTATGTTTTACATTGAGAATCTCATGCCTCATCAGTTGATGCTGATGTACTTCTTGCATTGCCTCTCATCCTTCACAGATGTACCATGAAAGTAGCACTGATAACCCAAGCCACATCTCAGTCACTTAAAAGGATGGGTGATTTTCTCCCAGTTTTTATTGCAAAAGAAATCTCAAAAAGCAGTCTAGGGAAAGCATTTCCTGAGTACAGTCACCAATATCTTCCTCACTCTTAGTACAAGAAAAAATAACAAAGACAAAAAAGATAGTCCTGGAAAGGGTTCTGGAAGAAGAGGCTATATAAAATTTTGTTTAAAAACAAAATAAGGAGGGGAGGTAGATAGGCTGAAAGTATAAAGGACAAAAAAGGGGACAGAAGAGCTCTCTTTCAGAGCACTACTAAATGCAGTAGCTAATATAAAATCTTCATTTGGGAATTCCCTCAACAAAAATTTTCCATCCCATCTTCTGGAACAATAAGGATGGGTTTATTTTATTCTCCATCATCTCTATTCTCTGGTCTGTCCTAAGAAAACATTGTTCCCTGTTAGAAAACTTAATGGCTTTTAAATCTTGGGCTGTTATTTTTTGTAAATACAATTCATCATGCTGTAAGGTAGCAAACAGAAACCATTATTTGCTCACTTGCAAGCTGCTAGTTTATTTTTCATCTGCCATGGTGTGCCTTTTCTTATGGCAATCCCCAAATGAAGCATGCAGCACCCTCCAGACCCATTCCCAGTTTGGCTGCTAATGCTGCCTCTGTCTCATACTCCTGTCTCCAGTTCTCTGTGGGGTCTATGGCAGCCTGATAACCTAAATTATGATAACCTAACTTATCTAGCCTTAATCCTGACAGCAGGCCAGGAATATGTGGTCTGGGCCCAAACCATGGCCTAGACACTCTTAGTTCTGATGCTTTTTGATGTTCAGTGGGCCACCACTTATCTAACAGCAAGATTGCATATTTTGACTATCTAGGTCAGAAAAGTAGATAGGACTTTTCCAGAGCCATGAAACATACTCACAGAGCCACAATTTCATCCCTGCTTTCACTGGGGCAAAGCCTTGATTCTTCATAACCTGTGCATGAAAGCAGGATAATCCCAGCTTTATTCAGATTGCTAAATAATGCAATCCAAGACAGAGAAAGGACAAGAAGGGAAGACCCACTTCAAAGGTTTTCATGCAGCTGGACTACTCCCACTTCTGTAAACCCTTCCAGTCACAGGAGAAATATTAATGCAGAAACCCTTCCCCTACCCTTGCCTCATAAAGCCTTCCAGTGGGCCATAGTTTGCAGAGCCTAGAGGAAAGTATGGGCCATTGGGAGAACCTTGCAGACCAAGTCAGCTTCCATTCCACCCAAAAGAGTGAGCAAATGGACTCCTTTTTAAAGCCATTTGCAGAAATTCTCTTCTGGCTGTGTTGTTTCCTCCAAAGGGGCCAAATTAACAGGAGCAGAGCTGAGCTTAGAGCTTTTACTTCAGATTAAAAGCTTTTGCTAAGGATTTTGCTCACAAGTCTACTTGGACACTTGATGAATAAATACTTGTGTGTAAGGACAGAGTGGTTACGATGGCACAGCCTTGGGCACTCTCTCCTGGAACAACACCTGGTTTAAGGCTTTGTTCAGCTCTCTGGTTTTTAAACAGCCTTTTGGTGGAGGAGTGTTTATATTCTATGCATTCAAGCATAGACAATCGATTTTGGCTCATGTTTTGTTAATTGTCCTTAGGTCTAGACCTCCAGAAAATTGATAACAAGATAACTACTAACTAAATGACAGATTTTTAAAAGTTAATTATGGGGTACAATTGGATAAATATTATTTAAATCAAGAGAAATTATGGCGGGATCTCCTTATGCCACAGGCAGGAATTTCAGAAACCCTTAGAAAAGATGTTTTATTCATCAGTCTTTTCACTTTTATTCATATATATACACCTCAGTTCTTAATTGATTGTAGCATAAACACCTGGGATTCTTTTCCATCCCCCCAGGAGACAGATTAATCAGTTAGACCCAAGTTGCTGGAGAGTGAGTACAGGATCCAGAAGAAAGAAAGAGAACTGAGGGGGGTTTATTAAAAGACACATTTTTTGTGCCTTTGCAGGTGCTTTCCTGTATTTTCACGAGCACACCCCATCTGTCCCAGGATTTATTTGTCTGTCTAACCACAGTTTCAGGTGAGTTTCACTGCAGAAAGTTTCAGACCTGGATCTAGCTTCCCTGAAGCGTGCAGTGAGACAGCAGTGTTTAATTCTGAGCCTTTCCTGCTAGCTTCTCAAGCCTTTATCACAAAGCTAATGCCCACCTGAGTTTGCCAAACTTTGGTTATCTCAGTTTGGTCTAAACTCTCCCTGCCATGGTGGGCTCTGGGCAGCACCAGCAACACCGGGGTGGGAGCAGCAGTGCCTGGAGCTCTCCCAGGTTTGTCTAAGTGGCCAGCTGGCAAACAGCCAGACTCTCTGGGTCAGGATTGAGGAATGCAGACTGTGAAATGTTAACTCCTTGCTGCCCTGTAACTCTGGAGAAAGCCCCTGCTGTAGGCTGTAGAGCATGTGTGCGGCCACAGCCCAGTTTGGGCAGCCCCTGGTGCTTCAGCCCAAATGTTTTTGTAGTTCCCAGAGCTGCAAAGAATCCCTCAGATCAGGTGAGCCTGTTTTTCAGCCAGCTCTGATCATTAAATGGAATTGGCCAGTCGGCCCCAGGAAACACCATATGAAATATAGGCTCACATCTAGGATGGTTAGGGAAGAAGAATGGGAATTTATTTGTTTCCTCATGGAAAGAACGGGAAATGCTTTTTTAGATTTGATTAGCCAGCAGCATTTGTTTATCTCACCATTGCTGCATGTTGTGGTCTGACTGAGGAAAGAAAAGGAACACCTTAAGTGACTATTACAAGTTAAGGTATTACTATTGACTATATATATGACTATATATATGACTATTACAAGGTAAGAAGATATTAACCCAAGCCTCTTTAGACCTTTAGAGATTTCTTCCTCATAATAAAATGTAGAAAAAGGTCTGAGGAGTTATTTTCTTTGTTATATGTTTTACCTAGGCAAAAGTTTGCCTAGGAATATTGAACATTTGGTCCTTCTCTGTATGTTGGTAAAGTTGTTCCTCTGTTTTTAGGGTACAGGGTTTTTTTCTGGTCCCTCTTTGCTGGAAAGCCTGGATTTCAGTGTAGATCTTATGTATTAGAGTTTTCTGATGGAATTGCTAGATAATTAACAAGACATATTGTGATACATTTTTCTTGGATGTAACCAAAAAGAATGAGTCTCACAGAGACTACAAAATCATTTCTGTAATCTTTCAACTGTAAACCCAGAACTCTAGATAGCAATTTTAAATATTTTAGAAACATTCTTTCTGTCCTGTGTTTAGAGAAATCCTTCTTAAACTGGATGAAAGCATAGTGAATGTGAAAATGCAGTGTATTTATCTGTAGGGCTCCCTGCAGCCCCAACCAGAGCAGTTTCTTAACGTCCTGTACCTCAGAAATTAGCTGAGTAGAGGGATATGGAACATTTGCCCCAGAATTTGCTTTCCTTGAACTCCTTACAGTGTTTCCTGAGAATTATTTCTGCCTCCACGGGAAGTGGTGAGACAGATAAGGCACTGCAGCTGAGGCTGGTGAACATTTTACTGGTAAATGAGCAACATATGTTGGATGCCCTCCAGCACCACTGCTCACAATGCTTTTTTATCAAGGTATTTCCTTTGAAGAGTATGAGGTTGTTAATGCAAAGTATTAAGGCTGAGTGAAGCTGAAGTGGATAGATTAAATAAGTGCTGCCTGCTCTCTTTTCCTTTTTTTGTTCCTGTTTATTTTATTGTACACAGGCTTGATCCATGACTTAGGAGGAGTCCTGTGTTCTCTGTCAAGCTTGAACCTCAGCCTTAGAGACAGAAATGGCAGGAAAATTTGTTGTGTACTGGAGATAACTAATTTGTCAATTTGTTTGAATTTCTGTTATAGAGTTTGCACCCTTTTTTATTCTGTTATGGTTTTGCAGCTGTACCATCTTTTTGTCCAGATTCTAATCTATCTAATCTATTAATCCTGATCTATTTTTTTCCATTAGTCTAGTTTGTCAAGCTTGTGTCTAAAGGCAAATGAGAGAACAGTGCTGTGACTTGTAATGAATGAGAAAACTAACCTGATCTTAATATAAATTAATGCTATGAAATTGAAAGAATTATTGTTACATTAAGAGTTACACTTGCTATAAATTCAATTATCTATCACCTCTAGCTGTAACATGTATAACAGCAAGATATGGCATTACAAGCTCTGAAGGCCCCAAGTAACTATTAAAAGGCAGTTCTGGGAATATATCTGATTTTAACACAAGAGGAAAATGGCACCCAGAAAATGAATGAATGAAGTTACTTCTGCACATTAAATAATTAAAAAGCTCAATCGTGAAGCTATTAAACTGACCAAGATTTTGTAATCTACATTTCCTAATAAAGTAGTTGTTAATAATTGTTGTAAAGAAAAAGGCTGTGATAACCACTGTACCTAAATGTAGGGGAAATCTCTTTTTTCCTTGGTGAATGTTGATTTCTCCAGTGACACTCGTGTGGCAGTATGTGCAGGTTACTGTGTAAATCCCTTACATTAAACAATATCAGTTTGTTTATAAACTGATCATGGCTTACAGATTTGGGTCCTGTACAGTTTGGATGTAGTTTTCTTGTGTTAAAGGTTATTTTCTCTCTAAGTAAGATTCCCAAATAAGAGTCATATTCCATGGATTTTGAGGCATCCCTCTTAAAAGGCTTCTCTAGTAGGGAAATCAATATGTTATTTATGTTCTTCTGTCTGCTGGATCCTGCTGTGCTGAGCCCAGTGAGAGCAGCAAGTCACTCAGGGGGACCCTCTGGGATACAGTGCTACTCATTGTGAGGTTGATGCCACTTATTGGTACCATGTGATGGGCCAGGAAAAACAGCTTACAGAGGCTGTGCAGAGAGAGATCATAAAGCAAATTTAGCCTTCACTTTAGTTTTAATTTTAATTTTAATTTTAATTTTAATTTAATTTTAATTCATAAGTGAAGGCTTTATTACTAGATTTTGGTAAGCTAAATTTGAGAGATATATATCAAGATATATATATATGGATGCAAACATCCCAGCCCTGGCTTTCTGCCATGTAGCTAAACTTGAAAACTGCTGGTCTTTCAAGAATAATTTCAGGAATTCCAGCATATTGTTATTTCAGTCTGTGTTCTGGGACTCTTGGCACTATAATGTGCTTATATTTTTTTTTTAACTCTACAGGTCTTAAAAAATACTTTTTAAAGTAACTTTAGTCCATAAAAATACATATTATTTGACAACTAAAGTATTTTTTTCCAAAATGGTTCAGCTCTTCAAAATGATAAGGAATATATAATATATTGAAATTCTGTGGTGATTTTCTTTCAAATTATGTTTGCTTGTTAAAAAATAAAGAGAATATTTATACCTCTGGGTCATTTTTCTTTTCTTCTGGATGTCTGACAACAGTACTGCAGTTGAAGTTTCTAATACTCAAAGAGGTAAATACATTCTTCAGCATCCAGGGTGAACACAAAGACCTTGGGAGTGACAAGTGGAAAGGAGCTGGTCCCTTGTCCAACTTGAGTCTTGTGCATGGGCTGAAAAAAACCTGGCAATCCTGGCACTCCTAAACAAACCTTCCACTGAGTCCTCAGGCCCTGGCACAGCTCCTGTGCAGTGACAACAAAAACAAACCAAAAATCAGGTGTTTGTCTTCAGCCTGTTTCAATAATCTTGAGTGAGAGCTCATACTGATAGCAAAAAGGATGTTTTAAAAGGAAAGTAAGGCTCTCAAGTTGAGAGCTATCACTGAATAATTATTTTTCTCATTTCTGCCCACATGATGGCAGTATAAGTTAATCCAAAAGAAGAAAATAATAAAAAAATTATAGCTTTACAACAATGGAGTTCTGTTGCGCTCCCCCAAAATCTAAAAAGCTAGGAGAAGTTTCCAAAAGCCTTTATGACCAGTTATGAAAGGAGAACTCCCCAGATTGTAAAAGCCCCAAAGACTTGAGAAGTGGTAAAGCACTGCTTCATGCCAGAACCACATGTAGCTAATTCTGAACGGGTATGGAATTGTGCTGCGTTAAAAATAAAAGTGGTCAGTAAAGCTTTGTCAGTCATGCTTGTCTTAATCATTTGTAGTCAATAAAGTCATTGAAGAATAATTGCCACTCCCTGGCATCAGTTTTGCAAGTGCAGAACTGGAGGTTTGAGGCTGCATGGGCAGCTGGATGCTGAGTGTTTCATCTTGGTAAAAGCACAGAAAGTCTAAACAGACAGACTATTGAGATACCAGCTGCAAAAAAAGTTAGGCATTCCTTCAGAAGGGTTATAACAGGAACAAAATCTATTGAATTTGTCAAGCTCTTCATCTAATTGTAAGTTGAATCAAGAGAGTTTGAGGGGGGAGAATGTTTCCAAGTGTGCTTACTGGGTGGAAACAGAGAATTTTGTCAGCAGTCACAGATAAAGCTTATAATGTTAAAAAAAAAAAAAAAAAAACCCCTAGATACANTGTGCTGCGTTAAAAATAAAAGTGGTCAGTAAAGCTTTGTCAGTCATGCTTGTCTTAATCATTTGTAGTCAATAAAGTCATTGAAGAATAATTGCCACTCCCTGGCATCAGTTTTGCAAGTGCAGAACTGGAGGTTTGAGGCTGCATGGGCAGCTGGATGCTGAGTGTTTCATCTTGGTAAAAGCACAGAAAGTCTAAACAGACAGACTATTGAGATACCAGCTGCAAAAAAAGTTAGGCATTCCTTCAGAAGGGTTATAACAGGAACAAAATCTATTGAATTTGTCAAGCTCTTCATCTAATTGTAAGTTGAATCAAGAGAGTTTGAGGGGGGAGAATGTTTCCAAGTGTGCTTACTGGGTGGAAACAGAGAATTTTGTCAGCAGTCACAGATAAAGCTTATAATGTTAAAAAAAAAAAAACAAAACCCCTAGATACAACACAACTGAAAACACTTCTTTTTCTGAGCTCTGACTTATCTGTAAGCATGTGTTATTTTTTTTTTTTAAAATTTTCTGTGCACTGTAATTTAAAAGTCTAGTACACTTAATTTTAAACTTCAACCTTTTTTTTTTTTTCATGTCAACTTCAAATAAGAAAATGCCAATAGCTGAACTGTGTGCTTTCAACAGCAAAAAGATTAGACAGATACTCAGGTCAGTCCAAATGCAAGAATAAGAGACATCTATGAAGCGCATCCTGCTCCTTTGGGTAAGGTCTCAGATGAGTGACACCTGTAACCAATTTACCTCCTGATCACATTACAGAACATGTCAGCACAAGCAACACTTTTTTCATTTTCCTTGCTTTTTTGAACTCAGAGTTCAGCCTTAACAGATGTGATTTTCCTCTTGTTTTCCTGACGTTGTATAAATGAGGAGTTGCAGCAGTACAGTTTTACTTGTGCAGCTTTGTTTCTTGAAAAACTTGGACTTCTTGATGTCTGGAGACTTGCATGGCATGTACATGCAGATCTGAAGCTAAAAACGTGGGAACTGAAGCAGCTAAAATACCAGAGTGAGTAATCCTTTGCTCTGTTTGTTTAGCATAGCTGAAGTTTATGTTTCTCAGGTTGTAGAGTATTGTAGAACACCAGTCCTTTCTGGCTTCTTGTATGACTACCATGGCTAATGAATCCTCTCATAATGCATCTCTTTTATTTGCTGCTATCTCTAATGTGATGTAAGTCCTTGCTCTCCTTATTTATGCCTCATAGGTACGTAGGAACTTACTGTGGCATGCTACATTCCCATATGTTTGGAGTTACCACTCAAGTTATACCTAAAAATAAACCCCCAGAAGCACTGTGGAAACTCATTCCTATGTCTACATATGGCTGGTACTGCTAATGGGAGAAATCCTGACATCTTCAGTGTTTAGGGAGTTTTCTGACTGCATAATTCCTATAAGTTTGATCAAATGTCCATTTTGGTTTACCCTTACTTACCTCTGTAATATTCTTCTTTTGGAACATCTCACTTTCTTCTCAGTAGATAGCCTACAGATAACATTTCTCGAAATTGCCTATCAAAATTTCACAAAGATGTTTTTCCTCTGTTCCCTTACCCCACCTCTTGTATAAAAACAAAAAAAAAAATCAGTTTCCCACTATATAATCTTCTGCATGGCCAGGCCAGGAGTATTTCATGGCATTGCTGTCATGCATTTTACTGAGTTATTATTCCATCAGGAAGTTCTCTCATTAATCCCACAGAATCACAGAACAGGTCAGGTTGGAAGGCATCAGAGTGGGTTTTGTCCAACCTCCCAGTTCAAGCAGGGTCATTCCAGAGCACATTGCACAGGATTGCATCCAGATGGTTCTCGAATATCTCTGGTGAGGGAGGCTCCACACTGTCCCTGGGCAATCTGTTCCAGGGCATGGCCTCCTGCACAGGAAAGAAATTCTTCCTCATACTCTGGTGAAACTTGCTGTGCATCAGTTTCTGCCCATTGCTTTGTGTCCTGCTGCCTCCAGCAGAGCCTGGCTCCATCCTCTGGCCCTCCCTGCAGAGGCTGACAGACACTGACAGGGTCTCCTCCCAGTCCTCTCTTCTGGAGGCTCAGCAGGCCCAGCTCCCTCCGTTCAGCCTCGTGAGAGATGCTCCATCCCTTCACCAGCTTTGTTACCCTCCCCTGGGCCCCTCCAGGAGCTCCTTGTCTCTGCTGTCCTGAGGAGCCCAGAACAGGACACAGCACTCCAGATGTGCCTCACCAGGGCTGAGTAGAGGGGCAGGATCACCTCCCTGACCTGCCTGCAGTGCTTTTCCTAATGCACCATTGGCCTTCTTGCCCACAGGGCACTCTGCTGGCTCATGGACAATTTGTTGTCCACCAGGACCCCCAGGTCCTTTTCCACAGAGCTGCTTTCCAGCAGGTCAGTTCTCAGTCTGTACTGGTGCATGGGGTTATTCCTCTGCAGTTGCAGGGCTCTGCATTTCCCTTTGCTGAATTTGAGACAGTTCTGCTGTGTCCATCTCTCCAACCTGTTGAGGTCCCTCTGGAGGGATGCACAGCACTCTGGGGTATTGCCCACTTCTCCCATCTTTGTGTCATCAGCAAACTTGCTGAGGGGGAATCTGTCCTTTTGCCCATGTCATTGGTGTTGAACCTTGGAGGACACCATTAGTGACAGGCCTCCAGCCTGAGCCTGGGCCATTGATCACAGCCTTCTGTTGTGCTGTTCAGCCATTTCTCCCCCCACCAAAACGTTCACTTATCCCCTCCACACTCCCCAAGTTTGCCTGTGAGGATATTGGGAGTTGAAAGCTTTGCTCAAGTCCAGCTCGACCATATCCACTGCTCTCCCCTCAAGCAATTTAACTCATTTAAAATGTACTGTTTAGTACAGCACAGATATTGTCTAAAACTAGTCTCCTGTGCTAGGCCCCATTCACATGAAAAACAGGAAAATGTCTTCTTCAAATTGATTAAGATGAAAAAAATTCAGATACAGCTGCTATGTAGGAAAGTAAGACTGTTGTAAATTAGGATAATGCCACACCAGGGATAATGGGGGGAAAGTGTTCCAAAAGATAAATGTGATGGAAAAAGGGATATATTAGACTAGAGGGAAGGGAGACTGAGGAGGGAGGACTGTTTCCTACACATTCAAAATACAGCTAAAATTAATTTTAAAAAATATTTACACTTTTAAGAATGTCTGGGGTTCTTTATTTCTGATTATTCCTACTGCCTCATTTCTTTCTATACCTGGACTCCAAAATGATCCAGAATTTGAATATTATCAACAATGTGAGAAGGCATAAGGAGGCCCTGTACCTATTTGAGTTTGGATTACTGCCCTCTTGGTTTTTTCAGCATTGGCAAGCAGGAATATGTGGAGGAAAATTATTTCTCTAACTTCTCTTGGGTGTTATTAGAAAGAGCCATCAGGGTTGCTCAGAGGAAGCAGATTGGTACAGGCCTGGCAGAGAAAGTTCTTGTGCTACCTAAAGCTCCTGGGAAGAAAGAGCAGCAGAGGCATGTGGATTGTATCACACAGAATTGTGTATTGTAAAAGAAGGGCTGGATAGATCTGGATACAAACCTGCCACAAGCTTCGTTATTGCTGCCTCTTCATCTGTGATTTGCAATTTTGTCTTTTCCAAAATAATGAGAGGCAGATTCTTATGGTAGTTTTGTATTCACAAGTGTGAGAAAGGTGCCTTTCATGGAGCTAATTTGAAAATTAAGGCTTAAAAATATTTGGTACAACTTTCCAGTGTGTAAGAGGCAGTGTTCCTAGGGAATACAGTTAGGTATTGGAGCACCTCTCTACCATACCCTACATGTAGTCTGATACCCAAGCTGCAGTCTTGTTTCCTTACAACTTTTGTTTAGGCTGAAGAACTGCAAGATGCTGAAGTCTAAGAAAATTGTTTCCTCTTTTGTGTCAAGCTGTATTTCGTATTCCTTCGTAGTTGTTTTCCTGAATATATACACTCTTACCATTAATAACATTTGAGCAAGTGCATTCAATGTCATGCCTAAAATTAATTTTGTCCTCTATCTCCCTGTTAAACTGATAAAATTCCTAGTGTGTTATAAGTTGCTGTAAGAAAACACAGACATTACCAGCTGTCCCATGACTTTGACAGCGGTTAGAGAACCTTTTAACTGCAAGCTGCTGTTAAAAATTCCACGTAGTACATTGCAACCAAGCTGTAATTAGACTGCAACAGTTCTGAGATTAGTTTGGTCTCCTTTCAGTCCCTAGTGGGTAAAATCCTTGGCTATTGCTACAGCTGGTGTCAAAGGGTAGCCTGAGGCTCTCTGGCATCCACTGGGATTTCTTTTGTACAGACTTCCCTCCCTGCCCCCCCACCAGCCAGCCTAGCAAGCCAACAGGATGTTTCTGGAACTAAGGAGTAGCTTGGACATTGCTGCTTCTCCTGTTATCCCGTGCTTGGGTGTGTCTGGAAAAGACTATTAATTGGCTGCTCTTTTGCACAAGGCATTCTCAGCTGCAGAAATATCCCTTTATAGGCCTCTGCTTGCTTATGTGGTTCAGAGAGGCCTTGGGGCTTCTTTGACCTAGTTCCCTGTAAAGATTAATGGGAGTACAGCTCTCAAAGGCTCAAAGAGTGCCTTTGTTTGTAGTTTCCACTAGCACAGTGGAGAGATCTGGCCTTGGTGGGCTTGGCATGGAGAAAGTGATAGCTCTGACCATCCTGCCCTCAGTGGTGACACCTCTCAGATGGAAGGGCTCAGTGCTGGAGCTGATGGCACGAGTTTCACTATGGCATCGACCAACTCTCTTTAAATTGTGTAGAAGTGAAGGACAGCTACAGCTCTGAAGTTCTTTATCCCCACATCAATTCGGGATTTGGGTTGTTTTCTGCAAGACAAAAGCTCCTTATGGTTAGTTAATACAACAAAGAGCAATCAGCTGGTCAAGTAACATGCCCATTTATGAATTAATAAAGAACTCTCAAACAAACTTGATATAAATTAAAAGTATATTTATCCAATGCTGATAATAATGAGAAAGGCTGACTTTTCCTAATTGGTTGTGCTGGCTCCAGGCTTACTACTTGGTTAAGGTGTCTAGGGTGTGATGACAGCTTTAGCATTCTTTATGAAAACAGTATTTCCATGCAGAAAAAATGGCACAGAACAGTAAAACAGTAGAAGATGAAGCTTCTCTTGGTTTGTCTGGATGAAACTGTGGCCTGGACACAGAGTATGTAGAATTTTCTTATACAAAGCTCATTATGTTGCAGGTGGAGTAATATTTCTAAAGGATCATGATAATGCTAACATCTAATATCTGTTGTTTATTTAGTATTTTTGAATTTTTAACAGCATCATAAATGTAACTTGTGCAGTGGCCTTCCAAAAATGGTCATCCCTTGTAAATAACACCTGGCTATTGCTGTCAGTCTCTTAGATTGCCCTAAGAATATAGTTTGGTAATGGTACTAGGGTTTAAAAAGTCAACGCTTCTTTAAATAATTTTTGCAAATTATAGTCTTTATGCCTTGAAGGACAGAGAAATCTAAGCTGCCAGTGTTTCAGACAGGAAGTTACCCTGGTGGTTAATGGAAGAGTAGGTTTTTCTGGGCTAGCAATTCCAGAAATTGCAGATAAACAGTAGCTGGACTTGCTGAGGCCAAGTATGAAGCTTTAATTGTACTCAGCTGATTTGCATAGAGTTGCAGTGTTGTAGGGTTTTGTTTCCTTTTGGTATGAAACAGGAATACAGGCCAACTCTAGGGTACCAGTTTCCTAAACAGCCAACACAGATTTATTGCTGAGCAGAATTATGTTGTCATTAATATTTTTATACTCTGTTTATTGTGAAGAGTGTGATGGCCCTGACTGCATTGTACCCTCAGCCACCTTTTTAGCCTTTACTTTGACACTTTTCAATGTAACTTGTTACAGAATAGTCAAATGTGATCAAAAAAGTAGAAGTTTAGAGATTGGCATTGATTTTTAGTGTTTAACTATTCTCTTGGTGGGTGGAAAATCAATTATATTAAACATAAAGTATTTCAATGTTGTCAATTTGGTCTAAGACAGAGAGTAAACCTTCTTTATTCTGCCCTATTGAGGTTAAAACTTGCAGAACAAAACAATCAATGCTACTCTGTGTCACTCAGGTACCTAACCATCCCAACAGGATCATTCTGTTTAAAATGTGGTGCCTCATGGCAGCAATATGACTTTTTTTTCAGACATCAGTGTGTCCTTGGAGTGATGCTGCATGAAGCAACGAGGTGCAATGAATTTTTCTCATGAAACAGATTTGTCACACGAGTTCATGGCCATGCTGAAAGGCTGGCCTGTGTTTGTTCTCTTAGCAGCATAAATCAGGTATAATTAGAAAGTCAAGAGTGTCACGTCAATTTACGCCGCTGATCGTGCAGTCTCCAAACACGAATTTAATTGGACTGAAACAGTTGCAGTCAGAAACAACACATTGCTCTCTGCTCCTTGGGTTGATAAGGGGCAGGTTGGGGCTGACATGTGAAGGTGTGCCTTGGTCAAGAGCCTTAATTACAGCATCCCGTGGACCAAAGGAGGAGAGCTCTCTCTCTCTGGCACTGCAGTGGATTTGGTGTCTGGCAGTCTGTGTGTGTATAATAAAATATCCTCATCTCTCCACAGAGCAGCTGCACTGCATGAGAAGTAGTTCACTGAATTTACTTTTAACAGTGTTTTGGTTTCACTGTGAAATGCTCCCACACACAGTTTTACGGGAATGTCTGTCTTCCAGTTAGGCAGAGTAGTAACTAAAGAATTCCCTTCTCCCATTACCCCTGCCCAGTGGGGGAGGACAGCTTATATACAGCAGGATCTTTTTTATGTCGATCTGTAGGTGGAAGTGCCCTGCAGCCAGACGCTGGCTCTATGAGGAAACTTGAGCAATAAAAATATTTTATGCTTTTACCCACCCCATCATTCAAGAAAGATATTTCTGCAGGTGTGAAGTGGCTTCTCCAGCAAAGCTTCCTTCAGAGGCAGAGTAACAGGAGAGAGGTTTGGCACTGTGAAAGAAGAGGTCATATGGCTTACACTGCCTTCTCAGATTTGATATGTTTTCTGTGCCACAAGGCTGACACCTGATCTTGCTGTTGTTTCGACAGAAGAGGATAATTGCACATTATAAACATTGGTGTTGTGGCAATGAGAATTTACTTGGGTAGCAGGACCTAAAATTCTGGGGCTCCCACTTAGAAAATGAAGACAAAAGCATGGAATATAAAGAGCCAAACAATTTGTTACCTGAAGGAATGCTCTGGAGGTGCTCAGTGTCTTATCTGAGATGTTAGTCAAGTATTAAACAGTTATTTCTTATAGACAGTTGGAATGAAATTCAGTCCAATGCAGAAACGAGTTCCTGTGCATAGGAATAGGACTACACAGTGGTAATTTGTGTGGTTCATGGACTTGCTGGTGAGCCAGGGTTTAGGATTGGATCATGTCAGTTGGATCTATCTCTGTCAAAAGAGAAAAATATTAGGACAAACTGTCTATCTTTGAATTAAAACATACAGAATTTTGCCTCTGATCAAGGTATTTGCCAAGATGGCTTAAGCTTGATTGTCACAAACCCACACCCTACCTTTACTATCCAAATTATCCTGTTGTTGCATTTGCAAAGAAGGTTAAAAAATAGCAAATAAAGATTTTTTTTTTTCATGCAGCTGTGCTCATAGTGTACAGTCATAACTACTCCTCAGTTTTCTGTACTGACTGCAGCATAGCAAAAAACCCCTCTGTGTAAATGAGTCAGTCTTGGAGAACTTGCTTAGTTATTGACCCCTCACACCTTGTTTGTTCCGTTTTAATCAGCTCTAGCAGTAACAATATTGCACCACAGCCATGCAGGTACCTTCCTTAAAGCACCAAAGCTCAAATGTTTATTTCTAGCATGGCTTAAAAGTGGCAGGTTGTTCAAAACTTTCTGTGGTGTCTAGTGTTTGTTGAGTGGCTGCAGACTGTGATGTTTCATCTCAGATAACACTCCTCTGAACTGCTGCTTGCAGAAGGCTACATTTGACTGAGAAAGGAGGAAAAAGAGGAGTAATCAGATGTCTTCTATGACTTAACTTTTGACCAGGAATGGTGTCCTCTACCAGCTGTGGGCAATGAATATCAATGAGCCATGGGACTGCACATGCTCTCCATTAGCCAGATGTTAATGGAGCAATGCCTCAGCTGCCCAGGCTTCTACTTACTTTTAAGAAGTTTCTACTTACTTTTAAGAAGGCTGAAATGTCAGCTTGATATTTTTAACTCTTTTTGTCTTGTTGTTTTCTTCCTTCCCACCAGAAGGTAGTAAAGAATTTCATAAAATAAAAAAAATTGTACTTTCTTTGCGTTTCCTTCCCTCAGTCTTTCCTCCACTCCAGCTGCCTCTTTCATTATAGGAATATGTGAGGGAAAACATTATCTTCAGCTCTCCTGGGTTTTCCACCAGTCTCCTAAGGAGATGTCTGGAACAAAGAGAAGCCATTCTACTCTTTCTTCCTAATCCTGTCTGGGATGTTCTGCACCTGCTGCTGCAGCGTCTGTAGGCTCTCACTCCCTCACAGCACATTTGACAGGCCTGTGCTGGTCCCCATGGGCCTGGCCCCAAAGGCATTTGGGAAGCAAATATCTGCAGCCTCTCTCCCTCACTGTGTGTCCTGAGCAGCCATTTCCAGCTGTGCCGTGCCTGGGAGATGCTGCCAACCATCCCGACGAGAGCTGGTGATTCACCAGTTGACTAAATGCTACGTAGGTGGAGGAAGAGTGATGTGGGGGACAGAGCTCTAAGACAGTGGCTTTCTTGGACAAAAAAAATTCATCAGAAACCAGGCTGGCTTAGTGCTGGGACCTGGTATGACTGCAGTGCACAGCTGATGGGACAGACGTTCTTCAGCTACCCCGTGTGGCGTGGGGAAACAAAATGGATTCGTAGGGAATGGCCTGCACAAGAGAAACTGAACATGCAGCTGTTTATACTATCACAGGGATGAAGTAAACACTCCCTACCTGACTGCTGATCTATGAGAAACTTGAAATGCTTTACTTTTGGACTGGGTCTTTAAATGGAAAAAAAAAAATCCTACCCTGCTTGTGGGAAATTTCGTGTTATTTTAAATCCTCCTTTCTTTAAAATAATTCATCTTGCTGATTATACAGGCTTACTAAACTTCAGATCTTCTTTGGTGTTTATTCTCAAGCCTGTCAAATCAAGAACTATGCTTTTAAAAGTTCTAAACAGTAGCATTCCTCAATAAACGGTTTCTAAATGATACAGAGAACACAAAAAATTGGAGCACTAATGAAATCTTTTCTGCATGTCAAGACATTTGAATAAAATCAAATTTATTTTTCTAACTGGAAGTCACTTCTGCCTGCTTCCTTTTAGTTAAAGTTGACTTAAATAAAAAGTCAAGTTTGTGTTTTAGTTTCGAACAGAATTTATATAATGACATTTGCTCATCCTCACATGAAACTGAGTTATAAAACACAGAAACAGTGCATAAAGGTAGTGGGAAGAACCCAAAACTTCTTTCAAGAGCAATTTACTATGATGCATATTGTTTTTACTTCTCTGAGATAAACAAACCTTAAAATGAAGAGAGAATTTTGCCCACAACCATTCCTTTACCAATTTTCCTCGTATCATCTCCAGTCCCCTAATCTAGACAGGGAGTAACACTGGTCTCATTAGTTTAAGCTACATTGCTACTTACTTTTCCATATTTATTTTAATATAAATATTTCTCACAAAGATGAAAAGAGGCCTTTGCATGACTTAGTGCTTTTAGTCTCTGACTGGGACATGAGAATGCAGAAATCAAGACTTGGGATTTAATTGCATTAGTCCTACTGAGCTCTGGGTCATAACTTGCACAGTGCTGTTATGACTTCTGTATTTATTCTCCACCTACAAAGCGTGGGCCACCTGCAGAATAAATGCTGTTAAAGGGAGCCACTAAGGCTGGTTTTGCTTCCATTCTTTTAGGTGCCTACATAATTTGCTTGAATTTTTACTGATCTTTTTCCCTTGCTGATGAGATATATCACAGTAATGGCTTCCACCAAAATATTTGGTCCTTCTGGAACTTTCAGATCTCTATTAAACTATTATCTTACAATTTACAACCTTGTACGTGCCTTAAATCTTTTAAGAAAGCTCCTAGTTTTTTTCTTAGCCAAGCTTGGGGATTTCTGCCCATCTCAACCTTAATCCCAGCCTCTGCCAGCATTAAGTCTTGTCCTAGACCCGTGGCCACTTCAGCACTGTGATATAAATCACTGAATTTCACAACATTACCTCTATTCCCACCCTAAACCATGCAACTTAGTAACTTAACAACTTCTGCCCACATAGAACATAATCCAATTCCCAAATGATCCACAGCCTTCATCCTAATCTACTGGCACTTCAAAAATTTATTTGCAGCTATGCTTGAACTGAGCTTTCATTCTAAATATATTCTTTGTGCCCTGACTTAACCTGTGGGATTGAGTAATAAGCATTGCTCTAATCAATGCATTTTGGGTTTTGTTAATTTTAAGCTTACAAACTCCTAGGCCTAACCCTAAAAGTCTGCATCAGTTCTAGTGCTCAGTGTGTTTTAAGATCCCTGTAAGATGAAGTAATTACTTCAGTTTGGGGATCAAGATATTTCATACTCTAAGTCTAATTGAGTGTGGTTTTAACACCTCCAAATTCCACTCTCCCATGAATTGTGTTCTATTTCTTGTATCTGTCTAAGCTGCTCAGAGCCTCCTCCAAACAACTCAGTTCTCCTCTCATCCTGGGCTCTCTCACACAGCAAATCTTAGCCCTATTTCTTTTCTGTCTATATGTTATGAGCTCAAGCTTTTGAATTCTAACTCTGGGAACAGAATGGGCATTTCTGCCAAACTACATTTGGTGGGTAAATTTCCATAACTCATACAACTTCATTGATATTTTTCAGTTGTCTCTTGGGTTGTTAATTTGTTCCATATTCTTTTTTATCCTTGATCTCTTAAAACAGACTAATGCAATCCATGAGTATCCATGAGTGGAAGTCTTAAACATTGGTTCAAAAGACTTTATCACTCAGAGACTTAACTTTTCCTCTTAGTGTAAAAGGCTATAATTATAGATCATTTGAACTTTCGAAGGAAGATTTATGTGTCAGAAAAATTATATGCAGTACTTTGGCATGGTAATAAGTTATTTTGTAAAGAAACAGACCAACTAGATATTTTTTTTCTATTGGCTCCACTTTTCTGCTGAGAGGAATGACATTATGGGTTTCATAATGCTGAAGTTCTAAACTGGCTCTTCCCTGCTTTCTGAGGCAACTGATAATTTATTTTTATTACCATTTTGCCTTTGGGTTTTCTGAGCATAGATTCTATGGAAGATGACAACTAAAAGGCAGTTTACATCTTGGAAGTCCAGAAGATGATTTTATGGTCAAGAGTTCATCCATCACTTCCTTTGACAAAAAGGATTCAGCTTGTTTTCTGCATAACAAGAATTATGCTTTCCCAACTTAGAGCACAATCTTTGTTTAAAAATAAATTTAAAAACAAGTCCTTGGATTATTGGGAGTTGGAATTATTTGGCTATATTTATACAGTAGGTCCTGTAGGCATTTCAATGAACAACCTCTTATGATCTTGAGGGACTGAGGAGAGGGGTTCTCTGACTCTAGACAGATATAGCCACTGGCCAGTCATGAAAACCTTTAGGTCCCTGAAAAAAAACAGCTGTTTTGTTCTGCCTGGTCCCCAGGCAGACTGCAGCCTCTAGGTGCTGACAGAATTGCCATATATATTGAGTACAGTAAAGGAAAAATATTTAGGGCTAGGTGGTTTCCTTCTACATGAAGAAAAAAATATTTTGTGGCTTCAACTGGTAAGTATCCATTAAGCTCCTGAGAATTTCAGTGTTGAACATCACTTTTTTAAGGTTGAGTTTGATTATTTTTATGTGTGTTTGGGGTTTTGGTGGAGTTTTTTGGCAGTTTATTTTCCCTCCTCAAAACAAATGAAACACATTGTATCTATTACACACAATTGTTTAAAAAATCCTTAATATCGAATGTATGTGCTGTAGGTTAGGAGATAAAAGTCTCACTTAAAAAGCAAACTTAGAGACTGCCTTTTCCTACATACTGTTAAAAATTACTAGTATGGCCCTTCATCCTGTGAGAACAGAAGCTTGGGTGGTCCTTATGATCATTTTCTTGCCTTGCTCCCTTAAGGAACGAAAAGAATCTTGCTCAAGGAAGCATGGCTGCAGTTTGAAATAGCAGGAGAAAGCTGAGGGGAGAAGGTTAATTCACAGAAATTTGAGAGGGAAGAGCATCGGTAACTGTGAACAAGACCATGGAATGAAAGGTTTGAAGAGAGAAATAGAAGCCAAAGAGAAGCTGGATAGAGAGAGGTGGAGGAAGGTGGGGGATGCAAGGAAGAAAGTAATGAAGACAAGTGAAGATTTCCAGGAAGTTTGAAATATCTTAACAGATAGGAAACTCATGGAACCCCTGAAGAGGTTACTTTAACAGAGGAGTGGGATCTGGGAAAACACTGCTCTTCTGCAGCTAAAGGTATCTGAGAAGTCCTAATGGGGAGGGACACTGAGTTTGAAAAAGGAATATTTTGGGGGTTTTGGTTTTTGGTTTTTTTTTTTTAATTGTTATTCTTCTGTAGCATTTTCCAGCAAAGTGTTCAACTTTATTATTTTTTTCTGAAGTATGTCTTTATCTGGATTATAAAATATTGAGGCTCTTGCAAGACTAAAAAGGGGAATGTGTTAATCTCCAGTGTTCTAAAATATTATCTGAGCAAAAAGTTGTCCCCAAATGCACAAATCTGTGTATACTTGTTTCTCTCTTGCCTGGCCTCAGATGATTCACTCTACTTCTGCTATGTTTTTACCCCTTAAACGTCTGTAAAAAAGTTGTAGTGCTTATATCTCATGGCTGCCTGCTGCAACTCAGCTAGCCAATATAAAAAGCACCTTCTCCTCCCTCTTTACCCCTCTCCACCTCCTTTGGCAGGAAACTGTTGCTAGTTGATTTTTTTTTTTCATTTGATCCCTAGACATCCTCCCAGTTTGCCACTTTTTCTGTCAGCAAAGAAACAAGAAGTCTCTTTTATCTTGTTTGACTTTTATCTGTTCTCAGCTCTCTAATCTGTGACCTAGAAGAAAAAACAGTCATCACTTAAATTCACATTTAGGTGAAAGATCAGAAATTACCTGTGCTAGCAGTCCATCTTTGCTACAAGCTCACATGAGAGCATGAGAGAACCGTGATGTTGCTGAGGGGGCTGTCATTAGTGAAAGCAAACAGAAGTTATAGGAACTTCTTTGCTGGAACAGTGGTGCTTCCTTCATTTGTCAACAAGAATTTAAAAAATGAACGGGAAAATATTCAGTGATTCAAAGCCACTACCTGGGGTACTTCTGATATTCAGCCATAAACTCTCTAATACAACCCTGACAAACTGAAGACTATAATACAAATATATAAAAGGAGGCAGTTATTAATTCATTGTTTTTTTCATGTACTAATGCACCTGCATTAAAAGGACTCAATCCTGAGAAGTGCTGCAAATGTTGGTAAGCTTCAGTTCTGCCTCTGCAGCATCAGTCAGGTAGATCCTCTGCTGGAATCCCAGAATATTTGAACTTGAAAGTTTCTGCATCTGCTTGGGATTAAAACATTAAAATTCCTCTCTTGCTCTCATCCAAATTTTCTCCGGCTACTTCAACAAATTTTTCCCCAAGGTTTAATTAGGACTAGGAGAACAACTGCCTTTGCTGTGTAATGAAGCCATCCAGAGCAGTTACAGCCCTCTCATCCCAAAACAAAAACTCTTTGCTATCCCATGCAGTCATGCACATTACCCTCCTCCTCTACAGGGCACCTGTACTCATCTATCAAGCACATAACTTTGTCTTCTATATGTAATAATTAATCACTTAATGTACTTCATTTCTTTTAGTGTAGGAGTTTTCCAAACCATCCTTCATTTCTAGGACTTTTACAACATCTGGCTTGAAGGATTTTACATATCTCCCATATCCTTTAATTTTAGCAAATAATTTTTGTCATTAACCTGCTATTAACAGTGGCTTTATCCTCAGCTGCAGTATGCAATGAGCTAAGAGTGGAAATAGTGAACAAGCATCAAAGGGGGAAATCAAGTTACTTGGAGAAAAGGTATTTCATTAAATAAAAAGAACAAAATATTCAGGAGGTTTTCTGGCAACAAAAATTAGAAATACTGCATTGTTTTGTCAACTCTAGGATGCACAGACTCATCCAAAAGAAGTTACATTGCCTTTCATCAATTTTAATGCAGCTCGTAGCTGTAAAACTCTGCAGCATACAGATGAAGCAGCCTGGGCATATCAGTATGCTAAATCATAAGCAGTCTATTCCCATTCTGCATCATTTGTTTAAACCTTAGGTTCCAGATCAACCTGCAGAAACTGAATGATGTGTGAAATTTGTTGCTCTTTGAAAACTTTGATGAAGTTTTTCCTTATATGTCTGCAATCAGTTAAGAAATTTTCTAGTAGCTGTGGCTGGAAAATATTGCTGAAAACAACACTTGGTCAATTATTGGCTGCTTTGGACCAGTTCTACCAGTTAAGGAACCATCAGGAAAGAATGAACACACACACTAATGCATTTTTTCAGTTTGGTTTGTTTTTTTTTTAACTTTAATGAGTTTAGAAACTTTATGAGAAATGGCAAAAAAAAATAGAATGCTCCTTCTTTTAACAGCAAAATAATTTTCTAATTCCTGGTTATGGAGTTAAAGGCTGGTGTTGTTGACTGCCTCAGATAAGAGTTTCAACCCAAAATGTTACCTTCCCTAGACAGGAATTCTCTGATACAAATAAATGACTACAGTTATTCTGGCAGATTTGCTGCAAAATTTGTGCCAAGGGATGAGTCACCTGGTGCAAAGGTGTATCTGGTAAAGAATCCACAAATATGTATTTCTCATTCTTAATGTTACTGTTATCAATATCTGGGTTGGGGTTTTGGGAAGAACCCTTTAAGAAAAACTAAGTCCAGACTATCTTTTATTCTTTCCTTCATTCTACTTGTACTGCCTGTCTTGGATTTCACTAGCAGCTAAAGAAAGTTGTTAAATCAGGCACTTAAATCACATAAGTACTCTTGGCTGATTTTAATCTAAAGCCCACTGACTTCAACTACTTACAATGTAAATTGTACTTATTTGTATTTTTAACTAGCCTTAACTTACAGTCTGTATTAGGTCATAGTCTCACAATTAACAATAAATTTGGACGGCAATGGTTTCCTGGGAAAAATTTACTAAAAATTTTCATATTAAAAAATGTGAAATTTGCCTGATTTTTGAAATAAGAATCTGGTCTTGCCAAAAACAAGACCAGATTCTTGTGAAGAAACAAATACACATGGATTCAGAACAGCCTGACTAGGTTGCTGTTTTATCACACATGTTCTCACAGTCATCTTCTAAATTCAATTGACTTCAGTGAAATGAAGTTAAATAATGATAAACATTTAAGATTTTGGAAGGTGAAGAAAAATACCAAGAGATTTGAAGCCTTAAGAAAGCAATAGTAGACCCCATGTTCATTTGTAAATGGACCATGCATTACAGATATTTTTGAAAGATGAAGTTTGACACAGAAAAGCTGCCTGTTAAAACAGAGCAATCACTTAACAGATTTTTTCCTGTTTTTTGCTTGTGTTTTCTTTTTTTTTAACACTGTAGGTGTTTCTGTCAGCTAACTGTGTGCCAATGGCAACTGTTTATCTGAACTAATAAATATAAAGAACCTGAAGAATGCTAATTTTAATTTAGCCTACAGGTGCATGATGACCAAAGTATCAGGATACAAATGCTGATGGAATGGTCCTTGACACTTTAAAAAAGCAAACAAAAAAAAAAATTTGCCCCCCCCCCCCTTAACCAAAAAAAAAAAAGGGTGACTAATATTGCTTATTTCAGCTCTAGTTGTCCATATATATATTTTTTCCCTTTTCTTCAGTTCAGAAACCAATGTACAAAGTTCCTGTTTGCTATTGGCCTCAGTACTACTTGAAAATTCCTTTTTCTTTAGTGATTTCTTGAAGCATGCAGTAAGAATAAGTCACCAGAAGTAAAATCTATCAATCTTCTTTAAGAAGGTTTTTAACACAAAGGCCAGATATGCTCATCTACAAGGTCATCCTGGGTTCATTAACTTGGTTAGTCTGTACTTAAATAAGGGGCTGGGAGCACATATCTCTTATAGCAACAGAACACATATATTGGTTTAATTTTTCAGTGTTAATGTACCAGTGTCCCAAGGTCCAAAAATCCAGTCTACATGCATAAGTCAATAGCAGGTTCCACATTTTACAGTTTTTTTCTAAATTGCTTCTCCCACATGCTGAAACCTCACTGCCCCTTGAGGTTATCACGTTGGAGTAGAGGCACAGGAGCCTGAGCCACTCCAGGGTCATCTCAGCCACCACTCATCCAGCCATCCCTCCCAGCAACCACAGGCTTTGTACCTAGGCCTGACCTGAATGCCTGATCCCATTTTCTCCATTAAAACTATCCTCCAGTTACTAAAGATAGAGAAACCTCAGTCACAGTGGAAAAGCAATTTTGCTTGGATGGCTGAAGGAGTTTTGATGGGACAGTCCAAGCCTGGTGTATTTTGGAAGGGAACCATAAAGCCAAACCACAGAGCCTTGTATGCCATTGTAGCTCTTAATTGAAACAGACTGTGAGTCTTCTGTTCTGTGAGAGCATCTCTCTGCAGAGCTGCTGTTTCAACAATAATGAGTTAAATGAGCTTGCAAATGGGGTCTGCCAACAAATTGTACCCGTCAAGGCTCCATCATTCTTTACCAGGTCATAATGCAGAATTTGGTCTCTCAATAGTCCAGCTTTGTGATTCTTAGTAAAATTATTTTTTCCCTCTTTGTCTTTAAAGCTTCCTGAGAGATTGAATTAAATTGTGCACCATGCCTGAAAGAAAGTAAGGTAACACACCCTCAAATCCCAAAATAATGCTCTGACTTTCATGGTTTTTACTGCGTTCTTTGTGGCCGTGTTCAATCTTTGTTCATACTGGAGGTTTGGGAAGGAACAAAACAGGATCAGTTGGTAAAGGTATCATGATTTATGTCAGTGGGTAGCATTTGGGCAAGTATGAGTCTTTATTTTTAAGTTAGCTTTGAACCAAATCTTCACTGCTTCAGGTTTTAAAATGGTAAAATTATAGATTTACTTTGCTAAAATTACAGTTTTACTTCAGTGAATCTGCTGATCATGGCTGATATTGTCAGGAGTGACTTGCATCTGCTTCTCTGGCATTTAGCATTCTTTGAAAATATAGTTGGCTGTGTTTTTTGGAGTTCCACATTATTTGCTACTTTTTCAGTGCAAGTTGTGGTAGTGTGGGCAGAAGGGTGGTCAGCAAAATGGAGGGACAATCTCCAAAGGTGGTGCAGATTGGAAAATAAAAAATATCAACACTGAAGTCTGCTTCTACCTCAGCCATTCTAGTTGCTATCTGTGTGAACTGCTAGCCTGTGAAGAGTTAAAAGTGTTTGTTTCACAGGAAATTGGAAGAAATTTATGTGCGCAAGTGAAACTGAAAGGTCGAATGTGTGACTCATATCTATTGACAGATGGAATGAGCATAACATAAGAAGACAGTGACTAGAAAACAAGCAGGTTGTGTGAAAGTATTTTTAGAGACTAATTTCTACCCAGCTGTGTCTTCTATGAACAGAATAAGTTTGTCAAAGTTACCTAGAAGTTGCCTAATAGCTACCTAGTGGCAATTAATTACATCGATATGGTTTGAACGGATACCTCATCCCTTGGGATGAAAACAGTTAACATTTTACAACAGTTCTACCTGAGACTTAAAGGAATGTAGGTAAACAAGAATTAGGAGAACACATAAGTTCCTAATAGTGCTCATAAAGTTTTACATACCCACTTACTTTACCTCAGTTCCCCTGTTGACTCCCACTTCTGTGCTCTCTTCCCCTCTCAACCTATCTTTTTTTTTCAGCTTAAAATATATCCAACTTGCTTGTTATATAATAATGACTCATACTTTCATTGGCTTAAACTTTACCCAATCTTTCTTTCATGTCATTTTTGTTCTTTAAATTGAGATTTAGCCACTTCAGTTTTGGCTACTACATTGTGGGGTTTTTTAGTAAATTCCACTGATATAGCTGGAAAAAAATGATGCTTCAACTAAGTGTATAAAACTTATTTATTAATATGGGGATAAAGACTTGGCAATATTTTACATGATAATTCATCTTGCTGGAGGATGTATAGAAAACCATAAATGCTATATGGTGTTCAGTGGTCTTCAGCAAATTTGGACCCAAATATAGGTATAAGCCATAAAGTCCATGACAGTGTTTATTTCCTTGTTGCCTGGAAAAGCAACTTGGGCATGCAATGCAATATGGAGCATATATATTATTGGGCTTCTGTATTTTGTAGACCATGGTGCTAAGTTCTGAGGCAATAAACTCCAAACTTAACAACTGCAATTTTTTTCTATTTTTGCCTTCATATACATTTTGGCCAGATGATCCCAATCCAATATATTATGTACACCTGGAAAATTACAATAATCAGTAAGAACCTTATGGCATAAGGAAATGTGCAGCTTCTACCTCTGCTTTCACCAGGGGAAAAGGGTTAGAACTTGTATTTCCATGAGCCACAAAGAACACTGGGGGATAGGACAGGGACTTTTTGTCCAGCTTGTGGAGCTTGCTTTGCCTCTCCCCAAGCTGCTGGTCTTATAATTATTTTTTTTTAATTACCTTTATTTATTTAAAGGCAACTCCACTTACTAGGCTATTAGATGCTTTTCCTGGCATCCTGACTATGAGCTGGGCTCCAGTTTGCAGACCTCCTGTTCTTATACCCAAGTGGAATGGTGAAAATACTGTGCTATGCAAACTGATTAATTATTTTTGTTAAAGAGGGGAAAAGGAAAAGAGGAGAGACAACCATTTACCTCAAACTGGGATATTTCAGCAATGTCAAAATCTGGCTTTATTTTTCAATCCTTTTATTTTGTTTGTTTTGATTTAGGGTTTTTTGTATGGAATCTATACAGATATAAGCTTCTGGTACTATATGTTGCTAACAAGGTTCTCACAGGAGCTGGCAGGACAAGTGGAGCCTGTTGGAATGAAGCAAACATCTGATGTTCTCTTTTGCAAGAAATTAAATCCACAGTATGTTAATTCCACAAATTTACTGTCTTGTTAAATCACTGAGAAACACTGTAAGTAGAAGGGATAAATCCTTCTCTTAGTATGGCATGCTGCTGCAATTAACATTTTCCCTGCACCATTATGTTACAAGTTAAGCTCTATAAAGGTGAAGAGCATGAGTGGGCATTAGAGTGGGCAGCAGGGAGTGACAGTAAAAATGCAAGTATCTCAGGAGCTTTTTTGAGAGAAGAGCATGCATATGGTGATCCCATTGTCTATACTCCTTCCTCATCCAGCACATGCACTGTTAGTCTACTCCTCCTCTGGAGCTCATCCAAAGATTAGCAGCATATTTTCCTGCTTAGAATGGAAAACCCAAGGGGGTAAAGAGCTTCTTTTGCAAATAATATAATATCCCTACAGGAATAACGTATTAGTGGGAATCTGTGACATGAAAATAAAGTATTGAGTGATAAAAAATAAATAATACAATTGGCGTGGCAAATTTTGTAATTCCAGCTGATAAAAACACAATAGTAACTTTATGAATGAAATTGTGTCTTTTCAAGCACTACTCATTATCACCTCTGTTTTAAATTATTGTTTTCCCAACACTGAAGAAAAAAAAAATTCTATTTTTCATCTCTTTTACTTGTATTCTTAAAAAATAGTGTTTTCGCAGCTTTCCTTGAAAAATCTCTAGGAGAATACTGTTTCATAACACAAATTTAAACTGAGACCTGAAATCCCATGTACAATTAGGACTTACTTTAAATAAAAGTAGAAACTGGCAGGTTACTAAAAATGTAAAGATTACAGTAGTGGGTGCCTGAGATCTTTTTTAAGATGAAGGGGATGTTCCAAGTGCTGCCAGTATCTGGCACAATACCACCCCAACCTCCTGTCTTGAGGGGGGATGAATTGTCCAGTATGAACAAGAGAGATTGATCCAGTATTTGCTGTTAATCAGTGCTCTTTCTCTGCTGAAGGGAGGTTTATGCTGATTTTTACAGTTGATGGGAGGCAAATTGTTATTAGTGCTAAGATACTTCTTTTCCCTCCACAGTTGTGTAATCATTATTGGTGAATACAGAAAAGAGCCCCTACCTGGAGTATTCTTTTCTGTGTTCCACCAAGATTTTCAGAGTTCTCCTTGTTTTGAAATCTTCTGTGCATGAAAGTTTTATGAAATTTAAAATCTTCCATTTGTTTTAATTTCATTGAGCACTAAGAGACTTTGCAAAACAGTTGGAGTAGGTTTGGGCATTGTGATGAAATGGCAGTTTCCACAGTCAATGGAAAAGTTGCAGGTGGTTAATAAGCAGTTTTTATACCTCACTAAGAATATTTCTTAAGTGAACAAGAAGAAAATACAGTTATGATCTTGCAGATCTCTGAGTTTAGGAGAACTTACAGCTGGGAGAAGATCTGGGCTATTTCTTCAGCAATGAAACCACTAAAAGTCTGTTTCTTTTTTGCTTGAGATTTTCACTTTCTTCACTTTTACAAAATTTGGAAAGTGGTTCTTATTATCTATACCTCTAATATGTCATTAAGATCTGTGTCAGAGCACATCCTGACCTAAACTAAACCCACCACTAATAAGGTTATTAAAACTGATCTGCATGTCTGTGTCAAAAACAACACAGGATCTGGTCTGCAGCATTTATGTGTTGGTTCTGCTTTTACCAAAGCAAACACTTGTGCCCACTGAACACCTTGGTGTTCCATTTTATTTTGAAAATCAAGTATTCTGTTCACATGATTGTGCAATTCATGCATGTACCTTTGAGTTAAATCACCCAGCTTTGATCTGTGCCTGTGTTGTGATAGGACTGTTGGAAAGGAAAAGGAAGAAACTGAGATGAACAAAGTTAACCTCCACCTGAAGAGAATTAAATCTAATGGCCAGAAAGAAGTAGACATGTGTTCATACATCCATAGACATGCTTGTTGATGAAGTTGTCAATCTTCCAAAAGACCTTGTAGAGTTCTTCTTTCCCCTTTTCACCTTTTTCTCCCATTTGATGCATTAAATTAATTAAGAATTTTTGCCCTTTTAGCTAAAGGTTGGTTAGTAACCTTGCACACAAGCCAGGAAATGTAAGCATTGCAAATTTTTGAAATCAACAGTAGAAAAACTGTAATTAAATTTTATTAGATGCTGCTCCTTCATACAATGACTTGTCTTCATTATTCTGTTATAGGTATTGAAAATTCCATAGTTACAGTATTGTATTCAAGCATTCCCACACATTCCTTTAGGAATTTTTAGACTATTGCAGCTCTTGTGAATTAAGAAAAAAACCAAAATTGGACAGAAGAATTGATAGAATTTGTATGTAATTAATTGGCTATCCAAACCTGCCTGTGTACATCATCTCAAAGCTATATGTAAAGGTAGCTGGCTACTTAGATAAAGGTTACTGGGGACTAGTTCATAGTGAAAATGTGTTGATTCCCCTTTCCCCTTGCTTATCAAGGAGGATGGTGCAGTGAGTGATTGGTCATCATTGCACTGAAGATTTTTCTGTCTCTAATTGGTTTATTTATGTTTTTCTGAGGGCTTACCAGCTGTTGGTGTAGGAGTAGCACTGCACACTAATAGTATTTATCTTCTAATCTCTGTTGCTGTTTTTGTGGGGGATTGATCTGTATTTACTTACCTGTACTTTTGGAATTTTTGGAAATTCTATTGGGCAGAGGGGTAGGGGAGAGAAGGGCCTTCAGGTCCCTACAGACCCATCACAAAACTGTTACAAATTCGAATTCACATGGTGCTGAAGAGAACTGCAGAACTCTCACAACTTTGTTCAGGATCATCTGTTATTACTCTTGTGCTTGACAGAACAGTAACTGCCAGGCCTCCATGCTTTGTAGGTGCACTGAATCCAAAAAAAAAAAAAAAAACCAAAGTAAAAATATGTCAGAAAAAACTCCCCAGATGTGTTGAACTCTAGTAAGTCAATTTAGGCTTTGATCCTGTGTTTCTTTGGTAGGCTGGATTTTACACACCTGACAAGATATCACAGGATAAAACTCAGAACATTCAGAGAAGAATATTTTTTAAAAGTATCAGGAGGTGAGAACCAGGGAGGAAGTGAAGAAGGAAGGCACCTTCTTCATCTACATCTACTAGAGCTTCATCTACACTGAGGAAGCTTCTGGAGATATATTCTTTCTGTTTCCATTCCTTGTCCACAGCCTTTTATTTTGCAGCAATAATTTTTCTCTCCTTCCTGCAGCAGGAATGATGATTTGAACAAGGCCAAGTGGAAGAACTGTAAGGAATACTGCAATGAGAGTTGAAGGAAGCAGCCTTCCTCAAAGAAATTATTCAAAATGTTGGGTTTCCCACTGTATATGCTTTGTAGTTAGGTTTTAATTCTCCCAGTTCTTCCAGGCATTTCCTATGGTTTCTGTGAAGTTTGTTTCACCTTCAAAATGTGGCAGTGTTGGTAGATGTCATTCCTGAGGAAAGCTTTTTGGGCTTACATCACTCAATATATGCTCTTTGGATATGTTCATCTTTTCACTCCCCTTGGCATATGAGTAGCATGAACTTCATATCTTTGGAAAAAGCCTTTGGACTTGTGTTACCAGTCTCAAAGGGAGTGGAATTTAGTCCAAAGCTGTGCTACTGCAATTGGTAGGTGAATGGCATGGTGGATTTATGCTATCTGCCAGGTGCCCCACTAAGCCACAGAAAAGAGGGAGGAGAAAATATGACAGAAGGCTTGTGGGTCAAGACAAAGACAGAGAGATCACCCAGCAAGTACCTTCATGGGCAAACCAGACTTGATTGGAGAAAATTAATTTGATTTATGACCTATAAATTTGGAGTAGCATAATAAGAACTAAGATCAGATCTTTAAAAACTGCCCCTTGCCTCCCTTTTCTTCCCAGGCTTAGTTTCATTCCAGACTTTCCTACCTGCTCCCCACAACACAGTGCAGGGCTGTGGCCACTTCACCACATGTTGTCCCTGCTGCTTCTTCCTCCTTAGACACTTTTCCTGCTCCATGGTGGGGTCCTCCCACAGGAGACACTTCTCTGTGAACTTCTCCAGTTCTTGAGGAACCTCTGCAGCCACAGGTGCAGTTACTCAGGAGCAGGCTGCTCCAGTGACAAGGACACACGCAGGACCACCAGTCTTGCCAAAAGCCCTTCTCCAGTGAGGGTCCCCTCCAGGGGCTGTGGGTGGATCTCTGCACCCCCATGGACATCCTTGGGCTCAGGGGCTCCTCTGCCTCTCTTGGGCTGCCCCAGGGGCTGCAGGGCAATCCCAGCTCCTGCACCTGCAGCTCCTGCCTCTCCTTCTGCACTGACCTTCCTCTCACATATTCTCACTCAGCTACCCAGCTGCTGCTGCACAGGTTGGGGTTTCCAGCCCCCTCTTTTTAAATATTATCCCTGCTGCTGCTGGGCCCAGCCCTGGCCAGCAGTGGGTCCATCTGGGAGACAGCTGGAATTGGCTCCATTGGACATGGGGAAAGATTCTGGCAACTTCTCAGAGAAGCCACCCCTGTGGACCCTCTGCTGCCGAAGGATTGCCATGCAAACCCAATACAATGATAATTTTAGTTTTACAAATTCTCAATAGAAAAGGGGAAAAAAAATAGGCCACTTTACTGTGAATTCAATAGTCAGAACAAGTAACAATTGTTATCACCATGTACACAAAAATGCTTGTCCTGAACTATCCTAGCAGCAGTACTTAATGCTTCAACACCTTTCAGGCCGAAAAAGGTGTGTGAAGAAATTTAAAGACTTTCCTTCTTGTCACAGTTTAGAACATGTCTAAGAAAGGCATGAAACAATAGCAGTAAATTACTGAATAGAAACAGTTTTTGTGCTTCATGATCCTGTTGAAAGGTTCAGGTCTAGCTGGTAATAGATGGATCATGTTACTGTATGACCTGACTACAGAAGTGTGTAACTCCCATGCTAACTTGTAGTAGTGCAATGCTCTGCATTGTTCTGCTCTCATTGGTGCTTCTGGTAGCCCATGAATGAATAGCTGAAAAAAAAAAGGGAATTATTTTCACAGAATCATAAAAGAGAGCATTCAAATGGGTTGTTTTCTTTCCTGTGGATGAAAATGGCACAAATAGGCATTCAATCCAGTCAAACTAATTTCCATTATTAGTTTATTCTGCTGGGCCATTCACAGTTGAAGATGCACAGAATTTATAATCAGGCAGGCAAAAAAAATAACCAGAAACAAAAAACCAACCCAACATTACATATTTTCTGTGAAGAATAGCAATAGACTGGAAATTAGAATAAGGTTGATAGTCCAGCAGCTTTTAAACAGAGGGGTTAAACTCTCTCTCCTGTACTTTTGCAAACCCTGCTCCCTTCCTTCCACCTCCAACTTTGGGAATTCTCTTTTCCACCTTCCCTCAGAAGCCAAGCATCCCTGTTCCACCACTCTCTAGAGTAGTGCAAGAAGAACCATCCCTGACCACAACCAGGGAAGA
The DNA here is from genome assembly GCA_013398075.1 of Notiomystis cincta. NCBI lineage: Eukaryota > Metazoa > Chordata > Aves > Passeriformes > Notiomystidae > Notiomystis > Notiomystis cincta. Next base: position 57,361 of record VZRX01019769.1, read on the forward strand.
AAAGAAATAACTTTCCTGTTAACAGCTTTTCTTGGTGTAGTGGGTCATTTTATTGGTTTTCCATGACCTGCCAGGCTGCCTGCTCAGTAGTTGCAGCATCCACAGCTCCTCTGAGAAAACTTTTAGACTTCATCTGTTGAGATGCAGCACCTATTTCAATGACTCTGCTCTGAAAATTAGGCAAATCAAGGCTTTCAAGGGGCAGTAGCAAGACTCTGCAGTGGCTTTTGCAAGGAGTTTGGAGAAAGGCTGAAAACAAAGCTTGAGCAGTCTGTATCACTGGATTCCCTGCTATGGAGAAACATGAAATCCAGGTACACACATGAAATATTTACTGCAAACATCTGAAATGCAAAGTCACAGCTTATTAATCTGTGAGCTGGAGCCTTCCTTTGTTTTTTTAATAAAAGGCACTGAGAGAAACTGACTCTGACTAAAACCATTGTGTGTGCTGTGTGCATGAAAGCAGGCATCAGTGGGTTCTTATAACATCAGGAGTCCCTTAGTGATGGTTTTATGCATGCTACGTGACTATTAAACCTCCTTTTCTGCTATTGTTTTTTCCTTACTATTTGTTTCAAGTGAGCATATTCATTTAACTGAAAATGCCAAGTGAGTAATGTGTAACTAGATTGAGAAATACAAAAACTGATCATTCTGTTAGAGGAATGATTTATTCTTTGTGCATAAATTCTAATGTTTGAGTGCATCTAAGAAATAAACATGACTTTTTGCTGATAATGATGAGTATTTCAGAGACCCAGAGATTGTCAGAATATCAGCTGTCATCTAGGTATTAATGAGAAACAAAATATATAAGGGTTCATTTATTAATAGACTGTACACAGAGTCTGAGACTAAGTGGTTTGGAAAAGTACTACATTGTTTATAGTAATAAAGGTGAAGAAACACTGGAGGAAACATCCCTGGGGCTTAATCAATGATCAGCATATGAACATAAGTCAAAGATTGTTTAAAATTGTTCCAAATGAGGAATAGCTGACGTCAAGAGCTTGCTTGACTTCTTACCTGCTTCACACTCTGGTTGCCTGCAGTGACAAAAGTACAAACAGAACAAGCAGTCTTTCACAAACTGGATTAGGCTTGGGTTTGGGTTTTTTTTATTTGCATTTAATTTATTTACAGGAAAGCCTTAGATATCAAAGGCAGTACTGTCATACAGTGGTAAATCCATACTTTGTTAGCATCAGCAGATAATGAAGCCAGGAACAAGCAATTGTGTGTGGTTAGCACAGGATTGTACTGCCACACTGCAAGCCACAGATGACATTTTGGTCTCTAACACTGTTTTTTGTGTTAGCAGTGTGACGCAGGTACAGGGCCAAACTCATCGTGACCCCACGGCCAAAAGTGTTCCACAGAGCTCCTTCTGCCATTCAGCCTTTCAGAGAAGGGCTGCTTGAGGCAGGATGGAAAAGGAATTCTCAGAATACTGAAGCAAATATGCATCACACAGTCACTTTGGTGCTGTGAAGTTGCTGTAACTGAAGTTGCTTCCATGGACACATTAATTTCAACTCTAGGTCAGGAAAGAGTACAAACAATTACATTTCCCTGGATACTTTTAATCAAGTGACTAACTTCTCTGACATTCAAAAGTATCTCTTCATGGTCTCTTCAGAGATCCTAAAAGCAAGTATGAAGTCCATCTTCTAGAAAGTTCATGCACACCAGGGAAAGAATTTGACTTGAGGGAAAAAATAAAAGTGACGTAAGTACTTTTAAAAGTATTGTTTATGCAAGACTTATGTAGTTTTCTATTTAATCTATTAAAGGAAAAAGGAAGACATTTAGAAAAAGTAATGTAAGAAAAGGAAGAGTGGGTTGTATCACCTGTGAAGAGAGTGGAAGTGTTATTGGTCTTGTTCCAGCAGCTGGCTAATTTTCATAACTGATTTTTCCCATTAGCAATGTGGAAGAGCAGGGCAGAGCAGTGAGCCCACAGCACTGCACAGACTAAAAAATTACCTCTGAGGGCAACCCAAATATTCCCTTATGGGTGGATATTTTCCTTACTGCCTGTGGCTCAGTGACTGAAAGAGCCTTCTGCCTGTGCCAGAATCTTGCTGCACATAACCTTGGAAGTTACCTGCCTCTTCTGTCCTTCAGTTCTCCACCTTTCAACAACTTCAGTTTTCATCCCACATATTCTTGTTTGCTTCAGATAAAGCATTGTCTCAATGGACAACAGCCTTGTTCACTGCACAGACACAATCCATGCCCTGAAAGCTGCCTAGCCTGTGTCAGGAACATGCATGACAGATTGATCTGAAAAATAGCTCGTGATTCTGCTCAAGTGTTTGGTCTTTTTCTTCTTTTAATGCAGTCACCTGCTACTTCAGTTGGACTCAAAATTGTTTCAGAAATGTTAAACATATATACACAGGCATGCCTGTACTATTTTCTTCTGAAGATATTGAACATATGGGAGAATAATTTGCTTCAAAGCCCAGGCTCTGGGTTCAGGTGACCTTTACGTGTATCTGTGTCACTGGTTTGAAATGGAGTACTATTGGGAATAATGAGCTAGCATTTGGGCCTGCAGGGGCATTGAATGAGTAAACACCTGAAAAAAAATTGCACACAGGATTTGGAGTTTACTTAATTTTGCTTTCATTAGGTCAGCCTTTATCATCGTGTACAGCGAGAAACACAGTTAAGAGCAGACTAAAAATGGCTCAAACACTGCCAGCTAGAAACTTCCAGCAAATTATCAATTGAAAGTGCTGTTTTCCAGTGTTTCAACTGTATGTGTTCTGGTCAGTCTACCACACAACCTTCTTCTTTATTTCAAATGGAGCTGAACCCATTCTCTCCTCAAATGGTTGGATTTCTCCCAAATTCGTTTTCCGTTTGCCCCTGTGGTCTTCATCCTTTCCATCATATAAACTCTATTAGATATAAAGAATAGTCTAACTTCCCTAGCTTGTGATCTGGGATTAGAACAAGTCAGATAAGATTTTTAGTATATTTCTAATGGTTTGGGAGTTTTGGAGAGTTGAGTTTGGGTAATTGTCTTGGCATTTTTGCTATGATTGATAGGACACATCATTTAAATAAGTAAAATCACAGTGGCTGGCATTCTCAATTAGACATACCTGAGCACTACTAAAATTCAGGTGTATCCTATTTTGTGCAGGGATGAGTTACAGGACTTAAAAATCCCAAGCATGTTCAGTTGAATGTCTTCTTTATTATTATTTATGTGATTTCACAATGATCACTAACCCCTTGGAAGTAATGACATTAACAGTGTTTATTCCCTCTAAACAATGAGGCTCCTTTGCCTTTCACTCACTACAATTTGTTTTAATATTTAGTACAAAACACACCACAGACAGGAAGGATGAACTGAATTCTGTGGATATTCTTTCTCCATGGAAGAAACAAGAATTCTATTTTTTATTTGACTGTATGAGGGGGGATATGTGAATGACTCTATTTTTTTATCCATCAGAAGGTCATGTGATTTTAAAATGGCCCTGAAATTTTATTTATAGAGAAATGTTGGTTCTGGAGCTTGTCTTTGAGAGGAGATGGTGGAGAATGCAAATGAGTGACAATGAATACATTTATCAGCAGATATTAGACAGGGTTGCAATCAGCCTCTGTTGCCTCTTGCCTTCTTTAGAGAAGCAGAGGTGAGTGGTTTCAGAAGATATTTGATTTGTTTATGTGTCCACTGCAATAGGAAAAATGTTTTCAATTTTTTATTCTTTACACTTACCTCATAGGATCACAAGAACCATATTTTTGTGTTAATATAAACATTTACAAAAACTCTGTCCTTAATACAAAACACAGCAGGTAAAGGAGAGCATGGGAGCAGGGAACAGCTGAAGATGTCTGCATTGTGTCTATTGTGCTGAGGTATCAGAACTTGGCTTATAATTTTAGATAGAAAGCATTTCTAACACTAGCACTCTAAAAGTATCACAGAAGAGCTGCAATACTTCCTGAGTCTGTGAGTCTATGTGTAGGCTGCTCTAATCATGGGTCAAAATTTTGAATTTATTTGGAACAAGTAACTGGAATGATGAAATAACTATCTAGCTGAGTTGCCTGTGTGCTGCTTATTTGCCAATAAGTGAAAAGTGGAAAAAACGCTTTTATTGACCAATATATTTTTCTTGTTGCTTTAATGATAATACTACAAACTTCTCTGTTTGGGGGAGAAGTCCTGACACCCTGGAATTATAAAATAGAGCTGTTCTGCAGGTTTTGGACAAACTATTTTTTCTTTTCCTACATATGGGTTTAATTGGTCCTTGAAAATTTGTTCTATTTGCTAGCGTAGGCTTCTTCCTAAAAAAATGCTTTGGAATGTAAGTTTAACATAAAAACTATTTCAAAATAACCCCTACATCATATGACATTTATCCCTAATGAACTTCTACTCTATAAGGTCATTTCTACAGCAATAGATTAAATATTAGAGAATCATTGAATCACACAATGGCTGTGGTTGGAAGGGACTTGTGGAGATCATCCAGGTCTGACCCCATGCTCTTGACATTCAAATATTTGAATGCACAATTACATTTGTGATACTAAAAAAAAATCTTCACTTTTTCATTTCACACCTGGGGAATAATGTTAAGGGGGAAAACACCTGGAAGAGTGCAGAGTATGTTTTCAAAAGAGGACTTTTATGGTTTTTTTTCAGTTTGATATGAATTGCAAGATTCTCAGAAATCTCCTTGTGTGCTAATTTCTCTTATTAATGTTTCTAAATTAAGCCATATGGGTTTGCTAATGATTTTAAAGCAGCCTAGTGTCAGAACACAGAACTAAACTCTTATTCCCTCAGGCTCAGGACTCTTTCTTCCTTTAAATCTTCATTTAAATGACTCTTGTTATACACTTTGAGGCAGGGAAATGACATGTAAACAAGCATCTTCAGAGTGCTTGGAGAAGAGAGGGCTTACAGTGGTGATGGGTCCTGGAAGAGTTTCTGTGATGAGAGTGTCTCTTTCCCATTTCATCCTTTGCACAATACCCACCCACAGCATTGCTGCAGATGAATTATTAAAAGTGAAATCCAGCCCCACTGGTATCAGAGAAAACTCCCTCTGACTTTGGTGGAACAACTTGTGTCACCCCATGACTTGTACACACACAGAACTCAGTACCAGTCCTGAAAAGAGAGGGAACCTTGGTGTAAAGGTTTGTTTCCTTAGCAAAATATGGCTCAAACAAGTTACTGTGGCCAAAGGCATCTGGTTTCAAACTTTTAGCTTTCCTCTAATGCATAAAAAAATCAAACACTGATTTGTGGCTAAAAGTCTGTAAAAATTCCCTACTAAAAAGGAGAAGCTTTGTAGACAGTTTATGATTTAACCAAATAATTCACTGAGGCAGTGAAAACTATTAGCAGTCTGTCTCACACTGTATGTTGCTTGGGTTAGGGGAGTTAACAGCAAAGATGGTGTAATCTTACAAGCTGACTAGGGAAAATTACAGAATTCCTTCTGAGTAAACAACATTGGAAATGCTTCNAAAGATTAAGTTAATCAAAACCTTGTAGATTAAATAATTAAACCTGTAGATAACCACAATTTTTTATTGTTAATTAGACATAGAGAGGTGCAATTTTCATAGGATGCAGAGTCCCTAAATTTAGCTGTGGAATATTACATTGATCACACACAAAAACATCATTGATTCTCTGGGGAAGGGTTGGACGTCAGTGTGTGCGTTTTGGCTCAGACCACCTTTCACCTATTAAAGGGGGTTCCAGGAGATCTTTGTCCTTGCTGCACATAGCAACAAAATGTGATTTGCCATCCTTAACCCTTTGAACATCCTCAGCTTCTCAGCAGGATGATTCACACTTACTCAGTTACTCTGCTTTCATGCTCTGTATTGTATCTGAAATCTTAATACCAAAAGGGCAGCGTTTTTAATCTTCTGCTTCTCTGTCAGTTTTTTAATGTATGTTACATGGGTTTAAATATTTAATATACACTGAAGCCATTACAACATGCCTGTAAAAAATCTGTAATATTACACCTTCCTACTATGACAATTACTGCTTTCTTTAAATTACTGGCAACCTTTATAAATAAAACTCTGAAATTAAACCCTGACAATAACACAAAATGCTGCATTTTACTTCACCTGTGTAAGTCCACCAAAGGCAGTGAATCTTATTAAAATACTGTGCAGAGTATTTTTGTTGCTGTGTAGACCTTTGTCATTATGCAGTATGATAATTCTCAGATCCTTTTTCCAGCAATCATTAATTAAGTGTAACAGGCATGCGTCCAGACACTCCTGAATTTTAATCCTCATGTTTCTTAATGAGTTGATCAAATATTACACAGAATGTAATAAAAATATGGGACTCATTTAAAATACAAATATATAATTTGTATAATTGTCCAGCTAATGAATTATGTCTAAATATTATGATTGTTTGTGCAAACGCTTCGGGATGTGTCCATGCAAGTGGTGGAAATAATCCATATGTGCACATGCAATTAATTATTCTATACTCATAATTGTCCATAAGGATTTTCAGAAGCATGCATGGCACTACATTTGCAGAATACTTTTGAATCTAGATGCAGGCCTTGCTTAAAAAGAACAAAACATGTTTATATGAAAAAATAATGATACATAATTAAATTCTTAGAAGGAAAATTTAGATAAAAAAATACCCAATCCCCCTGGCTTGTGACCTGACTGTAGCACGAGCCTTTCATGCGTTCTGGAAAGGTGGAAGAGCAGCTTTCCTCCCCTTTTTGCTGATGGGAAATTCCTGGCAGCTGAAGTGCCTGATATTTGACCTGCTTTGCATGATTTTGCAGAGTCAAGGAGCTTCCAGTAGTTCAGATAAGCTTTCAGCAAAGACCTAAACATCTTGCTGCTTAGCTAAAGTGATGTTTTGATGTTCAATGGCATCTAATTTTGCTTCATTCTTCTTCATCTTAAAAAGCATCTACACAAACTCAATATTATTTATTGGGAGAAAAATGAAAGTAAAAAAGGTGTCAGTTGTGAGAAGTGTTTATTTTTCCACATTATCAGTGCTATAAGCACAGAACTCTGTTTCTGAATGGCAAGGGCCAGCCAGAGCTGCCTCTGCTTTATTCCCTACAATATGATTCAGTTGGGTTTAGCTGGTATTTTTATTTTCCCAATCCCTGGGCTCATAAAGCCTGGGAAAGACCACAGAGACAGATTGCTCAGGCACCAAAGAGAGGGAATATCTTGTGCTGTTGAGCAGCAAGCTCTCTGCCTGACTTTGTGGGAGATTCACACAGGACGTGCATGAGGCTCCCTTGCTGTTGGCAGGCAGTCCAGCCTCCAGGGTGGACAACAGCAATGCACCTGCAGACTGAAGTGGCTGCTGCTCAGGACCTGAGATGCCCACCACGTTGGCATGGAATGGTTTTTTGCCAGAGTAGCTCCAGTCTAGTCCCCCTGGCTGCTGCCTGCCCCTCTGCACACATAGCTGAGTGTGGCAAGAGAGATCCTGCAGTGGCTCCTCCAGAAAAAATCCAGGTGGTGGTCAGAGAGATCCCCCCTCAGAGTGAACCAGGCACAGGAGAAGGGATTGGGCAGAGGCTCTCCTCAGAAGGGTTGTTCTAACCTGTGCTGAGACACTAACAGACCTTCACTCTTATTTTCTCTCTATGGGACACAAAAAGTGAACCTGGACAGACCAGAAAGAGCTTTTAGGAAAAAAATGTTTAAACCTGAGCTGATCTTGGCTCTTATGCACAGCTTTGAAAGTGAAAGAACACAGAAGAATATCCCTGCTGGGATATCAGCTTTTCCTTCTTACAAATTCCCCTCTAAACAACAATCACTGGGATATTTAGCTACTTACTGCAATATACTTTATAGTGATAATTACATACATATTCTGAAATCTTTGATTTTATGATTTATTTTTTAGTTATTTTTGACCATCTCCTGAATAAATTCAACTTTTTATGTAATGCAAAAGAGATGTGTCCTTTTATGTGACTACTTAGTGTAACTGTCTAATTTAAAGTAATAACATAAATTTAAATGTAAACATCACTTCCTTTCACAACTGGACCACCCCAAACCCAAAAATGTCCAGCAAAGAAAGTTCACTGAGAAGAGGCAGAGTTTGAAAATTAAGAGATGGATGAGACAAAACCAAAAATACCTCATTTTGACCACTGTCTCTTCCATGGCAACGAAAGGGGTATCTTGGGAGACTGACAAATCTTCCTCTCCTGCTCTTCGATTCCACTGGAGTCTCCTGGTGCATGCCAATCCTTGAATATTTTCCACAAGCTTTCCCTTTTGCTTATTTTACTTCCAATATTTATTACTCCAAGCAAAGCAGAGGATGTAAGAGCCTTTTGAAATTACAGATGCTGTAGCTGTCGTAACCACTGTGTAGGGTCTCGCTCCTGCTTGGTGCATCTCTCCCTGTGAATATTCTCTGTTGCTCTACATACTGGCAAAGTTTCATAGCAAGAGTCTTAAAGGATTCCCCATTCAGCCTATCATTGTTTCATGAGAGTATTACCCTGGGAATTTGGACCTGTGCATTCAAAGTCCCTTATTTTACACAAGGGGCTAAGCGAGTCAGTAAGAAAATCATGATTCATCTTTCAGATGCAAAGCTCTTCCCTCAATTATCAATAGTACTTTCATGTGAACTAGAAAGCAGCTGTTACAAATAAAATTCAATGCAAAGCAAAAAGGCAGACTAAACATTCCCTCCATAGAGTTGTTTTTATCTGGAGGATGGGTATACATCCATTATATATGGCTGCAAAGGCTAAACTGTCCTTTTTAAAGCACTCCATCTGCAGTGTTTCAAAAATAGTGCTGTCCTGCACATGCTTAAATTTTTGGCAGCAAAGTGACACCTTAATTTCTTTTACAGTAAATATATAGATATATTACACAGTGCTATGTAGAGCAGATGTTTCTAAAAATGCAAAGAAATTCCAGTCTGTTCATGTTGATGTAGTAGCTTTAGTATTTCAAAAAAGAGCTGGGTTAGGCAATGCAGTCATGGTGCAAACATGAACACTTGAAGGGCCTGCACACAAACACCTTTGTATCAATGGGTATGGCCATGACACCTACAAATAAAAAGAAAACTTTTTTCAAATTTACCTACAGCAAAAATAAAGCATTCCTTTTAAAAAGTTTCCAAAAGTGAGGGACAGTTCTTGTATTCAGAGTTCCAGCATAACAGGCTTGACTCATCGATAGATGACACATCAAGCACAGGGAATTTGAAAAAGCACTGCTTAACCTCACTAAAAAAAATCATGGTTTTGAGAACAGGAAAGAAGGAAAATTGCTTTCTGATCCTTGACTCCACTATGTTCAAAAAGGGTAATGAATGTTCTGATAAAACACACTTCATTGGACAAATAAATCTGGTTCAAACTGACAATGTTATGTAAAGGGTTGTTCAAGTCTGTTTAAAAATCATCTTGAAGCAGAAAAAAACCCCAAACAAACCAGAAGTCCAGTATGAGACAAGGAATTAAGTTTACCAGTGCATTAATTTTTTTGGTTGTTTCTCTTGTAAAACCTTTTTAGTGACCTCTTTCATTTAACAGACTAGCCCAACAGGAGAAAAGTATAGGAAATGAGAAAGGGTGTCAAAACCAACCCTCTAAATTGCAAAGTACCCAAACAGACTTTAAAAAAAGAACAAGCACCACCACACACTCATCCCCCAAGGCCCAAATACTACAGTCAACCATTCACAGGTGGGCAACCCCAAGAATGAGAATTTTGTTTGTCTCTCCTAGAAAATAGAGCAACATGGTACCTTGCATCTCATTAACAGCTTTAAATTAATTAGAAGATCATAGCTGTACTGGATCATTATTACTGGTTTAATCCACTTGCTTAAAAAGAAGCACCTCTTGCTATTTGAAATGCAAAGGAGTTTCTGAGACAGCTGCATGGGGTTTGGAGTTATGATCTACAGAACCTTCCAAATTAGCAGCCAGAGGCCAGCATGAATATCATTGGCCTTGTCAAAAAGCATTATATATCTCTTAAATACACTGAACTCTATGTTTTCAATGTCTTCATGCAGCTCAAACATCTTTTGAAATCAAGGGGACAGTAAACTTCAGGATTACTTCTTCGAGCCCTTAAAGCCCTAAAATTGTGTCATTGTGCATAGTACAAATTGTGTATATCAGCTTTTCCCAAGGCTACCCACGTTTGTTAAAGGTAGTAGAAGTTATAGCAATTGGATAAGATATCTGTTATTGGTGACTTATGTGGCAGAACCACCTTTTTCTTGCTTTAAGATTGATGTATGAATGGAACCAATGGAAGAAAAAAGAAAACCCATACTTTGCAAAGCATGTCACTCACATACAGATTTTCAGTCCCCCCATGATAGACTAATTATACAAAGTGATGGAAGATGCAAATATTTATGCAAAATTAAGGTTTTGAAAAGCGTATCTAATTGGGTAGATAATGTGCAGCTTTGCATATCAAAATATAATATAAAGCATGTGCATAGAAATTATGCACAGGAATATCTAGGAAGCCATCCACAGAAATGAAAGTAAGGCAAGCCACTCTGGGAAGAAAGCCTGTCATAGCTAAAAAATATGTCCACAGCTTATAAGCTTTTTGTGAAGAAAAATGTTTGTTTGTTCCAGGTAGAAATAAAAGGTTCCAATAACCAGGTACTGCCTGTTTTAAGAATTGTATGAGTGTCAACTCTTAATTTTTTAGCAAATGATCTAAAAGCAGCACACAATACCATCCATTTGGGAGATCTCCTCAACTTAGTGCAGTCTGACAGCATGAAAAAAGGCTTGAAAGTGTTTGCATTTTCTTCACACTTGCTGAGCAAACTGACAAAACATTAAGCATCACAAGTGTTAACACTATTTGTTTACGATGAAATAGTAGGTTTTTCTGCAAGAGCAGAAAACAGCAGTAGTGAAATATCACATGGTGCAGCTGAAGAAACTCTTGGGAGAATTACAAAAAAGCTAACAAGACAGGAATCATCAGAGGAAAGATTTGTCAGCCAGCTGCTGACTTCTAAATTTGTGATGTACATTGAATATCTCAATTTCCCTTTTGTAAAACTGGGGACTTGCACAAGTCTGCTAAAATGTGTTCTAATGTTGTTGTCCAAAACATCATTGCATATAAGAAAAGGAATTTAACATAAAAATTGAAAGCATTGCTTCCAATTGTCTGGGTGATACTTCATCCATGGATCCACAGGGATGGAAACAAAATAGAAAAACAGGAATATCTACTTTCTATAGAAATAAGGAAGAATAAAATTCTTAAAACCCTTTGCAATTTGTATAAGGAGAGATTATTTGAAACATTTTTTTGTATATTCTAAGCATTCTACCCCTAATATGTTAGTCATCATCCACGAAACTGAACTTTCTGACTATCCCTTTAAAATATTTATTTCTCAGCAATTCTCAACCATTTATTGTCTCCTCTGTTGTGAAGAACAGAAAGATGTAATCTGGTATGAAGATAGCTGAGATTTATTTAATATCTATGGTCAAGCAGGGAATTTTTCTGAAGAAGTGTTTTCTTGGAATCCTTCCCCTCAAAACCTAAAGCCCCTCAAAACCTTGGCACTATATATACATGCAACATAAAGATAAACTTGTTTGGAACTCATGAGATTTTCACAGAATAGTTAAAATTACACAGATGTACAGTTGAAAATTGTGTCTTGTTTAATTGTGTGCCTGGAGATGGATTTTTGGGTACTGACATTTGAAAATGTTGGCCTTTGCATAGAAATTATTCCATGATAAATCTGTTCAACTAATGAAATTTTATGTCCAAATATCTGTCATAGTTAACCGAACCAACATTGATGCTATGTCTTAAATTCAAGTTATTTCTACTATTTTGTGACTTTCTTAGTGTTTGGATTTTCTTTGCCAGTAATCAAGGTGGGTACAAGAGGTTCTTTTTCCAATACTCTTGATCAAAAGAATAAGTAAAAGTCCTAAGTGTTCCAAGGAATTCTGCAGATGCAATAAATTTCTTGACAAAGGAAGGCGAAAATAGTAGACTAGAACTTAAAAAAATTTCTCCTATATAAGTTTAATAATGATAAAGGGTTTGAGCTATACTGGAATTGAAAAACAATGAAGATATAAAAAATGTTGTGAAGTTGTTTCAATTTTTCAAATGAAAATTATAAACTTTTGAGATATTTTTATTTACTTTTATTTCTAATTTTTCTTCACTCCCCATTTGTTTTTTTTCTTTCAGTGGGAGGGTTGTAAGGCCAGAAAAGCAGGTCTGAGAGGTGGGAATGGAAACAGTGAACAGAGGAAAATGGGTTAGTTAATTTTTCTATCGGTTTTATTAAATGAACTGCTAATGAAACTACTTGCAAAAATCTCCATTTTGCAAAAATGTGCCATTGAAAAGCATATTTTTTGTACTTTTGCTGGAAGTATTTAACTTCAGTACAACTATAGTGTCAGTGTTGGAAAACAGTATCCTACTTATATATATAAATACAGTTGAACATGAAGGAAGACATCTGTGACTTGGGAGGGCAAGAAACAGCAGGTATAAATTGAAACATGAGATATTCCAACTTCAGTTCAGGGAAAGCCCATTTCACCTTAGGGCATTGGAACAGTAGAACAGGTTGCCCAAAAGAATTGTGTATTTTCCACCCTTAGGGATTTTTCAAGACATGACTGGTTCAAGTCTGGAGCAACTGTGCCTTATCATATGGCTGACCCTGCTCTGAGTTTGGACCAGATGAGCTGCCAACATCCCTTCCAAAAAGGGTTTCTCCATGTTTTAAAGATCCTACATCCAAGCTTTTGTTGTCTGAATATCCACAATCCTTTTAAGACCTTTTTCCTCTCAAATTATCAGCACACAACTTAGAGTGTGTATACCCAAGGTCTGCAAACTGAATGGATATGATGCTGGCTACCAAACCAGAACTCAATACAGGTCCTAGAGCCAAACCCTGGCAGCCTGGTGGTCCTTGTGCATGGAACTCTTGCCTAAATCATACAGGGACAGTAAATACTATAAGGGAAAACCTGGGCTGAAGGATTGTCATCTCTGGTTCCTTCTGCTGTCAGTAAGAAGAAAGAGTCCTGCTCTCTGGCAGAGGCTGAAGGTAGATGTGCTAAGCTAAATCTGCTCTTTATGCCTCAGGTCTCTACCTCTGAATTTCTTCCTAATAACATCTATAGGGGCCTTGCCTCTTTAATCACATTCTTTGTTTTCTTTATAGACCAAGCTCTCCGTGGAATGGCACTATATGAAGGTAAAAACACTATTCCACAGATATAAACAGTTTACACTGAAGTGACAAGTTTGAATTGATCCTTCATGAATATTTAGTGGTGATAAAATTTGTCAGATTAATATAACTCAGGTGTCAGAGCTGAAAAAATTATTTTCAACACTCTGTGGAAAAAGCATGGATTGATTTTTGTCCACCTATTAAACTGACTTCTAATAAAAGGCAGAGATGTTTTCATGAAATCCCAGAAGAAACTTCCAGAAGCAAAATATATGAAGATGATATGTCACTGAAAACAACTCTGTTTTCACAGATAAATAACGATTTTGGCTGTAACAGCCATGGAATTTCTCAGTGACTGTGTATGTATAAAAGTTAAGATCAACAAAGAAAGTTAAGTCCATACACTTCTGACAAATCCTTGTACTTGCAGTGTTCTATAAATAAAACTTCTGCAGAAGATACATTCAAGACAGTAGTTGATTTCATGCCAACATTTTTAATCTATTTCTTCTGTGAACTTTTGCAGAGTTGTTGCAGTTATTTTCTTTCAAATGAGGATACCATATTTAATTTCCTCCTGTCTACAGATCAATAATTTGATATTCTTCTTGACATTGGGTAGGGTGGATTTTTATGCCTCCCACACTTAATTTTAAGTCACTTTCATTGTAATAAAAGAAAATTTAAAAGCATAAACCAGTGCGTTTTGAACATAAAAGTATGAAAAATATTATTAAATGGTTAACCACCTCTTCTGGCCAGGTATAGAAGCGCTCAAATTAAAGGTGAAATTGGACTTATTAAATTGTTTTCATATTGCAAAGTTCAGTTCTGTATCCCAAAACCAAAGTAAGCCACCTACACCTGTACGTGTTTGTATTGCACTACATAACATTAAAAATAGAGAAAATTTTATTATCTAGGTATTTGTTATGGAAATGTAGATTTGATTCTTATCTTTTGGGTCTCTATACCCTTTGGGAAATATCCTTTTTGTTTGGTGATAAATGGAAGAATTATATTAATAGAAATAAGATTTAGCCAAGTTATTAAAATTCTCTGAATCTTAAGTTAGGACTACAAACAATGCAGCAAGACCTCTTTCCATTTTCAGTCCACTGCAATTTCCCAAACTTTGATGTAGAGCAAAATATTTACCTTGTGAGTCGGGGGAGAGCTGTGGGTTAAACATTCTATTGAAATATATTGAACTCTTTATTTGTGTTTGGGAAATGTTATCAGTTCTAAAAGGAACTCTTGGGCTTTGATTGTTTGGGTGTTTTCCCTCCTCCCAGTTACTCCTATTTTTAAGTCCCGTTTATATTTATGGTTTAATATTATGGATATCTTACTCAGGTTTGCTCCAATTTTAGTTAATTTAGTAATTCCACTCTAAACTGGACTTTACAGACAGGACTCAGTTTTCCCCTAAACCTGTCCTAGTGCTACCAAACACAAAAACCACTGGAGAAATCGGGTTTGCATCACCGGAGTTGTCGAACACACATCTTAATTTCCCTCTCCTCCAGTGCCCTTCACTGCACTGGCTGCTCTTTGCACTGAGAATGTTTCTCATCTTGATGTATGAAAAAGGCTGTTGTCCTTTTCAGGGTCTGAATCATGAGCCTTTACAAGGAAATGATGACTGGTGTTGGGTGAGCAGGGATGCAGCTCTTCTACGTCTTCTACATCTTCTACAGGAAGTGCACCAGCCCTACCTCAGCTTCAGGGTTTTCCCTAATAGATTTCCTTATGGACAGATTTGTATTTGTTGAATGGAACTGAAGATAAAATGTTGGGAAAGAACACTGATTTATGCATGGAGCATCAGAAGGATTAAGCCTTTTATTTCTATCACATCTGAAATTATTCTGTTTTAGCTATTTCTCAAAACATTTTATTTTGGTAGATTTGAATGTGCTTCACCTAGTTTGCTTACTTCTCCATCACCCTAATGTTTTCAAATTAAACTTAGATGAAACTGGAGATAGTAAATTGTTTGAAACCATCCTGTGCAGATAGCAGTATGGTGTGCCTTGTGTAAGAAATTTTTGATATTGTGATCTCATATTTGACATTTCCAGAGATAGAAGTAATCTCCATCCTGTCCTTGCACATAGAGGATTCTAAAAGAAATTGAAGTTGGATTCCATAACTCAAGGACCTGATGTCTGAGGATCTTCCCTACTCTATTCTTTCCTGATGGGAGGTGAAAATATAGCTAAAATGAATCAGACAGAAAAGGAAACTTTACTGTCTATTTATTCTTCCCACCTTCACCTCCTAAGTGAGTGGAAATGATGAAAATCTATGACCTCTTGTCAGTATGAAATTGGAGAAGTTAATTCTTCCCTCACTCACATGTGTTATAGCCTGGCATTTGTTTATTTAAATCCAAGTTGTGATGCCAGATCTGGGTAATGAAATGTCTTTGTGGTGGACACCAGCTTCTCACCTAAGCAAAGGTAACCTGCACGAGATGGAGCCAAGGCCAGAACTGGAGCACATTGAAAGATCTGGACCATCAAATTCAGATCCTTCTTATTCTTATTGTAAATTCATGCATCATCTGCCTCCATTAAGGTAATGAAACCCCATCTTAAAATAAATGTTTTTGTTCCCACTGAGGATCTTTTTCCATATCCTTCCTCTTTTGATCCATAGGAGGCTTCTTTTAAATTTATTTATGGACAGCTCATGCATATTTGTCCTGTTGACACACTGACCTTTCACATGGCCTTTTTCCTGACTCCTCTGCTATGTTTCTAAGGAATAAATTTATTTCTTTCCTCAGCCTATCCCTCTTCCCAAAGTTTTTATTCTGTTCAGAGAACTGAGCCATTTTGGTGTCTCGTTTTTCCTTTAATCATTCTATCAATTCTTACATTTCCTTGCTCTGTTAAAGTTGCTTTTATTAGTGGCAGATAAATGCCAGAAGTATTCCAGGTAAGACTTTATCTTTTGAAAATCTCATGTTTAAAATTCCACCAGTGCTGGTCTGATACTGATTTCCTTCTTATTTTCAGAGAGAGTAAGGATAACATCAGTGGATATTTAGCAAATAAAAGGTCTGCTTTTGCAAACACTGACACTTAAAGTGACATACATAATTATATCCTCTGCTGTCAGTCAAAACTATTTTTACTCCCTAAACAAAATATAGAATCCTTGCTTGGGGAGGAATGTCTTGATCCTTTCATCTGACCATCTTCAGCAGCTTTTGTACAAATAGATACTGTATCTTTATATGTAAACAGATATTAATGATTTCTAGTCCAAAATTATGAGCCTGATTCTCCCTAGAAACCAAGTGCAAAACTATATTTTCATCATAAAATTCCATACTGATTGCTTAATGTATCATCTGCTTCACTTTCAGACTTCTCATGAGATGTTTCATTCTAGAAGCCAATTTTTAAAAAACATTATAATACGAATTTTACCTGTTAGACATCACAGGCTGATATCTCATGAGAACACAGTGCAGATGCACTGTATTTCCTGTCTGTTTGCTCTGTTTCTGCATTCTTCTTTCCCCAGCTGCCATTAAGACATGCAGTTCATTATACATTTTTAGAACTACATTGGAATAATTTTGGCCTCCTCTTCAGCCTTTGCTCACTAGAACTATATTAATTAGAGCTGTGAGAGATCTATCAGGACCCAAAGCACAGGTGTAGTACAGCTACTTCCCTCCATCAGAACAGGAAGTGAATTTATCTAGGCAGCTCTCTTGGGTGTTTGTTACGAGAGATTCACTGTTCAGGTATCAGTGTGACTGAAATTCTCACCTGCCTGGCAGCAGAGACTGAACAACTGTGGGTCAGAAAGGGAAAGAGAAGGAAGAAACTCTGTGGGTTATGTCTTTCTGAGCCTGAAGCCAAAGGATTTTTCATTGCAGCTTCCTAAAGCTGGCGCCCAATAGCCCGTCCTCAGCAGGAAAGGGGGAGATCTGCATCCTGTGGCAACTTCATTAGCCCAAATCACAGAAACAAAGAATTAACTAGGTTGGAAAAGACCTTTGGGATCATCAAGTCCAGCCTATGACCAAACACCACCTTATCAAACAGACCATGGCTCTGAGTGCCACATCCAGGCTTTCCTGAAACACCTGCAGGGACAGTGACTCCACCACCCCCCTGGGCAGCCCATTCCAATGCCCAGTCACCCCTCCTGGGAGGAAATTCTTCCTGATGTCCAACCTGAACCTCCCTGGCACATTTTAAGGCTGTGTCTTCTTGTCCTATTGTTGGTTGCCTGGGAGACAGTCTGACACTTTGGTTCTTAAAACAAAGAGAAGCAAAAGCTCTATGACAGAAAAATATAAGGTTAATTTCTTGGGGAAGAGAATAAAATAACCCAGGCCTTGCTTATTTCATTTATTTGAGACTAATCATTCTCTCATATCCAGAAACTCACATCTAGAATGTTAATAATTGCTTGACAATGGTTATTCTGGGTGTGATGTTACATTCTTTTGAAAGTGTTAATTTTGTAAAAATTAGGTCAGTGAAAACATAGATGCTTTGCAAGATGTGTATTGGGTAATTGATTAGTTTGAATTCCATTAAATTGAATGTTCAGCAAGAAGTTTAGGCAAGTGTATGCTCATGATCCTGACTGTTACCCATCAAATGGGATTTGGCTGCTGCACATTGAAATAAGACATAGAAGAGCTTGTTGGGCTGGACCCAACCACCTGAAGAAAGCAGTTTTGTTACTGCTGAGGCTGCACCCATCAACAAGTGAGGGTTTTTTCCTTGAGCATTACCTAAGCTGAAAAAAGATTCTTGACTTTTATAATCTACTGAGTCCTAGAGATTAAAACAGTCGCCAGTGTTTTACTCTGGGTGTTTGTGTGACATTTGTCAGCTTAGAACAAGAAAGCTTCACTTCCTTCTTTCTTTCATGGTTTATTTTTTCTTTCCTCATTAGAGGAATGTTTTCCTATGTAAATGAGTATCTTTCAATTTCACCTACATTCTTGTATCAAAAGCCAGATGCCCTATGGACTATTGTATTTCCTTTTTATTTTCTGTAGCCTATACCTTCATTAATCATCTTCTACAATCCTATCTCCCTGAAATGTTTCCTAAAAACGTCTTATTAGCAATGCTTTCAAATTATATTTGATCTCTTGCTAGAGGACTATTAGAAAATTACAAGGCTAATTTTCCACAATTAGAATTTGTTGTCCTTAGTCACAGCCTTCAATCTGCTGCTTCTCTGTCAGGAATGATAACTTTAATACAGTGAGACACCCTGGAAATCCTGCTTTATTGGAGTTTTCTTCCTTCCTGAGAAGCCTGTTCTGCTAAGCTCCTTTTCCAAGACAGTTAAGATGGAAATACTGATTCTAGTCTACCTCAGTCTTCAGTAGAAGCCTTCCTTTTAATATCAGATGGAAACATTGCCAGAGTATCCAATTTTGTTGAAATTCAAAGTTCATATTCGTTTTATGACAGAGTATTTTGACCACAGAATAAGATTTATATTAAATAAATGGATCCATTTTCAATTTAATTAAATTATTTGGATTTTTTTAAGAAACTAAGAGGATTTTAATTCCCGTTTAAACTCTGTTCAGCACATAAATTATTTCTAAAGTTAATACATTTAAAATTTATTTTAAAAAATACAATTAGTCCATTCATTTGTTCATTCATTCATTCATTCATTCATAAGGCAAAGTAAAAATCTACTACCCCTAGTAGAATATTTAGAAAGAAATCTAAAATATTGGTGGTATGTGTTACTTTTGAGATTATTTTTCTTTCTTTTTTCTAGTATGTTAAATTTATCCACATAGTACTCCTTTCTGAGGACCTCAATCTTAATTTGTTATAATTATCTGTTTCTTCTTTGCTGCAGTGATATTGTATACAGGCATGTTATTTTTAGGAGATTTTGTCCTTAAATCAAATCTGATGCCAGTTCCCATTATGACCCCTTTTTGAGATCTTTTTTCAGCAGCACCAGTCATTCTGCAGTCTGTTGTACATGTGCTGATATTTAGCAAAGAAATGTGAGCAATACCTCCCCTCAATGCTGAAAAGAGCCTTTCCTCAAAGTATATATTGGCACATTAAAAATCTCAGACTAGATTCTCTAAGTGAATTTAACTAGTTTCTCTGACTGAGGTCTAAATATGCTCAATTTATTTGCATCTTAAATGTATTTTAAGCTGTATAAAAATACATTTTGTTTAAGTCTTTCTGTGAGGGGATTACTTTTTGGGGAGGTGTAGGGGTAGTTCTTATTCCATGTAATCAGAAAATTATAATTGATCATTTTCAACAGCATTCTATGAAATCTTACTGCTCTGAGAACAAACAACTCTTTCAAAGCAGTGATGCATAAAAAGCAGCTTTATTTCCTTCACTGGAATTAAGTTCTTAATTATACATGTGTTCAAGGACTTTGCAAGAATATGTACAAATCACCCTGGCACTGCAGAATCTCGAACAAAGGTTTTTCTATTGTTTCAGTCCTGTTTCCCTGAATTCCCCTGAATTTTACTGCGAGAACTGGCAAGGGCTGAGGAAGTAGATGTAGCCCTGGCATGACCAGAGTTGCTAACCCAGGCTCTGGTGATCACTCAGAAGTCCACATCAGGTGTCTGACATTGATGGAGTGAAGGAAACCCTAAGGACCAAACCCACCCAGGCCACCAAAGCCCCACTTCCCACAGGTGCCTTGTGGTGCCCTGGCAGTGGCACAGGTAGTTCAGCTCCACTGACACTCCCAGTGCCAGGCCCTTTTCACTTCCTTTTTTGTACTTCATTGCTAAAGCTGGTATTTTTAACTTGAGATGAGTTGCCTGAAGCTGATTTTGTTGGGCTGTTTAAGATAAAACATTTCAGCCATACCTGGGAGCAAATACTGGCATAAATCTGACTATTTTTTCTTAAAATAAAATAGAGTCCTCCTGGACATTTTATTGACATCAGCTCCATGCTCAGGAACAAAGATTAAAAATTAATTAAAAGGCTCTGAAATCCTTATTCAGCATTCTTTGACAGGGGTTTTTGAAAGCAATTTCCATGAGTAAGTCTGCACAGCACTGAAGTGGTACAGTAATAAAATTCAGAGGCTAATGAGGGCTTTTCCCTGAAACAGCAGTAATGAATCCTTACTTTGTTTAGAGGTAAAAATGTATTTTAATTTAAATTAATTTTAATACATTTGGTGCCATGAAACAGTAGCAAGCTGCAAGAGTCTTTACTTCCAAACCAAAAAAATCTGTAGATTGGAGATCTTAATACTTATAGAATTTTAAATAATTTAAAAATAATTGTCTTGGTGAACCAGTAAATGTGAATTAGCATTGCATCATGCTAAGGAGAGAAACAGAGACAGAGAGAGACAGAGAGAGACAGAGAAAATAGTGGTATGGATCTTTTTGTGTGTTTAATGATTCTGCATAAGTACCACACTATTTTCTATAAGTAGTTTTCCAACACTGAATGCAGCTCATCAAATATAGCAAGTATCATAGACAGAAGTTTGTCTTCAGCTGAGACATGTATCTCCTTGGCAACTCTATCTCTCTAGCCATCTTTCTTGTCATTTTTTGGTAAGTGAAGTGTGTCACTGCAGTCTCTCCATGTGAAAAGCACAACTGTTGCCTCAGAATTAGGAGGAAGGACTGTTCAGCACTTTTTAACACTGCTGAAAATAAGCACAACCTGGTCTAGACAGCACAGATGTGGCAAGAAAGTCCAATGTAATATTTATTTACAATAATCACAGAGGAAGAACTCGTGTTGTAGTTCTTGGTGTAAATAAGGTACAGTGAGAAATAGTCAAAGACTGTGTTTTGCTGTCTATAACTTCATTTTTAAGAGTTAATTTCTATGGTGGTGGCTCCTTATTTTTGCAATGGGAAATATACCAAGATGTTCAGTATCTGTCATTTTGATACTCTCTGATCTGGGTTATCCCTGGCAGAAAGAACCTGCAAGAGATGCAGAGTTCCAATTGGAAATGTATTGTGCACCATGTGAAAGAAGGTATTGCACAAACTAAGGGGAGGACAGAAGATGAGGATAAAGATCTTTTTTCTTGATCTTGACCTTGAGTAGTTTTTATTATAAAGATGAGGGAGTATCTTTTCTTTTTTTTTTCTTTATTTTTTGAGGCTAGAAAATAAGAACATTTGCTGCTGACCTGAACAAAAGTGTAGAAAATGCCTTGTGCTGAGAGGTATTTCAGATAAGTTTGGTTTGTGAAATGTCAGTGTGGGTGGACCTGAGATGATTGAAAGGAGGGATGTCATGAATTCTTTATAAAGATACACTTGCCCCAAACTCCATAACATTTGTGAGTTGTTCATTGATGGTATGAATAATTCTTTGGACTGGTATCTCTGCTATGCCCTATTATTGTAGCTCTGCAAACTCAGAGAGAAATGGATGCTCCATGTCTCTTGGAGAGATGTTTCTTTGTTAAACATTTGCATTGCTTTTGAACTTCGAAGTTCTCTCATTCTTGCAGGTTTTTCTTGGTGTGGTGGATAGAAAATATTCCTTGAAATTCTTGTTGAAATGTTTTTTAACAGAAATTGAGCCATAATGAAATATTAGAAGTAGGGAAATGAAGGAATATGCAGTTCTAAGAATATTGCCAAGAAAAAAAAAAAAGATTATTTTCAAGAATAATCTCCCACTAAATAGTTACAAGAAATATGTGTTTTATCCTTTTTAGCACGTTGAAAGCAGTCCCAGGTAAGTGACAGAGGGGAGTTGCCTTCCATCATTCTTGTGCTACACCTTCTGCTCACTGAAAGCTTTCATGTTTGGCAACCTGTATCTCTGGATTTCTGCATGGCCCTGACAACCAGAAAAACATGCACATTTACAAACGTTCTAGGAGAGCAACGTGGGGAAATACTGTTTGAGGAAGGAGGATCCTGGTGGTGCTGGAATATGGAAACAAGAGTGATGGAAAGGGATTCTGCAGAGAGAGGGGGTAGAAGTGTTCTGAGAGTGCAGCTGTAGGACTGCAGCAGTGCTAGGAGAGTATTTCCTCACACAGGGAAGGGGAAGACAATCCTCAAATCCAGCAGCCTGCCCAAGGTGCTGTTCAGGAGTGAACCCTGACATGAGCCATTACCTGCTTTAACCTCAGATAGCTAACCAAAACAAACCCACACAGAAACAGGGAACAACCTGAGAATTGAGAAGAGTGAATGATTTATAATGAACATATATTAAAATAGGGTTCAGGGGAAAAAAAATGAGTTTTGCACATATAACATTGCAGAATGGGTTTAAAATGGTAGCTGGGAGCAGTATCTGTGATAGTGAGTTAAATTTCACTTCTCATGATGTATTGCATATTTCTGTCAGCATCACTATGGAAATATGACTTTCAGAAGCAACCAAAAATACTTGCTCTTTTAGTGAGTAACAATTTAAAGCATAACTATATATAGGACAAAAGGCTCCTTTAAAAAAGTAAAACTCATATTACATGTCCTAGGAGATAGTATAGACCAGAAAGGAGATCAGAGATAATTTTCAATTCACTGGCTTTGGGATCAGTTAAGGACCTGAGTTAAAGCCATGTTTTTAACAGTTACCAGAATGTTTTATTTTCAAAGATAGGGTATGCTGGAGTAAAGTATAATAGAGTGCATAAGGGATGTATGCTGAAGCATGATAGACATCAGTGACTTCAGGAAGCAGCAGAACAGATAAATGTTATTGTGGGTTTTGTATAGGCCTCAGGGTCCAGCTTTTTAGTATCAGTTGGCTGAGTCCTTCAGGTTTCTATAGAAACCTTTTGTATGAGTCTTTAAATAGAGGCTCTGCATGTACCAAAAAAGTAGGGATTCTCTGGTGTCTTTGGTTACAGGGTCCTCCTTTCACCCAAAAGTCAAGTCTGATGATATTGAGAAGATCAGAGATACCCTGGGAGGAACAATGCTATAGCGATAACAAATATCTGTATGATTTACATCATTTGGTCATCTTAGTTTGTGTTTTATATACAGAAACTGCCCAAAGCATATAATCCTCCCAAAAGTTTGTATGCCTCATTTAATAATGCATGAATATTAATTAATTGGTATTTTCTTTAGGAAACATAACTATTTCTTACAATTCTGGATGTTCATTAATTAATGTCTTCTATAAAATGTCAACATTATTGGTAGAATTATACTTAGAGACCATGGGACAAACTCTGCCTTCCTCTGGGAAGATAAGGCTGACAGTGAAGAAAAACACTTGTGTTTGTTATGTGGAATCATAGACTCATAGAATATGCTCAGTTGGAAGGGATCCATCAGGATCCATTCAGGGCCCTGAACAGGGCACCCCAAGAATCACTCTGAGTGCCTGAGAGCATTGTCCAAACACTTCTTGAACTCAGGCAGCCTATGCCATCTTTAAAAAATAATTCTCTGTCTCTTCCAAGATTTAATATAGCAATTTGCCCAGAAGAATGTAACTATGCTAAGCACAACCTTGCCAAAGAAGCTCGTTCTAATAAAATATAAGTAAATAAAAATACTGAGTTCTTTGATGCCAGTTTTCCCTTTTTATGTCATTCTGCCCAAGTCCAGCCAGCTCGAGCTTAAGAAAATATTTTGTCTCAAAAATAGATAAATATCTCACAGTACGTTTCATTAGAGAGATTTTTACCTTGATTTTTGCTTGGATGGTCCATCTTTCATGAAAAAAAATGAGCTGAGGACAACTTTTTTCTCTTGGCATGCTAATTTTGCCAAAAAATAAATTCAATTAAGGCTTTTTTTCCCCCAAACAGCCACTTTGAAGCTTCATTTTAAAAAAAAAATTAAAAAATCAAAACTTCTATTTTCTGATTTCTATTTCACATTTCCACTGCTTTCC
This sequence comes from Notiomystis cincta, assembly GCA_013398075.1. Lineage (NCBI taxonomy): Eukaryota > Metazoa > Chordata > Aves > Passeriformes > Notiomystidae > Notiomystis > Notiomystis cincta. The sequence continues at coordinate 81,496 of VZRX01019769.1, forward strand.
AGGAAAAAGAAGTCATCCAAACTTCTTTTGAGAAACAGAGGAGCCACAGAGAGACAGTGAGAAGTGATTATCTTCAGCTCATTACCTCACTACACCAGCTTTTGATGACAAAATTGCCACCTTCTGGAAATTGGTTTTGAAAGGACTGGTTCTTTATCAAGCAATAAACTGTTCATCTTCCTGTTATATCCTGTGAAATATTGTGAATTTGTCCTGAAATTATATTTATTTGGATTCTGTTTGTTTGTTTGTTTTTCTGGGGTAAATTCTTTGTCACTTTGAGTGAAGGGTAAAATGCACAATTATAATAACAGGACTTGGATTTCATATGAATGTTATGCTATGAGATGTCCTGTAAACTGAACAGGCTCTTCATTCACTTTCCCATTGCTCTTCCAGAAGATCCAATGTGTTCAATTTACATGTTGCAGCATGTTGGGAAGTCCTTAGTGGTGGAGATGAATGCAAAGATGGATTTACTTGGAGCTGGAAAGTTCATGTACTGCTGGTAGGTGAGACCCTACATAAGGAATACATTTTTGTCTCCACAATTGTAGTATCAGTGAAACTGAGCCAAAGCAGTTGTATTTCTAGATAAGGATATTTAGATACATCTAGATATTTCCTACAACTCCATGAGTTATTTAAAGAACACAATGGAATAGAGCAGAATTCAATAGTTCCAGTTGGAAGGGAACTTCAACAATCATGTTGGACACTTGCAAGTCATGGTGAACAGGTAAACAGGGGTTTTTTTGGATGAAAAAGTTGACTGTAGGCTTCCCTACAATAGAGGGAATAAAAGAATCATTAAAATCTACCTAGTGGAAAAACAGGCTCAAAACAAAAACTGCTGTCAGATAGTTTGGTATCTATCTCAGCTGAGCTCTCTGGAGCAAATTTAGAACCAGATGTAAACTAGAACCACTTGTAAACTCTGATAAGTTAATAATGAATATGCTACATGACTGAAGATGCTTTACAGGTGCAAAATCACAATGACTGTACAGGTGAGGGGCCTCCTACTGGAACCATTCCATAGTCTATGGATTTATAATTCATGATTCCATGGGCAGAGTCTGTTTAAAATAAAAGCAATAAATAATGCTAAGATTATCCACTTAATAATCATGTGTATTACAGAGATATTGTAATACACATCAAAGGAAAAAAAAATTCTTCCATAGTCACTTTTATATTTTTGGTGTTCACAGAGTTTCAGAATAGGCTAAGTTGGAAGGGACCCATCAGGATTATCAAGGCCAGGTCCTGGCCCAAGGAGCCACACCATGTGCCTGAGAGCATTGACCAAATATTTCTTGGGCTCTGCCAGGCTGGTGCTGTGACCTCTTCCCTGGGGAGCCTGTGCCAGTGCCCAGCCACCCTCTGAGGGAAGAATTTTTCCCTGATATCCAGCACAAACCTCCCCTGACACAACCTGGTGCCCTTTCCTTTGTCCTGCCCCTGGCCAAGAGAGTGAAGAGATCAGTGCCTGCCCCTCCTCTTCCCCTTGTGAGGATGTTGAAGACCACAGTGAGGTGTCCCCTCAGTCTCCTCCTCTCCAGGCTGAACAGACCAAGTGTCCTCAGCCACTCCTCACAGCTTCCCCTCAAGGCTCTTCACCTTCCTCGTGGCCTCCTTTGGATGTGCCCTATGGCTTCATGTCTTTTTCATATTGAGGAGCCCAAAATTGCTCACGGAACTCAAGGTGAGGCCACCCCAGCTCAGAGCACAGTGGGACAATCTCCTCCCTTGCCCAGCTTAATGAACCCTGGAGGGTTTTATTAAAAATCCTGCAAATTAAAATATTTTGTAGTTGTATATTTAAACAGCTAATAAAATACTTCTAAACCACCAACATTTTCGAATAGTAATTACTTGATCAGTCTTGTGCATGACTTTGCATGCTTCTCAGCTCAAAGATCCTCAAAGATGAATCTTTCAAACCTTGTCTGCTTAACTTACCCTCGTTTAAAGACAAGATTGTATCTCGTTGAAGTGCAGAGAAACTGTAGCTGAAAGGTCCAACACAGCGTCAAAAAAAGGGGCAAGTTAATTTGGATGAAGGTTCAATAAGAGACAGGACAGAGGAGTAATATCACTCTGTTGAATTACACCAGGTAATATGTATGTCATCTTTTGTTCAAAATGATTTTCAGCTCTATGATTTAGATGTTTCTGCTGCTCTATGACTGTACTTCTTTTTTCAGATGCATCTCAGTAAGATTTTTGCTTGGCTGTGGCATTTGCCAAATTCTCATGCATTCTTTGATAGATCTTTCTCTTGTTCTTTGTGTAAGTTGAGCAGTGTCAGGTAGAAGAATATGTGTGTGTAGCAGAAAGTCTAAAATGCCTCAGCTCCAGAAAGATGCATTAACTGGCTCCTCCATGTGGTGCTCTTTCTTGGGAGCTGATTACCTGCATGGGGGATGGATGTCCCAGGTTTTAAAACAAGACTTCATCACATTTCACAAAAAAACCCCCAAGGGAACAGTTCTGATTACAGCTCTGATAACTTCTTAGCTAGTATAATAGTCACTTCCCAGAAAACTGATTTAAGTCCCATGTGGCATATTTTAGATGAATCCACTGAATTAAGTTCAATGCTCACAGTAAAACCTTACCACCAATAGTTGCTTTCTGTTTAAGCTCATTTGGACTTGGTTAATATGGGATTTTTTAAACTTTATATTTCTCTTTTCAACACTAGTGGAATGTTTGTACCTCTAATTTTTCAGAAATTGTTTAAAAGATACATAGGGTGAGTGAAAATTTCTTTTTCTCCTTTACCTTCAGGATACAACTTTGCAGTGACTAAAAAAAAAAGAGTCAAGCTTTGAAAAAGCATTTGCCGTGTCTAAAACAGGTGCTTTTGTCTGTGAAACTCAGATTAAAAGGTCTGGAGCCCACCCCAGTGCTAAGAATTTGTCTGTCATTCTTGTCTCCTAATTAGCAATCATTATATTCCCAGTGAAGTCTAACTGAGTTATGAAGCAGATCTCTGCAGAATTGGAGTACAATATAAGAGAGCCAGGTAATTACAAGCTTTCCAGACATGTCAAACACCAGCCTGTCAGCAAGGGCTCCACAAATAAGAAATCTTAGGTCTTGAAGGAAATTTTTCATTACAGCTCTCTCCACGTAGAGTCATATTGCAGGGTGTTTTCTGCATCTTTTATGACACAGATTAACTTTCTGCAGTCACTAGAGACTAGATTGGATATGACTCAAATCCTTATATATTCCTTCTAAAAATTGTGTTAATAGTTCATGTAAGAATAATACAAACTGAAACTTTTAAGTGAATTTGCTTTGCAGTGCTGCTAATGTTTTTGGGGTTTTTTAGCTGTAATGGCCTATTTGCTACCTACTGACTTGGCATCTATTGAGATGATTCAGAATAATATTTTATTTATTGCTGATTGCCTCGTGGTTTGTAATACTGAGTAATTCATAGAAAGAATAATCTTATCACTGTGACCTTAATAACTTTGTCCACCAGGGAAAGAAGTGCAAGCAGGAAAGCAGTTATGGAACTAATTTTTCAGATCCTTTGTTACCTGTATCCCATTTGAATTTACTTTTTGAAAAATATAAAGGAAGTCTGTTTCACACTATTGTTTAAATTCTGTTATAAACTTCTTTATTAGCAGCATTTTGGGGTCAGACAATTATTTCTCTAACTGGATACAGAGATGGGTCCAGCACCAAAGCTATGTAATATGTGCATGTATTGAATGATTCATAATTCCAAGCCCTGCCAAAGAGCTGAAAACTGTATTTTATTCCTCATAGGCATTAAAAGGATTATTTTGCAAACATGCAGGTGTTACACACTCTTGACAAGTGGCAAATGTGATGATGCAATCAATATATAATGTGAAAATTTAGATCAAAAAGTCACGAAAATAAATAAAACTTCATTAATGAGATCTCAGACTACGTATTACTTAAAAATTGCATAACCAGCTGGCCTATAACAAGCCATGCTTTTAATCAGATTAATGAGTCTACAGTTCAGTACTGTTCATGATTCAGAATAGTCTTTCCCTACAGCACAACTTCCTAACAACCCTTCATGCATCTTTCATTAAACTCAGGCTAATAAAGCATAAGGATATACAGGAAAAGAGATTTGAAAATGTAACCATACACAACTTTGGAAAGCTCAGCTTTGTATCAGGTCCTCTAAGAACAATTATTTAGAATGCTTGTTATAAAAAAATAAACTCTCTATCTTCACCCATTCCATAAGCATTGCATTTATCCTCAAGTGTTTTTTTTCTATGAAATACTGATCTTGCCACACAGTAACATATTCTTCATATTTGTTTGAAACATAAGAATTTTGAAAATATTATTGTGCAACCTTTTTAATTTTCTTTTTTTAAATAAGTTAAATATTGACATAAATTAACAAAACCATCAGACATCTGGAAGAGCATCTACCCCAATAATGAAGCCTGAACTGAAAGAAACAACAATGACAGCACCATCAATATGAGGAAAGCTTCCCTGAAGGGCAATAATATTTGAAGGAAGAATTAAATTATTTATGTTGAATTCAGATTTTTTTATTGCCACCTTGTGCTCTCTCCTGCTTCTGATAAGAGTTTAATTACTGAAGTTATCATGAGTCCTATCATATGGTTAGACTTCCAAATACAGGGCACAACCATCTCCTCAGAGAAGATGGGAGAGCTGAGTACATCTTTAATTTTAAAAGAGATTGCAGAACTATCATCTGAGTGCTGAAACAAAGCTGTTCATTGTTGGTACTTCTGTAGTAACAGGTTGGTGCTTGATTTTGAATAACCAATACTTAATATAAAATTATCTGGGATCAAAAAGAGCAAATAAACCTTGGACTGTGACGCGTTTTTAAATCACTGAGTGAGCCATGATCAGTTTCACATTCGTGGTTTTTTGGAAGCCTTGTTTTATTTGCCAATCTAAAGAGCTGCTTCTCTTCAAAGTTATCAAGACAACATGCAGCAATGCCTTTGGCATCACCACAGTGGCACAGGTACCTCAGCAAGCTGGAGATTGCATCTGGCACTCGGTGAGCTTCCTCCACGCGGCGTTCGTGGGAACTGGGACCAACAGTTACACCCCTGCAGCACCAGTCCCAAAAGTGCTGCCTGATTCATCTTCATTTGAAAGAGTTTTCAGCTCTGGGGAAGATTACAGAATGTAGGCTATTGTTGTAAAGGGTTCTGTTAACAGTCAGTCAGTGTACAGCCAAAGACAATTTTCTTATAGAATATTACAGAAATTTACCATTTTCTGTACAGGAAGACTAAAAAACGTGTCTGTGATATCTACACAGACCTGTAACATGCCATGGTCTCCAGAAATATGCAGGTATGAAAAAAATATCAATGAAATTTTATTATGTAATTCTCAAGGCACAATTTATGAGTAGATTTTTAAGGTGGTTTAAATTATGTGTTCCTCTTCATCATCCTCTGCAAGCATGAAATGTGCTCTGATTTTTAATGGCATTGCAGTGGTATTAAAATAAATTTTAATGTTTTGCTGTGTTTGGATTATTTTTTTTAAAGCAGTGAAAATTTATGTTATTTAAATTTGTAACTAACAGTAGTTTAATTTTGAAGAAAACAAATATTCCTTAAATGTGACTGGAGTGATCTTCACATGGACAAAATTGCCAGTTTGTAATTCACAGTTGTTTTGTATTGATTGCTTAACTAGTCATCTTTCTCCTCTGACAAAATACTCTCATTTTATATGTGTTCTGAACTTCAGACCAGAAGTGTAGGAGTCTAGTTCCTTAATTTCATTTCCATCTTCTATGCCACATAAAGGTAATTTTATATATTTATTTGTTTCTCTTTAAAACAAAATTAAACCAAAAAGTAGTATTTTTTTCTATTTCAACAGTACTTGTCCAAGTTTTTATTTGTCATCTTAAACCCAAGTTAACAGGATTCATGAGCTACACAACATTAGACTCTGAATTCTGAATGCACATGTTGTTAAGTAATTTTTATTTTCCCAGCAAGTTAAGAGATACCTTCCTTAATATGGGAATGCTGTTGAGCATTTGTGTCATCCTCACATCAGCAAATATATCCAGGACAGCTCATCTTATGGTTTACAGATTTGGAGAATAACCATGCCAGACCAGATGCCTGTAGAAATGGCACTGCCACCTTGAAACTGTGAATTCTGGCTTGAACTTCGGTGAAGATTTGACTCAATGTCTTCAGCAGAGGATTGTTATAAACTATTACAGGAGGCCAGCACCTCCCAACTTGCTTTTTTCACAGAACACCTTCAGTGATGTAAGTACAGGTGAGTAGTATTTGTGTTTGAATGTCCAATGTTAACTCCAGTGGAAATCAATGGAGTGAGTCACCATAAATATTAATGACAATTCTTCCATCTTTGTTCAGGATATTCCTTTCATAACCAGCGAACTGAAACTTGTGGTTAAAATGACAGGAAAAGGAATCTACTATACTTTCACAAGTTATGTTTCTACATTGCTGTACTTGAAACAATTATACTTTCCTTCACAAAAAAAGTACAGGTAGATAGATTCTTCTCTGATTGAGTTCTGCATAGCTTTATTTTTGGCTAGCAATACTTTTCCTGTGTGTTAGAAGCAATGCTGGGGAGAACTGGTCTCTTTTATCCCAGAAACTTTTGTGTGTGTGTGTCTCTGTCGATGTCATTTTCAGGAAGGTTGCAATTACTTTCTTGTCCCAAATTCTAATTGCAAAATGCAATACATGTAGGTGGAATAATGATAGCTGAATAGGGAACAGTATACAGAGAAACAATATTTTGAAATGCTCTCCTGTTGGGATGAAATGTCAGTCATTCTGTATTTAATGAAGAAAGTCTGAGAATTGGATCTCCCCTTTTCTATGGCAAGGAAGGAAAATGCTCTGAAATCTTCAGTTTGGGATTGTAAGCTTCTGTGTCTCACACCATTATGCTGCTATGTTGTGGTGTTGTGGGTTCATTTCTTTTCTTTTTCTCTTTTTTTTTTTTAATAGTACAACATACATTATGTTCTTTTATTTCTTATTATGAATATTCTTTTCTGAATGGAACTTCATCATAATTCAACTGCCACTAAAATAAAGGTTAGATTCTCTATATAAGTTCAGTGGAAAGCTTTTATAAATTACTTTATTGTTTCCCAGGCCTTGGAGAATGCTGTTGTGGATGGCAATGAGTGTGACTCATCTGGCTATAGAGCTGGAAGTGTAATATTAAAGAAAATAAATAACGACTGAAAAGAGCATTAAATGAGGAAATGAGGCATGGATGCGTGAGACAGAGGTTAGTCTACTGCATGTAAGTGGATACCACCTAATTACTTGGGAAACAGAACTTGGTGAGCAAAGTGCAGGATCATGAATGATATAGAAGCACACTAGGATGTGCTTGGCTTCTCAAATGTAGCAATTTTCCTCCCAGCAGAAGGAATTCTGCAGTACATGGAGGAATAGTTTGAAAATTCCAGTCTTGAAAGGAAATGTATTGGAATTGTTGAAAAGGAGATTTATACTAGCTCTGGTTTTTTGATTGATTTTGCTGCTTTTTTATATATCTGCTATTATAAGGAGGATTTCACATTGCTCATAAACAGCTCGTCATGTTCAGTGTCAAAAGTCATGGGGTTTTGTTACTAAAAAAGAAAAAAATGCCCCAAAACATGCCCTTAGTTTAAGATTTTACTATGCAAACCTTTAATAAACTACAGCTGGAAAATGTAATGCAAATTTTGTTCCAGGAAGAACAGACCTGAGAGCCACCAGTGCAAAAAGGGCAGTGCTCACTGCCACTCACTTTAGCAGGAAGGGCATCACCATCCAGATTTTAACCCCAAATCTGTGCATTATTTTTGAGGAGTAAATCCTTGCTCTTACCATGCCAATTTTTTTTCTCCCCTTATAACTTTTATTCTTTTACAGAAGCGGAAAATAACTCTTCCTGATCTACAAAGGAACATTCAGTGCATGAACTTGGTTTTTTTTCTTTTTATCAGTTGACAAGTGACTATGGACAGAAATACTTTTTCTTTCCTGTATCACTCAGAGGTGTTTATGTTATTGGGTTAAAGACCACCAACACCACCCCCTTGTTTTATGCAGAAATTGCTTGGACAGTCTGAATGTATTAGCTCTACCTCCAGTAAGTTTATTTTAGTAAAAATGTAATCAAGGCATTCAGGCATTCTGTTGATGCATAGTTTGTACTAATATTGATGAGAGCATTGAGATTGCCAAACCCATGGGAGAGATATTATATAAAGATTTAAATAAGTGGCGTCCAGGTCTCTCCAAACTCAGGGCTCATATATCCTGAAAAGCTAAGGATGAAACTGCTTAATAATTTTCATGTGAAACCTTGTGAACAAGTCATGTCTACAAAAGACACAGAGATTAATAAGGGTGTGCTCATTAATGTTTTGCTGTTTGAGTAAATAGTTTTTACTCCTAAACCACATGAAATCTTTTGCAGCTCATTTTTTTGAGATTATAAAATAGTCATTATCAAAGCCTGCTGGGAAAACCAAGGACAAAAACTTTATGATATTTTCATTGATTGAACATATTAATATATTAAATATTTATCAATACATTTAGTCTAATATTTCTTATCAACCTGGATTAGAGGGAGAGTTTTTATTCCACAAATTGTATTTTGGATTTTGAAATAAGCAAGGATAATATGTCTAAGTCTTACAAGAATTTCCTATATGTGTAAATATAAATAAAGCAAAATAATGGTTTTATTCTACCATTTTTAAAGGAAGTGGACCATTTCTAAAGAACAAAATAAATCAGATTAACCAATGTTGGTCAAGAACTGTAAGTTAAAAAGTAAATTTAGAGACACCAAGAGAAAATACACATTGTATTAAAGCATTCATAGTGGTTTATGAAATAATTCTGTTTGTTAAGAAGTGACATATTTATAGTAAAGATTTGGGTATTCCCAGAGGAACAAAAAGGACTGTCTATTAAACTTTAACATTTAAACATCATGTAAAAGTACAAGTTTTTTCTATTCTTCTTTTTGACTCCCACTGAGGCACTGATATCAAACCACAGAGTCCTATAGGTAATTTACTGTTCACCTTCAGCCAAAGACTGACAGTCAAATCCAGATTTGAGAGTCCTGATTTGACCAGTTGCAAAAGTTACAGAAAAAACTTCAAGGAGTATTATAAAAAAGTAAAAATTCTGGAAAAATAGGCAAAAAATAATAGGTATGTATCAGACATGTCTTTACACTGAGGGAAATGAAGAATTGATAGCCATTCAAAAAAAATGGCTATCAACTCCCAGTTTTGAAAGGCACTATGAAATTTCACTAAGCAACTTCTTAAAAACTGCTTTGCTCATAAAGTCCCTGCTAAGGTGCCATCATTTACAATGAGTAAAATCAGAGATGCAAAATTTTCTGTGTTTTCATGTTCATTAACTGCTATTTTTCATTTCACTCCTTCCTCCCTGAGCTACACAACAAAGACCTTCTGACCACCCTTGGCTTGATCTCTCTCCTCAGAAGAGAGAGGGATTCAGCAGCAGTACATGTTACATGTAGGTGCTTTTTTTCCCCTTTCTTAGAAATATCAGCTACAGTAAACTCGAATGAATTGTCTTTTTTTATAAAAAAGACATAACCTATTCTTATGGATTTGACCTGAATGTTTTCATTTATAAAAGAATATCTGTAGAGAATAATGGTAGGTCCTGACTTTTGTCTGTAGCAATGTTCCTTCTTGAAGTCTTCTCCCTCAGCAAAAATTCTCCAAATACAGAAATTGTTCTTTTTTTGTGTTTAGTAAGGAAAAAGGTCTGTCCTATTAGTGATAAACAAAACTGATAGAAATTTGTGTGCACAAATCAAAACTGATCCAAATATTCTGCCACTTGAGAGCTGCAGTTATTTTCTTCCAACAAAAGATGGCACTGCTCAATTTTCTTCAAAACTAATGTCCATTCATTGAAATTAAATGCTCCTGAAAAAAGTTCCCTTGTCTTTGTCTAGAATCTGCACATTGAGATCAGTATTTGTAATAGTGATGAAGTAATAATTTGGCCTTAGATATTCTTTAAAATATGTATGTTTCCACAAGAAGTCCCAACTAAGGAAAAAAAACTAAGTGCCAATAATTCACAAAATACTCTTGCAACGTATTGAGGTTCAATTTGGAGTCAAGAATTATGTTATGGAAGCAGTTTTTCTACAAATAGAAAATTAAAGGAAAATAGTTTCCAAGGTTGTCTCAGATCTATCTTTTTGTATGCAACATACATTCACCACTTAGATATTAATTTAAATGCCTGTTGGTAAAAGTATGCCTGCTCCTTGAAAGTTTCTGCTTACATTATGGCTGTACCCAAAAGCAGAGATTTTACATAAATTTGAACTTCTCCAATACCTTGCATAAAATTAGACAGCTCTGTACTTTAGGGCTTTGCTAAATTTAGGTATAAGTAATAATCCAATGATTATCATAAATTAAAAATTAGGAAGACAATAAGAAACACATGGAATTTATTTAATGTAAAAGACAATATAGTCCCCAGAGAAAAATTGTAAAATAAATTTGCAACAGGTCTGTCATATCTGTTACCATGACTAAAATGTAAAAAGCAAACAAAAGCCATACCCAAAACATTAATAATCATTGTAATAATAATATACAAATGTCAGAAAGTAATTTAATTAATTCAGGGGAAAAGGAACTTAAAATACATCAGCATAATGTAAAAATACACAAAATTATGCATGTTTTTGTCATCATCTTCTTTTAATACAATCTGAAGTGTCAAATATATAAAGATAACAGAAATTTCCCAAGGTACTTAGAGTGCTCTATGTTAAGTGACAACAAAAAGGTTCTGAAGGGTTTGGATAAAAAGCCATATTTATTCCCTGTCTTTTTAGTTTGTTTGTTTTGTTTTGAATCAGCAGTGGGGAAATTTCAGTATTTCATAAGTTGCATTTCACATATTTTTTCAGTCTTCTTTCCGGGTTTATTTTCTAAAAATGCTGTGATGCTGTCCTTTGAGAAACACCCTTCACACTCTTTTTCAATCCTTCTCATGCTTCCCTCAAAAACAAGGGTTTTTTAAAATTTTTTAGAAATGAAATTGTTAAGTGAGAGATTCTCTATTTTCTAAGAAGCTTCTTCAACATGACAAAATGAAATTTTTTAGAAAGGAAGAGTCAGATTTTGTTCCAACCATGAGAAATTATTCAGAGCACAGTAAACTCCCCAAAAATAAACGCTCCCCAGTTCTGATGGACATCAATTTGAATGGGACCAGCAATAATATCTGGGAAACCTAAATTTAAAAAAAAAAATTTAAAAAATGACAAAACTGAAATCTGTAATTCAAACAACATTGTGGAAATTTATGATAATGGCTTTATAGCAATTCAAACAATGAAACAATTCAACTTTAGGAGGGCAATAATGAATTTTTTATTGGCAGAGGAGTCCCTAGCTTTTATATGTAGCTCACTAGGTCAGTCTTAGCAGCAAATAGGACAATGATGCATTGGTAAAAACTCATCATTATCCTCATTGGGTAGAAAGAAAATGGTGTTTTTACAGGTCTAGGCACATTTTCACAGCAAGAAATCACCTTACCTCATTAAAAATACATTAGCACTTTGTTTATCTGCTCAGGAAGAAGGGGTTTAATGAGATTCATCTTAAATTACTGTTTTGAGAGAAACAGCATATTAGATAGTGCACACATATTTCAGTGTATACGCAGTAAATAAAAAGAAAGCTTCAACCAAAGGAAAAAAACACATAACACACTAAAAACTGAGACACAGAAATCACTGCCTTGTGGCTTTTATTCCCCATTGTGCTTGTAGAACTCGTTCTAATATGCCAGTGTTGGAGTTGGGAATTTCTCCAAATGTATACACTTAAATAAATTTGACTTTTTTGCCCCATATCTTTTGGCTTGTCTTATGTTCCATGCTGAATTACTCAACAACTTTCTCCCAGTCTGGTGTCTGAGCTCTCTGCCCTTCCTGTGCCCTGCCTGCATCACTGAGGAGCTTTCTCTCTTCAAACACGTCATGGCTGTGTTCGTTAGGGCTGGAAATGAAAAGTGCAAGTCTCTCAAGGGACACTGCAGGAAACATTCTTCCCAAAAAAAATGGACTTTTTCCTCCCTCCTCACTCATGGAGAACTCTGCTGACCCTTGTCACAACCCCTGCTCCAAGTCTTCCCCAGAAGTGACCAAACAGGGACTCAATCCAGGAGATTCCTGTAATTCCACCATATTTGAGGTACTGGAAATATTCTATTTACTACTAAAACTATTTTGGAAGAACAACCAAAGTAATATAGAGTAACAGAAGAGAGCATGAGGAAGAGATTAAATGTGATGACCAAGATTAATGCAAAACTTTAACAAAAGGTCAATCCTGTGTTGAGAGTGAATAGTAGTTAACTAAATAGCAAACTTTTGCACAATGACTTAAAAATACACTTGGTTCTTTATAGGAGGGATGTGATTTTTCTGGTGTGCTGCTCCCTCATGATTGTGCATCAGTGAGTGAAATGTACAGCAATTTCATGAGGTTTGTGGTTTGCAGATATCTTCTCAAAAGTTTACATTCTTTCACAAATGGCGTCACCAAATGCAAGAATACCCAGTTAAAGAAGGCAAAATTTCACCCAAGTCATCCTTTTTTGGTTTTAATATGCTAGTTTAGATGTACTGAAAATAAAAAAACTACTGTTAAATTTTTATTCATAAAGCAAACATTTTTAACACAAGGTAGAGATCACGAGGATATTTCAGGTAAAAGCTATTTTGATTTTATACATTTCATAAAAATAACATGCATTCGATTTTGTGAAAATCTTTGAGACCACCTTAATTTCAAAATCTCCAATCATCAATGAAGTTACCTCATCAGATGCCTAAAAATATAATTATGTGTTGCTTAAGATGTCAGCAAAATCCATGTGCTAAAAGGCAAAGCACAATAAAATGTAATAAAAAGCAGATTTGAGAGTACAGTATCACTGTTTTGCAGCCAAATTCCTCAAATAAACCTATGGCCTCTTATCTTCAGGTTCAGTCATATGCTATGGTACTGTTTGCAGAACCTAGTGTAGATAATTAAGAATGTTGAATAAGTGACAGAAACTCCCATTTGGGCAGTTTGAAGACAATTACTGCTTTTCACAAGATTCACAATTCTGTTAACCAAAAATTACAGACTCAAGCACAAGCTAAACCTTCCTCTATGCCAAAATAGCACCAAGCACATGGTCAGAATAGGAAAAAAAGTAATTATTCTTAAGAAACACTGAGCACTATGTTCTTCCAATAAAAAAGAACTGAGAACGATCTATCAAAAATATTTGTTAAGTTATGAGAGGAAAAATCATTTTAGTTCTTATCCCTTCTTTAGTTCTTATCCCTCCTTATTTCAGGAGCAAAGCCTCTTTATAATTGGCCTCCAAGAAGCAACTCCTCTTCCTCACAGAATAGGTTTTGGCTTGAATACAATAGATTTTCTGTTTCATCAGGAAAGATGTTGGTACAGTCTGCCCTGCCCCTGATGCTTCCTGACCCTGACACTGAAATAAATTTCTGTTTTCCTCTACTCTGTCTCCCAGCCCAGCTAAACTCAAACTTTACACACATCATCGAGGTGTTTAGGGCAAATCTGGTAAGGGCCTTACCTGTCTAGGTCATAAATGAGAATTTAGATGCCCATGTCCAAACCCTTTCCTTATGTGCTGATCACAAGATGACCATTGTAGAGACATTGAGAGAAAATATGACAGCAAGGATAAAAAGCCAAGACTCCCACTGTCAAAAATCCAACCACTAACCATTGTAATATTGTAAAATAAATGAGTGAACTCCACTCCCAGTTTCTGAAATATGAAAACTGTAGGCACTTGACTATACCTGAATATGTAGGGTTTGGACCGTGTTTGTGGAAAAGGCAAGAGTCTAATAAGAGACCAGAAGTAGAAAAAAGTTTTCCCAGTTCAAGGGAAAAAAAGTAATTTGATTTGTCCAATATGGGACATTCTAACTGTGTTCTACAAGAATATTTGGCTTGTAGAAGAGGAAGAATATGGTAGGAATTATGTATTCCTACCAGAAAGAGTATAAAGAAATATTAGAAAATTTCTGAAGCAAAATGTGTTCCTTATCTTTTCAACTTATAGAGTGAAAACAAAGTTTACCTGGGTTGCTAAAAATCAAAGTCAACACTGTTTAGTTTCAAACATATTGGTATTGTATAAAAGTTTTTTATCACTAGAAGCTTCCTGAGCACTTAGAACTGTTCATTTATAGAGAATAGAAGGTTCTTTCAAGTTTAGGTTAATTTAATGGATCTAGGAATTTCTCTGATAAAACAATTTTAATTGCTTCAGTATTTATTTAAAACATTATGCTGTCTAGCATTCTTGGACACAAACCAGAAATATTAATAGTATAATACTATTTAAAATAGTATGAAAAAATACATATAATATTCTTCCAGCCTTTTAATTTTTTTAAAATAAATTATATAAAAAGTCATATAGAAGTACAGTATTTAGATTGCAATATACAAAAAATAATTCAGTTTATAGTGTTCACATGCAACGGGCAATAAGAGTCAGTCTCTATTTCCATTAAATGCAATTTCCATGTGGTAAATTCCTACATTTTTCTTGTAAAATAAGGCAACTTTCAGAATATGGAAGTTTCCACGAATTATGTGATTCTGGTTTCTATGTGGTTGAAGAGAATTATGGCTTTACTTTTTCCATTTCCTAAAGATTTAAATCATTTTACTGAAAAGTTATAATATTTCATCACTTTATAATTTTCAAATATTTTAAAATCTATCTGCATTTATTTACTTCTATGTTATGACTTCTCTTATATTCCTAAATTTAGAGTGTTGGCTTCTATCATCTGAATAGAAGACCTTGAAAAAAGAGGAGATAGATAGAAAGATAGAAAGATAGAAAGATAGAAAGATAGAAAGATAGAAAGATAGAAAGATAGAAAAATAGATAGAAAGATAGAAAGATAGATAGAAAGATAGATAGATAGATAGATAGATAGATAGATAGATAGATAGATAGATAGATAGATAGATAGATAGATAGATAGATAGATAGATAGATAGATAGATAGATAGATGGATGAGATATACATAAAGGAATATATATGAAAGGCCTTGAATGTATGTAACACTTCAAGTTCATATGTTGTGGTTTCAAAAAATTGTTCCTGTAGTTCTGAAGACATTTGAAGCCAGACTGTGACTTTCAGGCTGTATGAATGCAAAGAATTCATTGGGAAGCAAAGAAATAAAACTTTTTCTATTTGTTATTTCTGCTCTGACAGTACCATTTCCCCTATCATTATGGCTATAAAACTGGCTCTTTTCTAGCATAAAAAAAATATGATTTTATTACTCCAGCATAGCCTTAAAATAAATGACAAGTTCTGTAGATTGTCTCCTACCTCAACTGCCTTTGTGGAACTTTTGATGAGAAAGGAAGTGGATGGTCCTTCTTTGAGGTCTTAAAGTGTAAGGGTATAATCATGCTAAAGATACTGTTTTACATGCATGTTTGGGTTTTTTTACTTGGACTCTTTGATTCTCTGACTGTATGACTTGAAATAACCTTTCTGTTCCTTTTTTTACACTTTGCTCATCATATGGAAAACATATTGTGTAGGGGTTTTTTATGTTCCCTTTTCATTTAACTGGCACCTGTTTCTAATTTTAGTAGTGGGGATTATAAACTGCTAAAAAACTTAAGCAGATGTGAATTTCATTTTCATGGTGAGAAGGCAAACCTGGTCCAGACATGCAATAAAATTCCAAGTGTGGCAGTGGCCATTTTCCTTCTTGTCCATCTGATCTTTGAAAGGGATGTTTTGCAGTGGATTTTGTGCATTCTCTTCCAAACTCATTCAAAGTACACGTTTTTAAATACTAATTGGTTCAAATCCATATTAAGATGCTTCTTTGTATAGGGATAGGTAATGAATAAAAGTCAAGGAAATAGTTGATGATATATAAGGGATGTTTGGATGTTTGGTTTATTTTTTTGTGACCACTGAATGAAACAAAATAACTAAAGAGGAATAAAAATTCCACGCAATTAAGGACAAATAATTAACTGCCTTATTCAGTAATACACATTTCATCTAGTACACTTAAAAGTACTGTTAGTAAAGAAAATAAGGCCTAGTAGTTTAGTAAGGTTTCAATTTTATAATTGTGTCCTTAGAGCTGTCCTATGGGTGTTCTGGGTATTAAAACAACAGTCCAATAACTAACTCTGATCTAGACTCAATTTCAAATTATGTCTTTTCCATAGACTTCTCATGAATGACAAATCACAGACAAACTTTTCTATCTAGTTTAGAACTGTACATCTAAAACTAAGAAAAATGGGGTTTTGGCATATCTGGTTTTGGGGTATTTTTTTTGCAGTGCCATACTGAGGCCACACTAGGAATATTTTGTACTGGAATGGTGACAGATTTCTGACTTGTTGATTAGTCTTTAATGGTAAGACACAGTTTCATATATTTCGGGGTAAATAACATGAAAGAATGGGTTTAAGGTTTGTTTGCCTCCCTTATCATCCACAATTTCAAGAAAAAAAATCCAAGAGGTACCTTGGCTGGAAAATATGGAGTTACTCAGCTTCATAACTCCACATTCTACCATTTTTCTTGTTCTCCTGTCTACCTTGCCACCATTCATCTCTGCACATACATCAAAATGCTGAAGAGTCCTCACTGTACAGATTTTCTTTCTGTCTTTAAATATTATGCTTGGTCACATCTCCAGTGCTGCAAAGATCACTCAAAAGGATTAAAAACTCTTGATGGGTGAAAGTCCTTTTCATGTACAAAATACAAATGCTGGTGTAGGAATTTTGCCTATTTCATTATGTTATGTGGGTCATCTCAAACTCATGATTTAAAGCAAAAGTGCCTGTTTGTAATACATAAGGGGAGTTTTTTCAAAGTGTATATTCTTATTTCACAAACTAACAGTCTAACTCTGATTTCAGTTTTCTCAGCACGAGGGTGAGCATGTAACTCTAAAGAGCAGCACTTACTTCAAATGAAAACTGGGACCAAGCCAGCTTCAACTGGACAGGGCTTGAAGGATGGAAACTTTGGCTTATGATGAATATGGCTGATAACAGCTTTGGTGGGATACAGGATGTAGTGGTGAGCAGCCCATTTTCTGTCAGTGGACAATTCCAGGAGACAAAATCATGTGGAACCAGGTGAAAACAAAACCTTGCTTGCTATGGACTTTCTTCCCTGCTTTGTTTCATGGAGGTGATTAATGGCATTTAATGACAGTTTTTGTGAACCACTGTGAAATCCTGGGCATGCTGCTGGCATAAGGGTGGTGTGTATGTTGAAAATTACACCCCACTCAAGCTGCTCCCTTTGCCCCCTCCCCGTCTGATAATGAAGGAACAATAAGGAGAGATTATAAATTGGATTAACAATTTACTACAGTCACAAAATTCACAGCACTACCCATAGCAAAAGTCATACAAAGGAGAGAGGGCATTCACCATGGGGAACCAAAAAAACACTGCTCAAAACCAGCACTGCCCACATGGTCTCCAGACTAAAGGCAACAGGGTGAGGAGAGCCCTCAGGGCCTGGTGCTCCCTCTCCCTGACCTGGGAAACAGCAGAGAACCAGGAAAAAACAACCCCTTTGGGGCTGGGCTGGGCAGTGCTGGCCTGGCAGGACTCCTGCCACAGCCATGCCCCCAGTGATGACGTGGATAATATGGAATTCAACAGTGCTAGAAGCTCCACACCCCTTTTTCTCTGCTCCCAGTACAAATGTCCCATGAAAAACTGAAATAACTCTATATACTTGATTTCAACCATCAGTAGAGATTCAGTTCAATACCTCATGAGGAAATATGCATTGCTATGGAAAAGACACTTCTAGAGCTGACAATATCAACTGAATCTTAGGACAATAATTATAAATAAAATTGCACAAAAGAAGTTTCTTTGTATCAAAGAAGTATGGTTTCTTTCTATTATTACAAACAGCATTGTTGCTAGTAATAAAAGACATGGAATAAAGAGACACAGCTGAATTGTTCCCTATTGTAATTATATGTGTCAAACTACTGTCCATGACAAATTTTACTTGAGGGTATTCTGTACAGCTTCATATAGGTGTTTGAGCTGAAGGTAAGTGGCAAAAAGGAAATATATCTGCATCTGCATATTTACAAGTACTTTTCTCTCTCTCAGACTATGCATTCACAGTCTGCTTCCAGAAGCATTCCTGGTGGTTTGTCCTCTTTCACAACTCTTTGCTCGAAGAGGTTGTTATTTTAATGACATTTACTAATAAGCCTCTAAACCAGATACAAATTGCTCCAGTCCCTCCAAGAGAACAGACCCAAAGCAGGAGAACAAGGGACAGTTTGCTTCTAGACCACTTTCCTTGGGGAGCTTTCAGTTCATGCCATATTCTTGTGCCTCAAATCTTTGAAGTTTACCTAAAAGTGTAAGGGTTCTTCTTAAACCCTTCCATATAAAGCTGAAAGTACTAGAGCCCTCTGATTTTCTT
Organism: Notiomystis cincta; assembly: GCA_013398075.1. Classification (NCBI taxonomy): domain Eukaryota; kingdom Metazoa; phylum Chordata; class Aves; order Passeriformes; family Notiomystidae; genus Notiomystis; species Notiomystis cincta. Next base: position 100,132 of record VZRX01019769.1, read on the forward strand.
GACTATAACTCACTGCAGACTATACATAAAATATAAAAAGTTCATATAAGATTAATGTATCTTTTTATTAAGGATGTCTTATTAGAGGTCTATATAAAAAAAAATAAAAATCAGTGGTAACCTCTTGATGGCCAGTAACTTTTAGTAACAGCAGAAGTGACTGTGTCTACAAGATAGAACATTTTTAGGTCTATTAATCATTAGGCAGTAAATTTGAGTGTAGCAAATAAATGTATGTATCTGAAGAAATGTGGGGTTAGGTCCCTTTCTCCTGTAACAGAGCAAAGGAATGTAAGGCAATAAAGTCTCAGTGAATCTTTTTTTAAAGGGCTTGTATAGCTGTAGAAGACATTGCAAAGTAACTTATTGATAATTCCACAAACTTGTCAGTATTTACTCACATCCTTCCAAGGTCTTATACAGACAATGTAGTGTCAACAGTGGATTTCAACAACACTGCTGTCAGAAATCAAGTACACCTTTGACAAGCTCTTCTTCTGAAGTAATCTCAATGATATATCTTTCTTTGCTTGTCCAACTCAAGAACAACTCTCTATTTGATCTCAAGTGAACTTTTTTGGAAGAGCAAATTAAATTTAATCTTTTAGATAAATTGATGAGAATCCCCGAGAGATGGTAGCTTATTTACTTATATTAAAAGTCACCATGGCTTCGATTTGCTGTTATCCTCTTTTAGCTTATATATACCCATTCTTTCAATTCTAAGAAAGCACTGGACTAGTCTGTGACTAGTTTAGGATTGATCAATAACCCACTACAATGGGAGAAGACTCAGGGGATATGGAGGAAGGCAATATGCACATGGTGCTCAGGAAAAATTGGATGGACTGACTGACCACAGCAGTTAGGAAATTGAAATTACTCAACACTGAGGGAACCAGAGGGTGGCCTTATTTCAATTGAGTGGAATGGGTTGTGTGGATGTTTCTGTCTGCATTAATCAAGAGTGTGAGTTAGTTTTCATATGGGAAAGTATATGCTTCTCAAACCACTTGTATTGTGGTTCAACTGTCTAGTGCAAATTCCTGTGTTCTATGGAGAACAATTTGCTCGGGTGTTATGACTTTGGTATGTTGTGGTATCACTCTGCTAAATCAAAATCCTGTATAATGTCAAGCATCCACAAACAAGAAAATCCTTAACTAAAGATTCAAGCCTCCATGCTTGAAATTACTAGAGAGACCCAGTTAGACAATCTTGGACACTGACAGAGTTAGAATAGCTATTTACCTCTTTGATAGTAAGACTTAGACTTTCTACTATCTAAAAATAAGGGGGATTTTTGCTTCAGCATGATTAATTCCACAGAGAATTCTCTTGTTCTCCTTTTTGGTTAAAGGCTACCAGGCTGATCTCTGTTTAGCTGGAATTAGCCTTCAGGTTGTGTGTAGAAGACAGGCAGACCATGCTAAGTGCCACATGAATCACAGTCCTCCATTTGATTGCAACATTTTTAGGCATACTATTAAAAATGTCAGATTTGGAAACCTTTCGTTTGACATTTATCTGAAAAACCATAATGTAACTGTATTTAAATGTCAAATGAGAATAAAGCTGTATTCTTATCTGTATAAATATCAAATGAATGGTTGTTTCCTCTGATATTTGGGGTTCTGAAAGGGTAAAGATCAAGTGAGGTGCATCCCCTGACAAAGGTTGGTATTGCAGCACTCTAAAGCAATACCTCACACCTGTACCCTGAGATTTATTGCCCTGAGTGCTCAAAGACGGTGACGTAGGAGCAGAATCCTTCTGAGGCAGCTGTACCCATAACCAACACAGCACTTTCTTCTTATTTCCTTCTGCAAATTCTGCTTGTACATGACATGATCTGGAGAAGGGAGATGAACTCTGCCACTTTCCAGGTGAGCACTCAAATCACTAAACTATTTTATGTTTCGTAGTATATCTCATTTTCGCACTTGCTGAAATAGTACTGCAAAACAGAGTCAAATTTGAAGTATATTCTAATAGGGCCAATAGAGATACAAATTAATATATCTAAATTGTGTGTGCCCCTCAAACAGGTCTGCTTTTTCTGAGGTACCAGAAGAACAGAATTACTACCCCAAGTAAAGTTTTGCTTTACCATCTCATATTGAAGAAAATTTACTTCATTATGAGTAATCTAAAATTATTACATTAATAACTAAATGGATCTTAAAAAAATGCAAATTTGTTTTTCAATACCTAAATAGGTCCAAAAGTCACTTTGCCCATGTATATCAGAATCACCAAATCATAGAATCATTTAGGTTGGAAATTACTTCTGAGATCATCAAGTCCAACTTTTGACTGACCATGTCAACTAGATCATGGCATTAAATGCCATATCCATTTTTTTCCTGAACACCTCCAGGGATAGTGGCTCCACTACCTTCCTGGGCAGCCCATTCCAACTAATTCTGTGAACTCATTCCTTGTAATGTCCAGCCTGAACCTCCCCTGGTGCAGCTTGAGACTGTCCTCTTGTCTGGGAGAAGTGGTTCAACCCCACCACACTGCAGCCTCCTCTTGGGTGGTAGCAGAGAATGTTAAATTCCACCCTGAGCCTCCTCTTCTCCAAGTTCCCTCAGCTCCCTCAGCTGCTGCTCATAGGTCTTACCCTCTAGACCCTTTCCCAGCTCTGTTTGCCCTTCTCTGGACTTGCTTCAGCTCGAGGTGAGGCCTCACCAGAGCCAAGTACAGGGGGACAATCACTTTTGTAGTCCTGCTGGCCACAACATAAATATATCTATAGCCTTAACTAAACTGCCAAGAAGAGAATAAATCAAAAGGAATGTTGTCCATAAATGCATATAGTATTCCCAAGTAAGACCCTAAACATATTGGTGGAATTCCTAATGCTACTAGAAATCTGGAATTGTTGAGATTTACAACTTCAGTTGCCGGTTCTCTTATGCATTTAAAGTGAAGACTCTAAAATTTAAACATTATAAGAATTGCTATTTGCAACACCTGTTTCAAGTGCATTAACCTGCTGTAATGATATATTTATGGCATTCAAAGTAAGAGGAGTCCAAGAAAAAGGCAGCTATAGTATCTCATTCCCATTGGAGGAAAGAAAAGAGAAAAACCATCCAACCAAAATTCCCCCTCACCTACCTGGCAGGTAAATCACAGCATACCCCCACCTTGAGCATTTCCTTTCTGTACTATCTTCTTTGCCATTCACTCATCAGGAAACAGGATTTCTTTTTATATTGCTGGGACTACATTGCCTGGGAAGCTGTGATAAACTCTTTGGCACCTACAATGTGTATGTCCAGGTCCCTTGTCTTGAGCATCCAGAGCTGAAGCAGGGCTCTCCCTGCAGCCTGCATGTAGCAAGTTCCATCTTCACTCTAGGTTGTGCCAGGAAGTTGCTCCTGAGAATCCCCACTCAGAGGGGATAACATGAGCATTAAACCAAGCAAGATATTCCATTAGGTGACAGGGAGTCTAAAATTCAATTTTTTTGATGCTGCCTAGAGATACCCAGAGCTGCTTGCAATTTCTTGTCTTGAGGCTTTACCAGAAAAAAAAAACAAAAAACACCCTAGTTTTTCTTAATTTCACTGAAATTCTACTCCTGCACAAGCAATGGAGTTTAGCTTGGATTCATATAGTCAGTAAATACCTTATGTTATACTTATCAAGTAAGTGGTGAGTAAGAATGACATAGAAGGGCCTATGTATGAGCTGGAGTCTCTCCTTCCCCAGAAGATATATAGTCAATTCCACTTCTTTCTCTATTCCATTCTGCAAACATAGGAAGATGTGTGAAATGAACAAAGTATGTGTATATAAGCATGATGGGTAAAGAGTGTTGATGTTGAACCTGAAATGAAATTAAGGAAAGCATATGAAGTGTGAAACATATGGCAATGCATATGTATGAAGTTTGGATCAGGATATGCATCACAAAATAGTAATAGGTTTTTATTCTGGGAGAAGAGAGTGATAAATCAAAGGGGAATGAGAACCTCACACTAAAAACAAGAGAAGTTGGAATCTCCTTCCTCTTAGCTGTTTGGCATTTCCTCTTGAAAGAAGCGGAGGAAGTATTTAAATATTTTATAACCTTCATTATTGGAACATACATCTCTTTATTACATTTTTGGAAGCATGTGTTCTATTTGAAATCAGTATGGATATATAAATATTTTTAGGAGATGATTATTCTCTGTATGTAGGTGGAGAACATCGAATTAGTGAGATCTTGCTTTCATGAGTAACAGAGCAGCTGGCATTACCCCTCCTTCCCCTCCGCCTCCCTGGCCAAGGGAAAACACCTCATATCCTCAACTTTAATTCCCAAAATAAAACAAGAAATGGCTTTGGCTTTCCTCTTTCGATCTTTTTCTCCAGGTAATATTGAAATCACATCCGCTATATTTGCATTTCCTTTACCAGGTCATTGTTGAAGTGGAAAGTGAAAAAAGAATGACATAGGGCTATCATAGAACTGTAGAAAACAGAAATTTTAGTCTACTTTGCTCAATATCTGATTTGTTATCAAAGACATTTAGTCATAGAGACTCAGAAATGTTACCTAATCTTCTGTACCCTTTACACATAAGCATCCAGGTTCAGATGCCTATCAGGAGGAGCAGGCCCTCTTTATCTAACATGTGAAGCACAGACCACACACTCATGAAGATCAGGTAACCAAGGGCCCTCTGGTCTTCCTCTTCTGTATTCAGACAGTGCAGGTGGAAATGAAAATGTCCACTTTGGTGCTGAAAAAAGAATATCCTCCTCAGGTATGATATAAACTTCTTTGAAAGGCCTCAAGTCCAAGGAAGCTGCTCACGAGCATTATTTGGAAAAGTCTTCTATGACTTCTTTATCCCTTCTCTGTATCAAGATGTGGCAACAGAACAGCACAGGGGATACTACAGCTCTAGTTTAGCCACCAAGCCCTGATATCTTTAAATCTCTTTTTTTCATATATTTGTTTATTAGGCATTCAACAAAGTTCAAGCTCAAAGTTCCTATGACTCAGTAGGCCCATTCTATTCCACTTGCCTATGTAACCTCCTCTTCCTGGTTGCATATTTTGTTTTCTTATGTTAGAAGAACCAAATTTGATGGAAGAGCACTGAACTGTTGCACCTGAAAATCTGGCCCAAAATGTTGTCTAAGAAATCACTGCAGAAATATATCAACTTCATCTTTTTACAAAATCATGGACTCCTCTCATTCTTACTCATGGATAGCAGAAAAGGACAATTGATGAAATATACCAGGACAAAAAAAGAAATATTCAAGATACAGAGAAGGTTTGAGAAAGGATGAAGTTGAAAGTAGAATATAATCAAGTAATAAAAATAATATCATTCTATTATGTTCAGCAAATTAATTTTACTAGAAATCTGTGACTTCTGGAGTGAAGTATCTGTACTAAAACTGATTATGCATGAAACTGTAGTGTATTTTCTAATTGCTTATGTTATCACATAATTCAAAACATTTGGATTTTTTTTCCAAAGGCTAATTGAACGTAATTCTGGGAAATAAAGATAGTCCTCAAGACAGTTGAGTACTCCGTTTGAAAGCAGATAAATAGATTTATCTGTAATTTAGCAGACTGGGAACAGTTTTGCTATTTTCTTACTTATTTAACATAAAAGCCTTAATACTAAACATAATCAAAAATGAAATTTAAAACTGGATCCAACCATTAGACAAATGTGTAATATAAAATTTCTACTTCACTCATCTAATTTGTTTTCAGAAAGATCAGCTTCCTTCAGAATGATGAATCTCAGTTTTGAATTGCCTGTATGCTTTGGAGTTCTGATGCAGTTTTTTGCATTGGTTCCTTATAAAGCCTGGGGTAATACACAAATTTTTAATCAAGAACAATGTTTGGAATTTTCAATGCTATCATATTCACTGTTCTTTGAAATACATGCTTGGATAGTAGCCATGGAAATCTGCAGATCGTGAACTGCTTCAATATGTGCTCTGAAAAGTCTCTAACACTTTTGTGTCTGCTTATTCGCAGCTAACAAACAATAAAATGGCAGGATTCAGATTAAATAATCATTTCAGGCTTGCTTTACCCTTCTCAGTTAGTTACTGGTTAAATATGGAGTCCTCACTTCTTATGCCTTTCCAGGATTTTCACAGGAGCTAATCTGGCCATTCCTACTGTCTCCACTTTTACTACGTCACCTCCCAAGCAAAAACAAAAACCCAAACAAACAGACAAAATCCAAACCTCAGCTATATTACATAATGAAAAAAGTATATTGATTGTATCATTTCCCCCCCCCCATTTGTTTGCACTGTGCCAAGTCTTTTATTTTCATTTGTAATCTTAAGACATATTTGTACACCTGAGAACACAATAGGAATTAGACACTGATTAAGCCCTAATGTCATATAAGTACTTTATCACTGTCATCCATACTAAACAAATACATTTGCTTGAAACTAAGCATGTTGAATGAGCAACAACATTTAATTGAACACTTTATTTCACTGATAACTGTCATGTTAAACAAAATGACACTGATATAAATCTGGCATGATCCTATTATTTTGAGTGGAGTTAATCCTGACTGATGTAAATATTAACTAAAAACAATAAAGACCAGAATCCACAGGGAAAACAAGTGTATAAATGTATTTTAGATATGCATATTTATTTTGTCCAGGTTGCAGAACAGTCCCAAGGCAATTGTCTAGAATGTGAAGCCCTCTGATAATCCTGTATCACAATTTACTTCAATTTTAGAATGGTTATTTACTGCCTTTCTGCAGATGTACATGTTAATTAAGTTGATTTTTATGAATATATTATTTATAAACCCATAATACTAAAAGGTCATGAACTGCAAATTTCTTGCACTTTTGATTCCAAACTATTTATTAGATATGGTACAATAAAGACCTGTCTGCCTGTGGGAGAAGTGTCACTTTCTGGTCATTTGAATCCAATTAGGAAGTACGTACACGCAGAACATTCCAAAATAGTATCGCTGTGGCTGTGACTGCATTTCATTTTTGTCTCCATATGGCTGGATTTAGTATTACACAAAGTGAATTGCATCAAACTTTTGTTTCTTTTTCTATGCTTTAACTAGGCAGCCTAGGAATTTCCTGATAAAGTTGAGCTGGAGCAGTAAGTACAGATTTTTCTGAGTGTCCCACAGACACGTAAGTCATTTGGTTCATATGTGGGTGGTCTTTGACTTATTCAGCTAGCTCTGTTATAGACTAGCAAACACATCCAACACAATTAAATAGATGCACAGTATGGTCTTTACAAAATATCATTCAGCCATGTATCCTGCAACAAGCAATTACAAGTCATCTTCAGGGCATTGATTTATTTCTCATTGCCCTACCAATTTAATGACCTTATGATTTATACTGATTATGGAAGTTTCTCCTTGGCAAGCAAAGTAATTATCTATCAATCTCAAATTCTTTAAGGGAAGAAAAATGTTTATTTTCTGTCTGCATAATAAGTTTTATGTCATTTTTAATGTCATGACTCCCACATGCACTGAAGATATATGTAGTAACTTCTAATGTCTCACAGAATGTCAGTTGTAAATGCAATTTGACAACAGGCTTAGCTTCCATTGTCTGATTGTTTGGCATTATATAATGAAGGTGGTTAAGTTTCCTGCTTGGAAATGCATGCATTATCCTAGGATAAAACAATGAACAAATTCTGTGGCTCAGTCGTGAGGCCCTGCAGAAAATCCTCAGTAAGAAAAATAGCAACATTTTAAGTACATTTAAATAGCAACTGTACAAATACAGCTTGAGGAGCAATGGGACAGATCATGCCTCAGCACCAAAGGGTGAAGCATATGACCTGTCAGTGCCCCTTCTGCTACTGTTTTCCTGTAATTGATCTAGAGTGAGGATTACAGTTTACTGTGTGTGAATTTATTTTGTAAGGAAATAGGCTTTTTTTGAGTTTTAATACAAAATGCTTAAGTAGGATTGCATTAGTTGCCCCACTAAAATGTCCTATGTGGTCTTCTGGAGACCTCATATATTTAGTTATTAATGGTTTGTTTGTTTTTTCTACTGTAGAACTTGCAAATTGAAAAGTTCTTAAAACCTGAAGAGCAAGTAGAGGCTAACACCCAAGGAAACTGAGTTCTAAAGATACATCACTGAGTTACCCAAATTTTACTCTTGCTCAGCCTTGCTCTTCAAATATTATTCACACACAGTGGTCCAAATCACTGCTGAGGTCACCTTACTATTTATTTTCATCTTTTTCATTATCTTCTCCCAGTCTTTAGAGGTTGACTGACATGTGCCCCCTATTAAAAGATTTTTTATTTTAAGAGCCACAGCAGAGCAGCTGTGCAAAACGATGAAGTCCCTTCCACACATTTTGAGTTGGATGGGAAAATTCACTATTCACAAGAGTTAGAATGGGTGGAAGTGATAGTTCAAACTGGGCACAGAAATGAAGACAAAGAGGTTGCAATATATTCAACAAACAGCCTCAGTGATCCCTTGAAAGAAAATGTTACCACTATATGGCCAGAGAATTTAGATTTTACAGCCAATCCTCTGTTCTTACCCATTTGATTCTCATGTTGAAGTGAAGAAAGAAGATCTAGACAAACCACTAAACTCTCTCCCTAAAATCTGCAATTATACTTTTATCTTAAGTTAATGTCACCAGAAATGACACATCACATACAACTCTTAAGTCCTGAAAAGGAAAACCTTCGTGCAACACTATGTGCCATTTGACAGCCCTGGCACAAAAATGACACAAGTGGCACCTACCACATCTTTCATTGCAGAAAAAAACCCTTCTTTTTCTTCCTAAGAGCTTAGGATAGGATTTTATGTTAAAAAAATTTCTTGACTAGGCATGAGACCAAAATCAAATTTCTGAATTAAGCTGCTTCCTCCCAAACAAAATCATATAGGTAGAGCAGAAGAGCAACCTCAATTTTTTTTTCTCACATTCTCAGCAGTACCAATTTCAAATACCTAAACAAATCCAACAGCAAATCAAGTGGATGGGCAAGTATCTACATCATGTAGCTTCTTTTGTGGTAGACTGCCCACATTCAGGTAGATTGGCTTTGGATTTCACCATACTGTGGTCCCCAAGTTGTTGCCCTACAACAATATGTATTATTACTATTATTGTTATTACTACTACTGCACAGTTCTACAATTTCAGAGCATCTGTGATAATGCAATGGCTCCATGGCAGCTTTCCAGAGAGATTGATTATATAGCACAAAACTGAGGTGACAGAAAGGATTGAGGGACTGGCATGAGGGAGCATTTGAGGGGACTAAACACTCTGAGATTGTTTTTTTTTTTAAAGACTATGTAAGTAAAGGAAGCTAAATTTAATGCACTGATTCTATTCATCCTGCTTTTTTGGGAGCACTCCAATTCCAGCTCTTGAATGATCCACAGAAAACCAAGGACCTGAGTGAATGCTCAGGGATCCAGTGCTTGAGGGTGCTCCTGGGCCATCATTAGCAGTTTACATAATCCCCGTGTAACAGGATCTAAAACACAAATAGGACACATCTCAATTCAGAACTTTTTATTTCCCATTTATATGCCTAGCATATGCTGTGACAAAATGTCTAGCTCCAAGAAAATATTGCAGTATTAAGGAAAACATCTTTGAATCAGGCCCAAAGAAAGCATAGAAACAGATACTACAGGACAGAAAATAAACACGGACTGAAATACAAAAAAAAGGCATGTTGCAAATAATTTCCAATTTTATTGAATTAAATGTCATCAACCAAACTATATATAAGTTTTGAGCAGATTAGCTTGTTCCTCACATAAAATTTCTCAATTTTAAGCCTTTAGCATTGAGGAATATGTATGGAAAAATCAATAAGGAACAGAGGATGCTGACAGATTGCGAGTCACTCTGTTAATTGGAGTTTTTCCAGTGGAGTCAGGTGACTTCATTTCAATATTTATCTCAAAAAGCTCCCATGGCTGTTTAACAAACTTATATTTTAACACAGCTAGATGCAAGAGGATGTCTGCAGGAACTGCAACTCTGCATCTTATTCACAGAATGCATGCAGATAGATGTCTTTCCAAGGTGTGGTTCTGTATCTGTAACACTTCTGGGGTTATCATTACTCTCAAAGTGATGCTTTGCTAAGGTATTTGATTTAATTTTGACATTCATAACATGAAGACAACTGATTAGGATCAATGATGTAGCATCTTGTGGGATTAGAAGATTACTGTGTTTAATTTTGATGGTCACTTCTCAAATAAAACATAAATTAAAATGAAACCACAAGAATGATGTTACAATGTGGAAATATAACCTTTCATCACAGATTTCATCACTGAGAAGAAAGACTGCAGAACTTTATCCAAGTTCATAAGCATCCCTATGCTTGAGACTTCTGACAGACAAGAAACTAAGAACTGACAAATGTTGTTATGGGAATTTACTTTTGTCACTCCTGTGTTCTGTTTCAGGTTATTTCCCTGCAGTGTAGCCGGAAGAACACAATGTCTGCTGTTTTCTCTGCAGTTTCAGTTCATAATTCAGAACCTTACCTTAATATCTTCCTTTATGAGTCAGGCAAGCTAAAATGTCAGTTTGGGCTGCTCTGGCTAAGATGGGATGCACATTCCATTAACTGACACTATAGTTGGGAGCAAAGCTCCCAGAAAAACAAAAAAAAGTATCAGGGTGAATAAGTGGGAATGGCTTGAAGGTCTGAGGCAAGATTTGCCATTTACTCCAGTATGATCCTTGATATGTGTCATGGAAGAAGTAAATAAAGGTATTTTATAGTATACTGTAGAAAGAGCATTTTATTAGCAAATTATATTGTAGGTTTGTGAAAACAACTTCAAGGTAGACTGAAAGTAGCTGGAATTATCCAATTATTGCATGCAAGACAGCACAGCTTTCTTGGAAAACAAATATTATGTCATGCAAAGATTTCATTCTGAATTTTTTTTTCTAGATGCCAAATATTTTTTACTCCTTTTACATTGACTTGAGGCACATTTTTTTAACAAAAGATGTAGTTATTATTTTTTTAATATATGTAAAAATATTTCAAATGTACTTTTGTAATTTTTCGATTAGAGCATTTTTGGAATGCAATACGTTTGCAATTATTTTTTGACAACAAGAAATCAGTTATTTTCCAAATATTTTAATACATCTTTGACAATTAGTACATGCTAACTTGACACTTAAAATAATGAAATGCCTTTAAGTGGGTTGTTAATCCATTATCAGAGTTGGGAGTTGGGTCATATCACTAATTGCCAATGTCCACATCCTAGGGATTTATAAAATTTCACAGAGACAGCAAATCACATATATACCATGTGTATGATGTATAAATATAAGTTTAAAATTTTTCATTCATTATTAAAATGCATTTTACTCCTGAATTCCATCTTTAACACATACCACACCTTGACAGACATGAATATAATGCCATTTGCAGCATCCCGAAATAGTTATTTCTGCCTACATTTCTGCATTTGCAGAATCCTTTGAAAATTATTTCCTATACCAAGGATAAATTCCACTGAACACAAATGAATCCGTGATTTCAGGTACATTTTTCTGAAAGACAAACACATAACCATATTTGCAAGACTGCCACCTGCTTACCTTTCCCACTTGCCTTGCCACCTGCCTCATATGAGGTATTTCTAGGGACCAGTCACTTTATATGGAGATGTAAACACCATTTTTCAGGGCACTCAATTTCACTATAAAACAACTCTTTGCCCTTTAGGATTTTTCCCCTTTTTCTGCAATTCACTCTGACCTCCCATATAGCATATGGACTTATGCAGATTCCATCACCCTTTATCACAGCAGTACCTCATACCCCAAGCATACAGGACCTAAAAATGGATTGGTTTTGTAGATGCACATAAGAGAGAAAGGAAAACACAACAAAATTTAAAAATATGCTTGAGATCTGAACAGTGATTCACCAGTTATTTTTATATGGGAAACAGAATTTATCTAAAAGTTAAGTATGTGTCATAGATCATAGGTATGTGTTCTTTGCAAACATTCATTAAGACAGGAGAAAAGGAGGAAAAAACACCAAAATCTTAATCTACCTTTCCCCTCATATTTTTCCCCTGCATTTTGTAGCATATAATACAGAACTATGTTAACAACTGAAAAAAACCTATGTTTTCTTGTGGATCTTGAGTTTGAGTTTGGATGCAGTTTCTGTTTGATTTTTGGGTTTTAGTAGTGGTGGTGGTGGTAGTTTTGGGGTTTGAGTGTTCTTTTAATACTAATAACATCCCTACTGTTGACTGCTTCAAACTATTTTATCATGAAAAAATATAAGAAGGCTTGGTTATGCTGGAAATGTCAGGGCCTTTAGGAAGAAAACATGGAAAACAGATGTTTGTTGTTTAAGTTTACAATGCAAGTAAACCAATGGGACTAATATTACTTATGTGTCATTGCCTAAGAAGCAGCTGTTCCTCCCACCTCCAGCCTCACTGATTGGATAGTGCCTATTTTCAACCCCCATAACATTGCCTCCCTGTCAGCATCAGTTTCCTCTTTCTAGTAAATTGAAAAACAAAGTTAACATGCCTTTAAAGGGACCACCCACAAACTTTTAATGAACAAGAATTGCTAAATGCATTGCTGTTCTTTACACTTGCAAGCAAGATCAGGAAATTGCCTCTACTCCATTTGTTTTGCCTGATCAGAAATGTAGCCCATCTTGCCATTAGAATGAAAACATATTTGTGCATAGCAGGTTCACGCTGTTTTATAGGAACTCCCAGTACCTCCTTGAAAAAGTGGCATTTAGCACTAGTAGAACAGAAGCTAAGCCACAGGCTAACAATTCCAGAAAATCCAGGAGGAACAAACACAGAGGAATGCCATGCCTGGAGAGGAGCTGGAGGAGGGAGAGCAGTTGCATAGGTGCCAGTAACATCAGCAAAACAGCAGTGGCCTATCAATGCCCATGATCCTCAGACAAGGCCAGCTTGAGGAACACAAATACCACCAAACTGTACCCAGTTTGTCATCTGCCAAGTACATTTTCATAATTGTTATCATCACCAACAGATGATAAATGTAAATCCCACACTAGAAGATATTTATACTGCCTTTGTAGTTTATTTCTCCCTATGATGCTGAGGCCTGTTTACACAGGGAAATTAATGTGGAGTGAGCTATGGTAGAATGGTTAAGGAGGCTGCTTTATTAATATATCACTCTCAGACAATGCCATGATACAAAATGATTTACCAATATCTCACTTTATCCAGTGAGTTTGTGAATTGCTGCTAGCTCTTAACCTCCTGTGAATCCATTTGCTTTTGTAGAGCAGTCCCAAACATAGTCTACTGCTAAATATAAAAAATAGGTGCTGTCTTTATCCACTAAGGAGCTGGGAATTTTTGGTTGCCATTAAGTTCATGATCTGTGTTAATCCCCAATACAGAGGCTGTTTAACCTCTATACAAGCCTTTATTAGTTAAGATATAAGATATTTTTCTTACATTAAAATTTTAATCATATGGCATGAGTCCTTCAGCTTGAGTTGAAAAATGGGTTGAACACAAGTTGTGAATCTTTGTGTCCTTCATTGTTTTGTATACCATTACTGTGCCCATTCTTAGTCAATCATCTACCAAGGACACCCAACATTTTCTGTTTCTCTGCATGTTGAATATTTGATATTTGCCCTTGCTTTTACTGTTAATGTAGGAACTGCAATTCTTTTACCTCGGCGCCATTGTTGAATCTGATTTGAATACACCTCTGCAAATAAGTATCTAAACAGTGTCATAAATTTTCCTGACATGAATTTTTCTATAGTTAAGCTTAGATGCATTGAGCACGTTGATCAACTCAGCTATATACCTCACTAATCCAAAGAGGGGATTTAGAAAATTTAGTTTAAAAATTAAATGAATGCATGTAAGGTTTTTCTGCAAAGAAAAGGCAAGAGAACAAACTGGTTTAACTGTTGTTAGTTATAGGAGTATGAAAACGTCTTATCAGAAGAATTTGTTATTTTATTTCATTATCTATATGGTCACTTTTCAGCAGTGAAGTAAAATAATTTATTATCATTACAACAGTAATTGACGCTGCTAAACATGTTCCAAAAGAAACAAAAGTGTTTTTTTCATGGTGAACGAATTTACTAAAGTACTAAGGACAGTTTTATGTACATTTCTATAATACATTTTAAGGACATTCCAAGTAATCTAAATTACTAAATTTCTAAATTACAGAAAGCATGGTTTCATGTTTTAAAAAAATGTTTTAATATATAGATAAATTCTTAGATGGTGCAACATGACACAAATCCTGCAGAGCTATCATCCATCATGGCATTACCAGGCAAAGTATTTGAAGCACCTGAACACAAATTCTAAAATATATTTAGCTACTGTTGTGGCTTTGACCTCTAAAATTTGATCCATGATTCTCAAAGACATTTAAGTTTTATGAAATTCAGATTTTGTAAAGGAAATTTCACTTTAGATTTTTGCTTCAGAAAATGGATTTTAATTTTTTATATCATTTTTACAAAAATACATGGCTATTAAGAAGTGGTATGGACGGTAATATTCTTTTGGATCTTTTATATGGATTTTTAGAGCAGGTAATATATGTCCTAGATTCCTAGCAAATTAGCCCATCAGCCTATAAAGATGTGGCAAGTTAGAACTCCTTTTTACTTGGATATAAAACTAGCCCATAAAAAATTAAATTCATTTCCAAGTGCAATTAAATCCTATTCTTAACATTGACCATGCCTTTAAGTGTATGAGCAAAGTCACTCTGTAAGGGCTGATTTTTCCACCTCTTTGATGAATTTGGAATAAAAAAGTTAGAATGTTTTAACAGAGATTTTGTAAAGTGAAGAGATGCCACAATTATTAAAGCCGAGTTTTGATTCCTGGTCTGGAAATTAGGAAAAGGTTTATAATCATGTGAATTTTAATAAAGGTCCTGGGGCTAGAAAATGCCTGTTTGTGCTGAAGCTTGAGCAGGGTACATAACAGACTGTGTGGCAGAGCTGCTGGCTGCACTGAGGGGACTGGGCACAGGGAGCTCAGAGAAATATCTTCATTTGCTGCTATGGAGACAAACTCGAGGCTAGGACTGCTCCTTCTCTTAAAAAGTGAACAACAATTCAGAGGTATTTGGTTAATTAAAATATAAAGTCTACTTATGTTTCTGATAGTTTGACTTCCATGGTATGAAGCATGTATAGACAATACATAATATCATATAAAAAGTTAGAAGCTAGACTACAAGGAACAGCCAAAATTTCCCTTATCAATCAAGAGATGGGAGAGTTCTCCTTTTAGTACAAGGAACATGCTCATAGAATCACAGAATTATTAGGTTGAAAAAGACCTTTAAGATCATTGTCCAACCCTAAATCCAGCACTAAATCATGTCTCTAAGTGCCATATCTAAACAGCTTTTAAATATTGCCATGGATGATGACTCAACCACTTCTCTGGGCAGCTTGTTCCAGTGCTGGACCAGTCTTTCAGTGAAGAAAGTTTCCCTCATATCCAATCTAAACCTCCTCCCTCCTTTCAGGCAGCTGTAGAGAGCCACAAGGTCCCTCCTGAGTCTCCTTTTCTCAAGGATAAACGCCCCAAGTTCCTTTAGCTGCTCTTCACCAGACCTGTGCTCCAGACCATTCCCCAGCTCCCTTGCTCATTTGACTGGATGTCTTTTAGGCTTTTGCCCTGCTCTCTATCCTCACAAAACCTGAGTAGCTGGATAGGAGGCAAGCTTCCAGTGACTGAGGGAAGTGTGAACCACGTACAGTGCTCCAGTATCCTCCACAGGGAAGTGGGACAGTCTTGAACTTCTTAGAAAATATCTTCAGTAGTCTCAAATGGACAAAAGCCAAATAAGGCAGTAAAAGGGCAGGTTTGTCTGTACTTTATCATCTACATCTGTGCTGAAAAATTTGCAGAGCAACAGTTACTTTAGGGCTGTGTTTGAGTTACATGCTAAAAATATGAGATAATTCTTTACATAGGGGAACTATCAGAAAATGTTACTCATCATGCTGAATAAGGGGTAATAGAGCTGCAAGTGAGGTCAGTACCTGGTACTCAGAATACAAATTTTCTCAAGAAACTGAAGATAGTTCATATGTAAATGTTTTGAATTTGCAAGCACAGACTGTTCTTTCGATTCATTATCTCATACTTTATGCTCTGCCAAATTGCCAATTATAATACTCAAAAAAATCTAATCTTAAGCAAATTGTAGAGAACAGTGACATTCATGACAATAGATTAATGCCAAGTATTTTAGTATCAGCTGAAGGATACATGCAGTTTGGGTTGAAGGAGGTAATGAGTCAGAAGATTTGGGTCATCCATTTTGGTACTAATTTTTTTGGTTTAGTTTAATTTTTAGTTTGTATTGATTCTAGTACCAAAAGCCAGAGTACTTTTGATGGAGGTTTTGCAATGTGTGAAAGGCACTTGTGTTCCATTTAGGGGACTCCAATTTTTCTCATCAACCTGAGGCACTGAACACACATTCTATGAAGATGCTGAGGACCTGTGGTTTCCCATGGTTTCAAGGAAAACACCAGGTTTCTGCATTTCTTTTGCACCTTTTTCAGATCAACAAGAAGCATCTTGTATGTACCCTTATGTCTAATTAGAGTAGAACTGAAGATACATTGCATGATTTGAAACTGTACTCTAAAACATAACTCAGCTACAGAACTCTGGGCCTATCTCATTCTTTCATTAAACTGCAAAACACTCACTGATCTCAGTATTCATTTGTCTACTGAATCCTGGATATAGAGTTTATTAAAAAATGAGGAAAATGCTACAGCAGTTTAGCAATGCTAGAAAATATATGTATTTTTGGTTCACGAGAAACAGCCCTTTGTTATACAGACTGCTATAGTACTTGGCAAGAATTTGCTCTATGAGTACTTTGTAAGCATTAGTATCAATCCATTTATTTATGTTCATTCATGTACAGAGGCTTACAATCTCATCAAAACACAATCAAACCACTTCAGCTGCAAAATTCCACTCGGGTTAGCAAAGCTAGGGGTATTTATACTTCCAACCTAAGGACTTTTGCAGGTGAGCTCTGATGCAATGCCCAGTGAAGAGAGTGAGGTGGCCAGAAGAAAATACATGGAATGCATAATTACTCAAAAATACAATACAGAAGGACAAAAAGGATATTTTTCTTTCCAAGTCTCAGAAAAACACTAGATGAGATATTCCTAGTTGTGTGAAAAGGTTTGGAGAAATTTCTCCTTAACCCACACCACTGAATCACCCTTATGTCAGGCTCCATCTGTAGAATACTTACTCATGTAAATAATATAGGGCCTCATGTTTTCTCCAGTGATTTTTAAACCTTTGCATTTCACTTGAAAAAGAAGAGAAAAAGGTAATCTCAGAAGCCTGGTTTTTTTCATTTCTAGCAGTGTGGAAAGGGGCAGACATAAAAGGAGAACATTTTTTTAAATGAAAGGACGTGTAAGGTTGTGAGATGACATGAATTTCAGACTTTATCTGTAAAATTAAATGTGTAGTATTGAACATGTGTGAAGTTATGCTTCCCATAAGAATATTGGATATCCAAGAGATTTTTCAATTTTACCATAATTTAACTGCCATAAATGAGACCACATTTAAAACCTTATATTGAAAATTGTCTGTTTCTAAATTATTAAGTGCTGGAATAAAGGATCAGTTTCTCATAAAAATTTCTCATATCTGAAGCAAAACATCTTGTCTGCTCATTTGTGCAGACAGATACAAACTACAGAAGGCAGAAACTGCTGCCATATAATCAACTAGGGAAGAAACAGCTACTGAAAATGAGAAAAAATTATTTGTATTGCACTAATTTCATGTTCATGCTATCAGAAAGTCTGAACAGCCACTATATACACAGAAAATGGCACATGGAATGAAGAAGTAAGGGAAAGACAGTAACAAAAACTTGGGGAGTGGTGGTGGTTGTGGATGAGGAGTGTTTTGAGACCCTCTGATCAGTTCAAGGGAGCGACAGCCAGTGCTGCGTGTAAACCTGGAGACCTGCAGTGCAGCCTCAGTGAATTTGGCAGAGCACCTGTGCCATCATCACTGTTCATACAACCCACTAATCATACCAGGCAGTAGAATGCTCTGCAGAACAAAGGATTAAAACAGAATAGTAGTCATACAAATGTTCCCATTTTATGTTTGGCAAATTTCAGTGACAACGAGGCGACGCAGTTATTAACAAGACCCGAGCCACGTTTTTTATGATCTGAAAGCTGGTGGTGCTTTCTCCAAACATGAGCCAGATATGCCTCGAGGCAGTCCTGTGAGAGACTATTATTATGTTTCTAGACAAGAGTGAGACTGTATAAAGGAGGTCATTATAGAGCCTTAAGTGTATATGGTGTTGAGTGTGAGATATTTCTGCATGTCCTCTGGTAGAGCTACGGGTAATAAGTCAGCATCTCTATTTTTCTCGGTGAAGAGCTATTAAAAGAAAAACCTAAGTTATGTATGGCAAAACAAATTAGGTTCTTGTGTAGAATATGGATTTAAGTTTCCACTTCATTTAATTCTGATCAATTTTTAAATTCCTGTTTATTTTCAATCTAACCAAAGGGCTGCTTCTCTAATATATATCTCATAAAACCTGTCCATCTCCTCTCAGACTCTACAGTTCAGGAAAGAACAGCTAAACCATACAATTAGTTGAATTTCATTATATAAGAAAAGATGAAAGACAGCAAAATAGGTTACTGGGAAACTGATGAATTTAAAAAAAAAATATTAGACTATGTTAAATTAAAAGACATTAAAGAGAAAATGTCAAACTCTGAAATAAAAATGATCAGTGATGGTTAGGAAAGCTATCACATGAATATATTAATAAGACATGAAACTGAAAATAAAAATGGCTGAGATTAAATAATAGTGAATTAATAAGAGGAAAATCTGCTACTCTTCCCAAAGGTAGAGATGGAAGCTGAAGAAATAACTAGTTATTTTAAGTATCAGAGAACAAGCAGTGGAATTATTGAGGGTGTGAAGAGAGTGTACTGATGTGAGAATAAATTTTGGGAAAACATTACTGAAAATATTAAAGCTCTTTTGTGGCTTCGACAATAAAGATTAAAACAGCTTGTCCTGATTTCAAAGTGTAAAGAGCTGTTGCCTTCAAGGTTATAAAACTAGCAACCCCCCACAAAGCCAAATGAATCACAAGAAATGTAGACCTTTTCTGAGGAGGAGGGATTGGTGTAGAGAAAGAGACTGACTTTAGAAGGTCCATCCCCTCTCCCACCCTGAGCAGCAGAAAGGGAGTGGAAAATGTGGTTATCTCACAGCTCTAAGCTTGGAGCTCTACAGCCCAGACAAGTGAATAAGCAGCATAGCCAAAAGATGAAAAAAGGTGTCTCATAACTGCCCAGCCCCAAACTGACCAAGAGCAAAGGACCAAATCCAAGTTCCACGAGTGTGGAAATCCTGGAGAATTTGAATATTAGTTCATTTCATTTAATTTAATTTCATTT
>VZRX01019770.1:0-24239 GCA_013398075.1 Notiomystis cincta
TCTCCTCTGTCATTTGTTCTGTGGTTTATTGTCCTAGGATGTCAGAATTAGGATTTTGGTCCCCCAGTTCACATTTTGAATTGAACTGTTTCCATTTCTTTGGATTCATCCTTGCTGGCCTGTCTAGATACCTTCAACATGTGGCATGGGAAATATAATTCTATGTAGAACCAGAGGGAAAAATATGATTGCAAATAATTACAAAAGAAACCTTTCCATAAGCTGTAATTTACTTTGTCAGCTAATTCCAGATATGATAGATTCAGGAGAGGAAGTATCTGAAGTAGTATCTGAAGTATATGGATGACCAGGAATCAAAACCATTGCTTTTTATGCTGATTTTAGATCATGAAAAGTGCAAAATTCCTTTGTGTATGTATTTTTTTGCATGAGTTCAGAAACACATATTCAATAGATTCTGCAGAAGCATTATATTGGGACATAATATATTCACAGGATTAATGATATCAAATATTAGTTCTGTGTAAAAAAACCCTGCAATAAATTATTCAATGAAATCTCTTTTCCCTGCATGTAGTTTCTGAGAACACTGACTTGCAAAAACTGTTTGGCTATTCAGAGTAAATCTGGCTTTTAGATTGCTTAAATATTCAGTATTCACCTGTATCTACTACTTCTTCTGAATTCCTTGATGATAGGGTTACAATTCTAAAAAAAGTCCAGGTTTTTCTATGAAATCATGAAATGTGGATTAAAATGTAATGGATCTCTTAGGTTTTCTAAATTAGAAAGGAAACAACTGAAAATCTAACCATGCCAACTTAAACATAGATTTTACTGCAGCCTCTGCAGACAACCACAGCACTTGAGGCTGAGAGAAGTTTTCTAATGCATTGCACAATTTTAGTCCCAACAGAGAGTCTAAAAATAAAACTGTCGAAATATCTTAGTGCCTCCCACAAAGTGCTGCAGATATTTTAGTAGCAGGGCTCAGAGTAAAGGCATTCAGGCCTGATCCCTAACCCAGTGATGACAATTAGATTTCACATGTTACTTTGATTACACTTTATGCTTGAAAGTATGTGAAAATACCAGTTCAGCTCATCAGCATTTCTACTGGAAAAGGACAAGGAAGACAGAGAAGGAAGCGAGATAGGAAGGGAGAACTACAATTACTGTCTTTGAACAAAGAATTTTGAAACTGCCTCTAAAAAATCATTACTAGAAGACTGAATAAAATTATGAACTTTCAAAGCAGAGAACAATGACTATATTTTATCTTCTCTTATTTCAGAAGGATAAAATATAAAGCATAGAAGTCTATTTAAAGTAATGTGAAACTGAACCAACTATGACATTTCACATTTTTTATTATTAAAATTATAGTGAAAGAGACACAATTCAGCACTGAACCCTAAACTCCAAGAAATCTGGATAAGAGGTTTTTAGGCACAGATCACTGAGAACTGGGAATTAATTTCTCCTATAACCATATATAATGGAATTGTTTGGCAAAAGAAGTCATGTCGTTTTGAACCTTCGACAGTAAAGAAGGGAGTGAAGGAGAAAAACTTGAATCTGATATCCAAATTAATAATGTAAATATTTAGTGCACAAATTCATGAGGTGTACTGAGACTGAGGTCTGATCAGCTCACAGTTATTTGGTGAGAACTGGATCCAAGAAATTGTGTATATACCTGAAAATTCATTCCTTCAGGAAGAAAGGCAGAACACTTCCTCCTTTTTATTTTAAATTTCTTTTTGCATAAGTGAAAAATTCTTCGATTAAGAGAAAGAAGAGAAAACAGCTCTGGAGAAAGCAAAGAGCAAGAGGATCCTTCTCTTAAGAGCGTTCATGAGGATGAGGGGGAACACCTCTTCTCTTTGTCCTTTAGCCCAGCAGGATTATCCACTGGGCAGCATGTGACCACTTGTCCATGGGTATATCTAAAAACACTTCAGGGAATCCATTCCCCCAGGTCTGGAAAAGAAAATAAATAGCTGACAGAATTACAAATGCTGATAATCCTACACATTTTGAGTGGTACACTAAACAGCAAATTGTCTTCTTATCATTTGATAATAGTGATAGATTATTAGGTGCTACTACATCTGATAAAGAGCATCACAGTATGTCTCCAGTCCTTAGTGAGATATATTAGAAAAACAGTCATGGTAAGCACTTCAGAAATTAGAACATGTCCATCCCTACAAACATAATTTTCCTCAGGGTAGACTGGCAAACCTCCCTGGATTCACTGATCTTGCCAATTAAAAAAAATTACTGTAGTAATAGTGTGAATGTCTGTATCTCACTTTTTAAACTTATTATTAATTAAACTTTTTCCAAGCATTTTGCTCATATAAGCCAGTACTTCTTCCACTTTCAAACTTTAACTAAAGAGAAAGCTCTCCACATAAATTACCTCATCTCGAAGCTGTCTTCTAATATTCAGCCTTTGCTGCTGTATTTCCCTGAAAAGGGTTGTCACCTACACTGTAAATCCTTTTTAAGCCAAATCACTAAGTTCACTGAATGCACATAACTCCAATTAACTGCAGCCTGCTGGCTCAAAAGCAATTTGGTCTTTCATTAATTACTCAGGTAAACACAGAAAAAGCTCTTTTAGCTTGCCTGAATTCACAGAACAAACAACCTCCCCCACCCCATCTTTGATGATCCAAGACAATCTTGTCTTTTGATGCTTATCACTTGGTTGTTCAATAAAATGTAATTAAAAACAAAAGCAACATCCCCCTATCACCAACCCTGAGTTGTAGTTAATTGTCAGGCTTTCCAACTTACTCTCACAGTGCAAAGCTTATTGCACTTTAGGTCACAAGACTATTTGTTTAATCTCTTTCCTTGTGGATTGACTCTCCTGAGTCTCACAATGGGATTTCTGCAGGTGAAATTCAGTTATAGCTGCCAGGAGGCTTTTTTCTCTTGGTCTTGTACTGAATATATGCAAAATTGAAAAGATTATGTATGTCTTTATTCAAAGGCTTAAAGAAAACCTTCTAGAAATCCAGAACTATTTATGATGCTTAGCAAGCCATTTGATTGATTCATTCTGCCTTTCAAGATAAAAAAAAAAAAAAGAAAAAACCTAAATTATTACTTTTTATCTTTATTTAAGTTTAATTCAAATTTACCATAGAAGAAGATGGGTGGAGGATTATCAAGTAAAATATATAAAAAATCGAGTAAGTCAGATCTACTAACCAGTGGAAGACAACTCAAGTATCCAGTGTGATCATGCCAAGAAGCCAATCTGAAGCTACCAAGGGCTTCAGAAACCAAACTGAGCAATGATATGGGCACGCGAGAAGTAATTATAAAAATTAATGGACTGTTATTCATCTAGAGGGTTTTTTTTTAATGTTAATGAACAAATTAGTCTTGCATGTGAGTGTGGCACATCTGTTTGTGCCTACATACAGAGAAACACATCCACATGTCACGCAAGCTGGCTCGATTGCACTTTGCAGGACATATTTGTATACATTTTATCACCGTTTCTGTAAACAGCAGTTTCTTTCAGTATGTTCCATGCTCTCTGCCTAGGTCTTAATGGAAGTGTTAATTAGAAGCGCAGTAGGGAAACAATTTATGCTTCTAAACATGTCTTGTGTATGGAGTTTGAGTAATGAGAAAAAACAGGCCGGAACATTTGTATGAACAGATACTAATTATGGTTTCTGAGTGTAACATGCTCGCTGCTACTGCCAAGAGTACAGCACAGAATTATGGAAAAGGCAGATGATAAGAGATTTTGAATAATCAAAAAAGGGGCCAAAGTCACAAATTTTCATAAAACTAATTTTAAACATTTAGCTGAAAGTAGAATGATGGTTTGCTTTCATGAAACCTCGTTCTGCAGTGTCTTTAATTTGCCTCATATTCAGTATCTACTGAAGTCTCTGTAGACTCACCCTGATGAAATTCTGAGGTATCTGTGGCAGGGTTTTACCTGATCACAACTATTGTGCCTCATATGTAGTTTGCACATAACCAAATGCATCCTTCCACTGCCAAAAATCAGGCTCAGAAGTGCCCAGCAAAAATTCCTGCCCTGTGCTATACTTCTGGAAATAACTGAGAATCTGTCTGGTTAAGAGGATAAACTTTCATATGATTCACTACAGAACTCACATTGACATGTTTGTAGTGATGGATAATTAACTTTATAAACCAAAGCAAGCTTAAACATGAAAGTAAATTTGGTGAATAGCAGTGGCAAAATCCCAGAAGGGGGAGGAAAAAAGGAACAATATGGAAAATGTAAGGGGAAATATTAGCAATACAAATGGAAAAAAAATAAAGGACAGTAGAAAATAAAAGGCACTAACACTGCATGTAGCTTCTTATGGCTTTCAAAATGGCAGAATAAATACCAAGGCTAATGAAGAGTATAGTTTGATTATTTACCACCTGGTTTCATTTCTTTTTTACTGGAGCTCATTGTACTTCATATATCACACACAGTTGGAGTGGAACAGTAAGTATATAATTTTCTGCTGCTTAAGTACAAGTCTTCACTATAAATTGAAAACTTTCAGCTTGCTTTAACTTTCCGTACAGCCAGACAAAGTGATCAACTGTTCAGTCATCCAGGAGTACAGTGAGTTCCTTCAGAATTATATTTTCTTTTTAGTCTGGTGCCTGTAAACTGCTTTTATGGAGTGGGGTGGTACAGTCTTTGCTCTCTTTCCTCAGAGCTGTAGTCAAATACACGATTATTTACAACTAGAAATAATGCAGATTACCTTTAATTTTTGTTTTGATTATTTTTGTAGGGAGGGTATGGTTGGCACCTTCCGAAACCTCTAGCTAAAAGTAAAATGAAATTTAAGAGGTAGATGCAGTGTTTTCATATTTAAATGCATACATATATTTGCATATATAATGAATGAACACTATGCTATTGTTAATAACTCCACACACTGTTCTTTTCTGCATAGGTACAGCAGTTATATTTTTCTAATTTGCTCACTGTCCTGTTAACAAAGAAGCCAACAGTGAAAACATTGGCCAGATTTGGACCAACTGAAAATTCTTCTTAGGCTCCATTAAGGACTTTGTTTTCTTGCTTGCAAGGAAGCTAGATGAATTTAAAACTTAAAACATTGCATATGGAACTCACAGGAGGTCCTTGAAGGGCAAGATATAAAATGAGGTTAGGGTTCCTGGAATACTTGATTTAAATACTTCAAAGGGAGGTCTGGGTCCAGAAAATAAATTGAAAAATGGAGGGCAATGAAATTTCAGAGTTAAAGTCTGAAAAACCAGCAGTCCTTGCTTGGAGCCACATCTAATGTAATTTCCTACTGAGGATGCAGTTTGCCAGTTTGGGAGAATTCCCATATCCTACTATGCATAAGTGCTCATGGTCTTTAAAGTGTTGCCTTTCCTTTTCCAGTGGTGATGAAAGACAGCCAGCAGATGACAGAAGCAGGTGGACACTGTCAACAGTAGATTCTAAAGCTGTGTGTTTGAAGAAAGGGAAAGAGAAAGATGGATGGATAAAAAAGGAAGATAAGCATGTTAAATGAAAGAAAAGATAAAAATTTAGGACAAATACAGGAGATTAAATAGATCATGAAATGTTGAATGCCAGAGTAAACAAAAAGAATTTATATCCTCTCCATTGGTCCATCTTTCCAGCTTCTGGTTTTAGAGCTTCCATATCAAAATTGAAATTTTTTGTGAATTATTAAAATACAGAAATTCTTCTCACCCCACTGTCCACATTGATAAGGCAGAAAGCTGCACCAGCACTACTCACTCACCTGTTTCCCCTCTAGCCAGTGAAGAGAAATGGGCATTTTTAAGCCATGATTCATCCGATCTATTTTAGGCATTTCCATCAGCAGGAGACAAATTGTGGCATGGAAGTACCTGCTTTTCTCCATTGCCTGGACCTTTCTCACATTACTGCTTCATGCACAAGCAGCTACAATAGATCAGATTACGTAGCTCTTTAGTACCTTTGCATTTAAAATGTTTGGTGGCTTGTAAGAGTTGACTGTGAGTAGCTGAGGGTTTTGGCTCACTGTCAACATTTCTCAAAGTTGGTAGAGTCCCAAGCTATTTTTTATTCTTCCATTCTCTGGGTAAAATGAAGCACTAACAATAAAGGTATGTTTCAGGTACACCAAAACATTTTACATATCCTAAAGAAAACCCTTGGGTTTTAAGTTTTATCAGCTCTTAAAAACATTATTTTGGCACCTCTAAAATATATAAAAATCAAATATTTTTAAAATTGAGAAGACATTCTACTGTCATTTGAAATGTCTTCTTTGTTCTTTGAAACTCTTTGGTAAATTTGACTTAATTTTGGCTAGGCTTAGAAGTATTTTTGGCTAGTAAGAGATTTGTAGAGGAAAAAAAAATGACCAGCTCTAATGGCCAGATTAATCACGCCTTTTTTTTCCCCAAGCTTGATTCTTTTTCTGCAAAGCTCTCAGCTGTATGTCTGTGAAATGACTGCTTGCCCTTGCTGTGAGTCGTGGCCAAGTTCTGTGCACCAATTTGCCTGTGCAGGAGCTGGCAGCCAGGCTGGCTGCAGAATGTCTGTGTGGAGCAGCCCAGAGCCCTGCTAGGCAGGGTGCTAATTGCAGGCTGGCAGAGGGCAGGAGAACTGGGAGGAGGACAGGAGTGTTCAGTGCTTGGAAAAAAGCAGATTCAGTGAGTTAATTTGAAGCAGCAGTGAACCATCCCCAACCATCTCCTGTACTTGCAGCACAGTCTTGATTGTTGCTGGGATGTCGAACACCTGTAGCTGATGCTTAGAAGGAAAGCCTACAAATCCTTCCTTTAAAAGAGAGCAAAACGCTGTGCTGGGGCACTGGCAGTGGGCTGGGGAACAGAGGGAGCTGTGGGAGTGCAGTGGGAATCCCAGACTGTGGTCCAAGCACACAGCAAGGAGGAAACACGCTCGGTGCTAAACCAGGCAGAAGGATGCACCAGTGAAGAGCCATATGACAGGGTTTAGACAAAGATAAATACATAGAAGGGACTGGTCTCCACTAGCAGCTGCCTGCTCTAAAAACTAAGCATCTTTATTAAGAGATACAATACAGGGTATTTCTTTCTACTTATTCTAATCCTGATATTCTTTGGGAAGTCACCTCTATTTCTATTTGTGCCTTTGCAAACAGGACTGAGATGTCATTCTTCTGCCCATATTTTTGCCTCTAGCTCTATCTGCCAGGTAAATACCATAATGACTCATTCTTTGTGTTGAGTCTTGGGCTTCCCCAGTTTTGCTGGCACTCAAGTGTTATTAGCATAATGTATTTTTAGTGAACTCTGTCAGCAGAGCACTGTATGGCTAATCAAGCACTCATTGGGGATAAATGGTAGACTTAATATTCTTATCAGGCTACTGGGGCTTAGAAGTTACCGACCCTTGTTCCACTTATATCAAAGCCACTTACAATGCTACTAGCTTGTAGCAAATTCATTTTCTGTTCATGTCTGATTGCCTATGATGGTGCCTAGGAACAGAAAACATAAAATGGGAAATGGGAAGGGATGAAGGCCCCTGTTGCCCGAGGCCTTAATGCGATTGCAAGATATTGATCACATTGGATATTTCAGCCTAATCCTCACAGTTTCACAGTCTTTGCAAAAAATGTTTCTCATAAGCACCTTCTCAATTACATTTCAACCTTACTGATTCAGAAACACTATTCTTTAAGAGGATCTATTTAATAACAGTAGTAGCTGCCAATTAAACTAGGGATTTTATTAATTTTCTCTAGTGTTTAATCTTGTCTGCTATTCTTGTGAAAGCTGGGTAGTCTAGGTCAAGGTAATGCCATGGATAAAACCCAGGAGCTGCTTCCCTCTGGTGTTCTGCCTTTTCCTAGGAAAGATCAGGACTGATTGCAAGGGCAGTGACATCTGCCCAAGCACTGAAATTCACCCTGTGCTGCCTACTGTGTCCTGCTGCATTTTCCCATTTCTGTGAGTTTCCATGGTCCTGACACCAGTTTTTCCATTTCTGCCATTTCTGCTGCAGCTCTGGCTGGGCTCCTGTGCCCAGCAGCACAGCAGAAGGGCTCCTGCAGCTCCTCCTTATCAGTGAATGGCCACATCACCTTTCCTGATCTGTGTGTTGGGCAGTAGATTTGGCATGAGATTTAGATTTCCTCTGAGCAGAGAATCCACAGCCAAAGGCAAAGGCAAGTAATTCTTTTTCATACTAAAATGAAGAATCCCAAAGGAAGGAATTGTGCAGGCTGGCATACACAGAGTTCACAAAAAAAGTTCACTTGGGGCAGCGACTAGAAATAGTAAAAAATTGGGAAAAACAAGTGCCTCACTTATAATTTTAGTTTTATTTCTGGTTCTTTTTCCTATTTACTTGTGTTGGGTTGGTTGGTTGAGTTTTTTTTTTTCTTTTGTGGTGTTTTTCGTTTACTTATTGGGACGCAAAGAGAACCATAGCCTTCTATGGATTTTAGGCCAGTTGGATGTTGTTCAAAATTCTTCTGTGGCAGATCCAGAATGTCTGCTGCCTTTCTGGATGGGATATGTGTTTGTGCATCCATGTGCCTGAGTCTCTGTGCATTTTTGGTCATGCACCTGTGTGCACAAGTGTGTGTGTGCCTTCAGCTGTGTCTGTATCTATGACTCTGTGTGTCTGCCCAGGTTTGTGCACATTTCTCTGTGTTTTCCAAAACTTGGGCTCTGTCCCTGCAGCTGCTTGTGCTGGGTAACAGCAGCTCACATTGGTAATCTCTGCTAATGTCTTGCCACCTACCTGCCACAATATGATTTTGCTGTGTTCCAAAGTCAATCTTTAAGTTCATCTGAGCTTCAGTGAAATTTAAGCCTATATATTTTGCAAGGAAAATAGTTCTAGGAGCAAATATTTCAGATGTGTCATGATGAGGATTTTTTTCATGAGTCCTTTCTAAAATCAGTTAATTGGCCACAAAATGAGTTAAGGTAGTTAACACAACAGCCTTCTTAAAGGCTAGAGGACAAGACACACATTTCTGCTGCAGACTTTGGATGTTTCTGCTTTGTCCTAAGCAAATCTAATATTAGAAAGACTGGCAAATTTTCAACTATTGATTGTGTTGCTGGTGAATGTAAGTTTGACTCTCCTAAAGAGAAGTCATTCCTTTGAAGGATGGGAGAAGCACAGCAGTTATTGTCCAGTTAGCTTTTTTCCAGCACTATTTGCTGCTGTTAGTTATACAGTAATCAAATAAATATCCTAGTGTTCTGAAGGTAAGGATACTTTAGGACAAATCTTAAAGATTTCTGAGAATTAAAGACAAAATTATACACTTGTAAAGTGTTTTGTCTTAGAATTATTACTTCATCTGATCTTTGTCTTGGTTTATGTAAGTGAAACAATTTCTATGTAGTTTTAAATCTTGTTTAACCTTGGAAGTGAACAAAACTAAATGAAACTCAGTTAAAATGAATATTTTAAGTTAGCAGGGAATTCTTAATGAGATTTATCAAAGCCACAGTAAAGTTATATAATTTCTTTAGATCAATCTTTTTGACTGATCTCTACCAGATAAACTAGCAAAACTGTTCCAAACTACTCTGAGCAAGTCACTACAGGATAAACAAGTTACAGACTCAGAGACTTTGAAATAACTGTGTGCATGCTACTGTATGAAGCAAATAAGTCAGGTAACTTACTCCTCAGATTCATTGTGGGGTAAACATTTGCAAACTGAAAACTTGAGAAATTTCAGTGTAGTAGCTAACACACCATGAATGCCTAGTCTAGCTTACTGCACAGTAACTAGTGTCTCTCTAATCAGAAAACTTCATTTTTTATTTTAACATTCACTGGTTTTCCAAGTACCGCAGTGAGTATAAAATATTATGTTTTGATACAAGGAATGAACTTATTCTCTTCCCTCTCTCCTCTCCTCTCCTCTCCTCTCCTCTCCTCTCCTCTCCTCCTCTCCTCTCCTCTCCTCCCTTCCTTTTGAGTCTATACTACTGATAGGAATAAGAAAATGTATTCATAGTACAGGTCCAAGAATCATGATGTCAGGAAGTTAAAAAAAATTAGAATAGCTGGAGTGTTGTTTGGCTTTTCTCTTTCATCAGCATTTATCTTTTAGAAGCAGTAATATTTCTCACAGAAGCAGTTTTCCCTTACCTATTATGTGACATTTAGGGAACTCAGATAATAATTTCTTACAACTGTATCATGCTTTCCATCTAGATGATTCCTTAGCTTTTCACCAGTTTTCTACTGCATGATGCTACAAATACCTACAGAAACAGCTGCCTAAAGTAAAGGCCAGAAATAAACTCAGACATTTATACCTCCTTTTCAAAAGATTACAGCTTTGCATTTGTTGTTGAAGCACCTGTGGCTCCTGTTGACCATGATGGCAGCAGCTGCTCCCCTGGGGAAAGGAGTGAAGTTTATATCTGTGTAAAAACACTGCTCTCCTGACTGAAATCCTGTGGCTGCTTGCAAGAATCATGGAGGACTCATTAAATATATCAACATATTGAAAAACAAATAAAAAATAGTTTTAGCATGCTGGAAAAGTGGGTGTTGGCTGCCAGTTACCCTTGCAGGAGGTTGCTGGTCTCTGCCTGTGGAGGGGAATTCCATCCCAGAGCCTGGTACCAGCAGGACCTTTCTGCACACTTTGGCAAAAGACACTATTCCCCCTCCACATCTTGGACTGCAAGTCACCCCCAGGGATCAACTGTACCTGCTACTATGATGGGATTTCTTATCATCAAAGCACTGCAACATCCTAAATTTATTTCTAGAGGCAAACCCTTTCACTTAGTCATATCTTCCCAAGCATATTTGCCAGACATTTATTGTTCCTTTTTATGGCAAGTGAAGCATTCAGAACTTAGCTAGAAGTAATTATCTTTCATCTTTCAAGCATTCATTATAAGTCTTTTTTGAAATCATTCTTACCTTTCTTCCTAAAGTGTGTTGCATCAATTTTTTTACCCACTCTTTCCCCTCAGACTGTATAAAAAATAATTTAAAATATTTCCTGATATTTCAAATGCAAAATACATAAAATGTGAAGCAATTTTGTTTAGTTTGTAATTTCTGGTATACCACAACTTTTCTGTGAAGACTGCATATGATGATTTAAGAGTGCAGTTTTCAGATTGGGTAAATTGCTGCTTGGGCTGGAGCCTTTCTTCATTTTCAGGGACTTCTATTTGTTTCTCATTAGTGTGTATCACTTCAGGAAGATATCCTGCAATTCCCATGTGAGGAGAAATATGTCATTTCTTCAGAAGCATGAGAAAATGGGACAACAAAGCCACCTGAACACATGCATTAGGTCTTTTCCTGTCATTCCCTAAGCAGTTTTCAAAAAAATGATGTGGTTTTATAGGTTTTACACAAAGAAATATCTTTCAAAATGGTTGTCATCTTCCATTTCCAACAATACAAGTGATGTTACCAACTTGCTTTCAGGAGGCTATTTTAGGAGGACAGGCAATTTTACTATTTTCCTTAGACCACTGGGACACAGCCTTTGTGACATTCTCCTGCAGAAGAGATTATGCAACCACTTGTGCTGATTGGTGAACTTTTAGCTATTAAAAATGACAGCAAAAAATTACTGTTTCAATATGGGTCACAGTGCAGGAAAATAGGAGGATTTGGGGTGAAATATTTTCCAGTGAGGAAAGGTGACCACTAAAAGCAGAGAGTTTGGGTATATGTGTGCTCAAACATGCACATTCCTGCAGAGTGGAAGGAAGATGGAGGAAGCAATGGGAAGGTTAAAGCAGACAAGAAAATAAACGACAAGATTTGGGAATTCATATTTCTTCATGCCTCCCACCTCTGCACAAAGGGTTCGGGTTTTTTGGTGGTTTTTAATAGGGCCACTTTAAGAAATTTAGCTTTATTTTCTTTCTTTTGAATGTTGTATTATATGAATAATGAAACAACACAAGCATTGCAAGTCTGCTCTGTAATTTGAGCCATGCTAAATCTTTAGTGTAGAGTATGTGACAATTTTTGGTTTAGAGAATAGATTTTAATGAACACGATTACCTGTAAATCTTCCAATAAAAACTGTTCTTCTTTCAAAATGAGTGGAAAGTTAGTAGGAGAGAGTTTGTATGTCTTGTGTATGATAAAAGGATTGAATTCCAACTTTAGCTTGCACCAAAACCTTCAATTGGCACCTCCACAATGCATGTCCTAAATTCTGTTTGATGTGTATATCAATGTCCTTCAAATACCACAAGCTAAGAAAACCACTGCAAGCTGCCAGGTTTTAAAATTGCCTAGTGCTGGCTGACTGATTAAAGCTACCTTGTCTCTCTGCTGCTATCATTTATGCTATTTAAAACTTAGTCCCTTTTCCACTCCCTGTTTTCAGTGCTATTATCCGTCTATCCTGTTTGACTGGGAAATAATCAACATGAGAAATTCCTTTCATGGCAGATGAGTGGGTTTTTTTCAACTATTGCTGTGAGTATCAAGAAGATTTGACAGTGGATTTTATTTGTGCTTCCAAAGATGATGTATACAGCTCTATTCATATATTTGATATATGTTAATTCTTGCTGTTGTTAGCCATACTTTATGTTCTGTAAATGGAAAATTTAAATAACAACAAAACATTTAAGCAGAAAACAAAGGATTATAAAGAACTGAGTTGTAATCAAATGGAATATCAGGCAGAATGTAAGGCCAGTTGCTCAGCTGTAACTGATGGAAAATATTCTTTCCTATATGGAAAGAAAAGGTCATAACTAAACATTTACATATATATATATTTAAGTATAAAGTAGGGTAATATTGCATATGAACCTCTTCATTTAATAAGCAATTAGAGATTTTGACACTTATGTTGTGGGAGTTTGAAAAGTGCATTCATCACAAATATTTCCCCCTTCTCAAACACCAGAATAGGCTTCCAATGTGGCCACACCTTGCATCTCTTAGGAGCCATCCCTCCAATTACAGCCTTGCTAACTTAGCAAAACATGACAAGTAGGCAGCCTGGTTAACACACTTGAAATAATGTGACAGTGCACATGAAATATCACAGCAAGAAGCACAGAGTCACATGGGCAAATTCTCCGTGGAAGTTGGTGTTTGTGGTCTTTAAGGCTGAACTTCAGCAGACCAAAGGAATTATTCATGTTAGGTTGTAGCTGCTGGGAATTCTTGTTAAGATATTAAATACTCTTACTATTCAATTTACCAAAGGGAAAATAATCTTACACAACATATCTGTTAGAGGTAAAGGGTAGGAATGCCAATTCTTTAACAACTGCTTAATAATGTTGAAATCATATTCTGGAATATTTTGATGAGCTCACGTAAGTGCATTCCTTAAGATTCACGATTCATATCTGGTATTTTACTGGTATTTTTAGAAAAGAATTTAGCCCAGAATATATTTTCAATTCCAGTGTCTTATAGCATTCATTGCAAACAAGAAGATTGTGCATACATGGTTTGTTTATTTGTTTGTTTGTTTTTATAAAGTCAGCATCAATATTATATCAACCAGAGACCCCAGATGTTTGAGTCTTACAAAAAAAATGTCTTTTTAATCTTACTTACGTAAAGTCTTACAGATCAAAACAATGATGAAGATCATTATGAAATAACAGTGAGCCTCCCAAGACTCATTACTGCATGAAATTAATTGCAATCTCCACAACAACCCTTCACTGAAGGACGTTCATTTTAAACTTACCTTCTGCCAACTTTTCATGTACTCCAACAGATGAACTTCTGAGGGAAAAGGCGTGAGATGAGGTTAACAAGAGAAGGAGTGAAAGTGGTCCATGAATAGCCTGTATGTTAGAAGGTTACTCACAATACAGAAAATGTTAAAAAGCTGTCTAAAGTCCAAAGAAATGTTTCTTTTGCTCTGTGCAACTGATGAAAAAGACACTAAAGCTGCAAACTTGATATGCAGCAACAGTAGAATGCATCACTAAATATATGAAAGGCACTGGGCTGAAACTGGACAAAGCCTTTCACAAGTCTCACCTTTCAGTTTATTCCCAAGGGGATTGCTGTTTCAGAAACTGAAAGATACTTTTCCATATTAAAAAGCCTTTTTTTAACTAGCGTCTTAGTTTATTGTTGACTCATTCAAGTGGCACCCAATAGAGCGACTGAATTTTATTTGGAAACCCACTTAGGGCTTAACAGTTTTGGCAGTATAACTTTCCTCTGGCTTTGGGAGATTTTTCTACAGCTTTTTGCCATGTAAATGTGCCCACTGAGTGATTCAGTGAGAAATTTCCATGAGAATGCACCCTGACAGCAAGAGCCATAGCTATGCCCCAGCATACACTTTCACACAGGATGGTCTGAAAAGCTTTCTGGGAATCACTAAGCATGCAAACTGATTATTTAAACCTCCTCCTTTCTGCACTAGGTTTTCAAGGTGAGCATTTGTTTCTAAGTATACCTTGCCAGTCTCAGCCACCGATGGTTTGAAGCCATTTTCCCACTGATACTGTCTTGATTGAAACACACTTAGGGCTTTTCCCACATAGAACTTCAATGACATTTTCTCTGCTGCTCATGATTGTCATACTTTGTTCTTAAACAGTAGGAAGTCTGTGGTTTTATTTCCTCCAAGATAGCAGCCTTTCTATCATTTATATGTATGTCTGAAAAGTGTCTTTTACACTGTCTGGTAGTTAATAGGGACCTGTTTCTTCTAGCTGATTAATCTTGCCATGCTTTTAAGAAGATAAATGCTGATTAAATTTTATGTAGTTTGAGGGTATACGTGTTTTTCGAGGTAGTTGCAGTTCACTTCCTTCTTGGTGCCTGGTATCCTAGTTTTATCTCACTGCTTAGAGCTACTTACATGAGTAAAGTTTTCCTAGATGGGAGTTTTGGATGTTGACTCCTTTGGGAACAGGTGGCCTTGGATATAATTGTGTGAGGAGGGATGGGAAGCTGGAAGAACTGAGAGTCTGAACTGGCTGAGAATTACTGAATGCTGGGGACAGAACTGAACATTGTATTTGGGGTCAGAAGGGGTTGTCTGGAATGTGATAAGGAAATTTGTTTTGAAACAAACTGATTAAGAAAAAATGGTTTTGTTAAGGATCATTCAAATAGTAAATTTGGGGGTTAGGCTAGCAGACTGTGGGGGAGAATGACAGCCTTATTTAGCATTTCCTAATTAGGAGTAAAAGAAGTGACATTGACTGGGCAGAAATTTGTTGGCTATGATACATACAGTTATGATGAAACAATTTTTTTGTTTGTTTTGCTGCTTTACCAGCTGTAAAAAGTCAGCATAAACTCAAGACCCAGGTATTTCAGGTAGTCTTCAGGTGAAGATAAATAAGGCAAACAAATATATATCTGATCTTTTTCTGACTGCAAAATAGTTCATATTGCTATTTGTTCTTCTAGAAAGCTGTACTTTTTCTGCCACTCCTGATGGTTTTCCTGCTGTTTTGCTCATTGTAAGAACTACTTAGCCAAACCTGGATCAAGGTGTGGCCTGTATTTTATGTACCATGGCTACTGATGTAATTCTACACTTGTATATGTGTTAAGAATACTTCAAATGCAAATAATATGTTAAAAACACATGCCTGACCTACTTCAGACTGAGAAGGTAACAGTAACACTTTGGAATGCCAAAGAACATTCTGCAATATGAGCAGGAGGGGACCTTCAACAGTATATTCCTTTCAATATCATTCAAGCATAACCCAAAGGTGTCTATCTATTCTCAGGAGATTGGGATTTAGATATATTTGGTTCAAGTGTTTCTCTATTCAACCATTTTTGCACATCATTCATGTAAATCTTAAAACGTTTTCAGCCAAGCATGAATGTTGTCTTTTGTTATTGTTGCTGAAATCACTGCAGCAACACTCAACAAAGTAATGCCTGCCTGAAAGTCACTTGAAGTGCTTTCACTTAACCTTGAAGGAACCACAGCTTAAATCCGATATGCATGGATTTCAAATTTGAACTGCAGGATCTGAAAAAACTCACTTTGAATGCTTCTTCAGTCCTTTACAGAAGTGGAGTTAGTCTGTGGATTCAAGCGCAGAAATGAAACTCCATGGGCAGTTCAGACATGTTTGGATCCTTTGTTTTTTTATTTGGTTAATGTCTACTTCTCACCACGCTGACTTCCAATTCTAATTTGTCACCTAACTTGATTTCGAGAAATTGTTTCCACAAACATAATTATTAGATGAGTGACAGATTTACACTGATCAAAGTATCTGTCAAAATGTGTTGTCGTGATGACAGTAAGGCCAGAGAGATTTGTGAGAAAAAATTAGGTATTTTATGGTGTTTTTCAGAGTGGTCACAAAGGCATCCTGTGACGTTGTATATTTGCTTTGAGGGTTTTGTTTTTGTTTGTTTGTTTGGTTTGGTTTGGCGCTTTTTTTGTTGTTTTTAAATGAGTGGAAATAAAACCCTCCTGTGCTTCCAGGCCTAAAACAGACTGGAGGAAGCTTTGTCTGAGGCAAGCCATTCTGATGCTGAGATTTAGCCTCAGAAACTATCCAATGTTAGAGAGGGGTTCCCTGGGACCCAGTCCAAGAGGGACCATTGATATGTCAGTTAATTTCTTATTCTGAATATTAGTTGTACAGCTAAGTAGAAAGACCCTCATTTATGTTTCCTTCTAATACAGAAAAAAAAGAAATTGAAAAAAAATATAAAATATGTGATACTTTGTTCTGGAGAACTTTTTTTACCATAGTTGTTGCCAAACTACGCAACTAATAAATAAGCAAAGGAAAAGAAACATCCTGTTAATGAAAAGCTGTACTACAAAATGTCACCAGAATGATGCCTCAGCAATGATGAATTCTGTAGTACAATATCCAAGGACATAAATTTTGCTTTCAACATTTGCAGATTATTTGGAAGCTCTCATTTCCATTGTGACTTTAGTACTCTGACTGTTGTCACTTCTGTTTGATTTCTGTTGTTTTGTTTAAAAAAAGCCTTAAAAATGGGCTTTATTTCAACTGTGTTTCACTGTAAGTGACACGCTCTTCTCTTGTGAGCATACTGACAATGAATCATTTTTTGTTTGTTTGTTTGTATTTTTGTAATAAAAGAAGCTCCATTTCTGTGCGTTGACAGAACAATAGGATATTGAGAGCATTGGCAGGACAGATTCAGAAGATTTCAATGAACTTTAAACAGAAAAAAGGTTGCCAGTTGGGTTTTGAAGTTTGGTTCTTCTGCCCTTCCTGAATTTTTCAATCATTTTCTTTGCAGCACTTATTTTGTTTAATAATGTCCCTAGATGGTTAATCAGCTCACCTTCCTGCCCTCTGCATTCTCCTCCAGTGAGCATTTGGCTTCAAACCAATCCTCATCTCCAGTAGTAAATTACCCAGTTTTGTGTATTTGCCTAGGGGTACCTTTTTTTTCTTTTTTTCCTTTTGTTCAATGACCCCCAAAGAAGAGAATTCAGTTCCTTCTCTCACTGATGCCTGTGGTAGTACATTCCTACCCCTGTGATTTTCAGTCCAGGAAATTAAGCCTAGTTTGATGTTTTCCTTCATAACACCAAACTGTTTAGTAGAAACTGATATTTCAGATTTTCTATTGCTCAAACCAGAGGTATTTGCATAATCAAAGTTTATTTTGGGTAGATCTTAAAATAATAAATTCAAAATGGTTTTTTTTCCTAATCGAAAGGGGTAATAATTTTTTAATACCACATGTAAAGTTTAAAAGGAATAATTGCGTACATTTTAAGAGACAATTTTATAATCATTATGAAATTAATAGTTACCCAATGGTTTGTGAGAATTTATAGATGAGTCATAAATTCATTAAGTAAATCTACTGGGTTAATAAGTCATAAACCTAAGTGCAGTTCTTAGAGGTATTTTATTGTGTTGCTGTTTCAGAATCACAGGATGGATCTGGATGGAAGGGACCACAATTGGTCATGGGGGTCTCATCTCCCTTCTCAAACAGGGTTATCCCAGAGCACATGGCACAGGATTGCATGCAGATGGTTCTGGAATATCTCCAGTGAGGGATACTCCACACCCTCTCTGGGTGATCTGTTCCAGTTCTTGGTCACTTGGTCATTTGGTCACATGTCAGAAGTTCTTCCTTGTGCTCAAGCGCAACTTCCTGGGCATGAGTTCCTGCCCATTGCCTCTTGTCTTATTCATTGGCACATATAGTTTTCCTCTATGAAAAACAAAATACTGCAACTCAATAAATCTTTGCTGAGAGAGATTTGTGAAACCTTGACATGCTAAAGAATACTGGATGTTCTTTATTTTGCAGTTTGAGTACTGTTTCATGAGTATGGTGGATCTGCCACGGGAAATTCACTGTTCAGAAGGGTGGAAGAGGAAGAAGGTTTGGGAAGCTTGGTATGTGCACGAATGGAGTTGGTTGCATCTAAGGATCAAATCCACAAAAGAGCTCAAGGAGAGGTTTACAGTGAGGAGGAAAGCAAAGAGAACATTTGGAAGAAAACAGAGTTGTATTCAGATCCCTCAGACCATATCCCTCTTCAGGGAAGTAGCAGGTGGACATTCTTGCCTATTTTGTGTATGCTCTTTCCACCCTTTATGTTGTTTCTATTTCTATATTGTATCTGGAGACCTTCAGATTAAATTGTGGCCACAGTCTGCTAGCTCTAGATGAGCCCCTGAACAACTTTTTCTCGTAGACCTTGGCCCTATAGAGCAGAGTGTTTGCCCACACTCCTTGGAGATGCAAACCTCAGTGATTTTAATGGAGCTGCTAGCCTAGAGAAACAGGCTTCAGGCACTGTACATGGGATCTGAAAGGTGGAGAGAAAGGACTGCAGATGAAGAACAGCAGAAAAAAAGGCAAAAACCATATAACGCAGGATCTGTCTTCATAGCTGTCTAAGAGTAACACCAGAAATAATTATAAAAGTAACAACAACTTGTACAGACAAAACTGAGCTATCTTCAAGCTAGAAATCTTGGACAGTGATATCTTTGCTTCTGTTTCCCTCATATTCCTTTAAAATAAGAACAAGACAACACTTCTTGGCCATTCATAGTGGGAAGTCTCGTGCCATCTGATGGCTATTATATGATTCAAATAATATTTCATTGTCTGGGACAGCAATTGTAAGAGATTATTGTATATTTGAGTTTAACTTCATATGACCTCAAACAGCTTTCAGCAAAAGCAGCAGAATCTGTAAAGACAGATTCCACACCAGAAAGAGAGTAAACAAACAAAACAGTACCAGAACACAGTGGTTCATATAACCATGGCATCTTGTTGCATCTTCATCAAAACTAAAAGAGCTACAGAGGAAAAAAGCCAAGGAAAGACAGCCCTTATGAAAAATAAGAGCAGCAAAAAGAAAGCAGGCTGAAAAAAAATGAAGCATTCTTTAAAATAAACTGCAGCATGGATATATATACAGAGGGTAGAAGAGATGTGACACACAGGCTTTTAAGAAATAGACAAGGAATAACAAATGTGCAGTGTTTAGCCCTCAACAAATTAATTTGTCAGAAGCTTGAAGAGTTCTTGTGTTTGGTGGAGGTTTTTATGTTGCTACTGTTTTTTCTTTTGGAAAGAAGGTTGTTTTCACAGAATACACTATGTGTTCATAACAAGTCATTTAAATCAATGTTGTACATTGTCTTTAGGCAATTATTTTCTCTGCTATTTGTCAAAGGTAAGAAGTAAATTCCAAGCAGTTTTGAACTGCTATTTTGTTGTAATTATCTTTCCCTTTTAAAAAGATACTGTGATTTATGATGCAAAATGAGTGCTTCAGGGTTACTTTCTGGCATTCATTATGTCAAAGAAAGAAATAATTAAAACCCAGGTACATAAGAGAGTGGTAGATTCAAGAGAGTGTGGTGCAGCCTGAAATTAATTTGAAAACTGAAGATTTATTAAGTGCACTTTTTGTACTTGATGGCAGCATCAGATCTATTGGCTTCCATCTGAGTACAGTGTCTGCCCCTGCTAAAAATTTTAAACTTTGCCCATATGATTTGAAGGATCTTGTAGGAATGTGTGTGCCTGTGAACAGTGTCTGTGTGCACATTAGGAGTGTGTGTACTCTGCCCTCTGCCAGGGAGAAGGCATCACGTTCCTAGGATACAAGGAGGTTAATGGTGGTCCACTAAGTGTGGCTCGGGGGGAACAACATTAATATTGTTGTCCAGAGTTGTGAAAAATGCACAGCAATAAGAGATATCTTAAAAGTAGTAATTGAATCTCCTCTTAGGGTTGTGTTTTCTGAGTTTCTCCATTTGGAAGGAACCAGCTGTGTGATTTCCATTAGTATCCTGCAAGAATTTTTACAGCTTCTGGACTACTGCTACCATAAATCCCACTGGAAATGTTTTAACTGTACCTGTCATCAGCATCTTGGCCTATAATATCCATACTAGTTTGTTTTTGCCACTTGACATATCTTCTTTGGAATTCCTGGTATATGGAACCACAATACAGTGCAGTCTTACAAAAAATTTCCTCTAATTGCCTTTACTTGAATATTAGAATACTCTCCAACCTGGAGCCTGGGGGCATGAAATTAGTAATGAAATCAGTTTCTTTTTAAAAAACTGTTTTAATTCAGAATAAGAGGTTTTGTGGATTTTTGGTTTTTTGTTTTGTTTTTATTAAGAGACAGGAACAATGAACAGTTTAAAAACTACATTTTTTCTGAAATACTCAACATATTAGGAACATGAGGAAATATTCACAAAGATTATTTTTAGTCATTAAGGGACTAAACTCTAATTTTCAAAAGACTTTCTAGGAACAGGTGGGAATAAATAAAAACCAGCCCTATTTTAACTGAAAGGACGATCCTTTCTCCCTTTTGTACTCTCATTCTCTTTTCTTGCATTGAATACAGAGTTATTTTTGGGAAGCTGTTGTCTCCAAAAACACAAGTAATTATTTGTTGAAGATGACCTTTCCTCAATTGGTGGAGTAGGACCTAATGACTTCTGAATCTGACTGAATTATTCTATTACTCTGTTTTGATCTAACTTCACTGAGAATATGTTGTGTTGTGATGTTCTTATTGATGATGGTCTCCACTCTGTATTACACACTAGCCTTCCAAACTTCAGTGATTTAGGAGAGAAACTTATTGTTTAAATATGCCAGTCAAAAATAGTACAATACTTTTCTGCTGGCAAGTATCCTGAAGATACTTTGGATAATTTGGAAAGCAGTCAAAAGAAAGTACAAGTACATTTCAAATGTCATCATGATCCCCTTCTCCACACAAGTCATCACTCAAATAATTTTGTGTGCTTCTGTACATCTTATCATTAATTTTTGATGGGTACAGTTGGTAGCCTGCACATTTCTGTACACTTGAATCCATTACTAATCAGTGCATATTCAATGATTATACAAGCTGCTTTTCATAAACTCCAGGACAGCTTGGGGAGCTGATGACATCAAAATGAAGGAAAGCATTTCCTTTTGATGTCAGCTGTCCTGCCACAGCTTGTTGGGTTGGTGTTCTGTGCTTCTCTAAGCTGGGCTCCCTTTTGTCCAAGTTTCAGTGTTCTCTGATTTTCCTTATTTAAAAGAGTATCAGAAGTAGAGTGATCCCAGAAGTCACATTGGTCCACAATGCACTCCATATTCTAAGCTCAAAGAAGGTCATTACTTTATTATTTATAATAAATTTGGGTCAGATTTTTGTCTTACCTTGTTAGCATGTCAAATACAAGAAAAAGACTGGTGAATTCAATTATATCAGACCTCCACATTAAAGATATACCATTTGTATCTGCTTTTAAAGCACTGAGTGCAGGCAAAATAATTCACATCCTTCTCCTCAATTAACATTTGATTGGCTGATTTCCTTATTCCAGTCTTTGGTTAAGAGATCCTATGTTTCATGTAGATAGAGTTGCATAGTGAAGAGATTATTTTCATTGTAATTCAGGTCAGTAATGTGTTGGTTTGTTTTTGGTATTTTTGCAAGATGTGACCAAGAATTTGAAGAGAGTAGGCTGCCATTCATAAGGCAGCACAGCTTTCCCTTTTATTGTTGGAACTTGCTACATATGATTTATGTGCTTGAANTTGCATGATGTGACCAAGAATTTGAAGAGAGTAGGCTGCCATTCATAAGGCAGCACAGCTTTCCCTTTTATTGTTGGAACTTGCTACATATGATTTATGTGCTTGAAATTAATGTTTGTACTAGCTTTCAACCAAAAGGTATAAGGCAATATACCAGGAAAAAGCATTTTGCCATTTTGTGAATTCTAAGTCTTTCTCTCTTCCTATGCTATTTAAGCATAAATGACCAAGTTTGCTTTTATAAATATTTTGTTGAGCACATTCTGAATGGGAGTATCAGCCATGCTGCTGGATGACATACAGATGGTTAATGAGCCCTACTGCTCTATTCTCTGTTCTTACATTGTTTTGTTTTGTTTTATATTTTTCAATGATCTTCCAATATTTGCAGTGCCTATGGAATGTGTCCAGGTGAGTGTATTAATTCTACTTTTGATCCTACTCCTCTCTTGCCTCTACTCTGCTTTGAGTAACAGAGCACCACTTCAAGCACCACTTCAAGCACCACTTCATCCTTGTGCATATCTGTCTGCAACTCAGCCAGCACTTCATAAATCCTTTATCTTTCCATATTTTTTTCCTACTAAAGATAGGTTTTGCTCTATGTTGCTCCACCTTGCTCTTTTCATAGCCTATTACATTTAGACTTCTTCTTGAGGTTTTGTCTTTCTCCTCAGATCTTGTCTTGTGCCACAGATCATAAATGTCCATCTTGATATAGACACCAACTCCTAACTGAGAATGGTTTCCTACAGATTTTAATCTCTTTATTCAATGTATGGGTCAAGAAAAAAACTAAACCAAATATTTCTATTTTCTTTGGTAAGAAATGCACCTCTTCTTTCATGAACATAATTGAATCTAAATTATACCATCTCACACCTCTAGAAAATTTCAGAGGAAGATAGTCTTTGGGGTTCCCTCCTAATAAAATTTTCTTTCAAATAGAGACTTATTAATCAAAGTTTGGAAAATATGAAACTATGGAAGCCCCGAGCATAGAAACACAGAGTTTGTTTTTAGTTATTTGGAAATATTTTTATTGGTAGAGATACGGATGATAATTCAAGTAGAAAATGGGACTTGAAATCTATCCATGTTTTTGCAACAATGAAAACTGAGCTTGGGTGTTATTTTCCAGTGGTGGAACCTGTCCACACAAATGAAATTTCCTTCTCAGATTGTGTCTGTACGAGTCTTAAATGAACATCTCTCCCTCACTTTTCTTAACAGATAAACAATTCTAGTTCAGGCTGTTAACATTTTATTGCATATCACAAATGGGAACTGGCAAAAAAAAAAGGTGAATACCATTCACTGAAATAATATTTACTTTGTCAGTTTGAATAACATCTGCACTTGCTGCTTCAGTCTTTCTACCAGTATTAGACCTCCATTTCCTCTCCTATCTCTACTGATTATGAGTTATTATTTAAGCTCTAAACACAAAAGTCTATTACTGATTTTGACCTTGGTCATTCTTGTATCTTCTATATCAAGGTCTCGCACTTACCTGTCCTCTCATAAATTAAACTGGATTTCATATTTATCAGGCAGTCAGAAATACAGCTACAGCACAACTGGCTCTTGACTTTTGACAGACATTAAATAATCCATAATGAAAGAAGAAAAGTATTTACAGAAAAGACAATATGAAATATGTTCAATTATAGGAGGTCTCTGGTTTTCCACATTTACCTTCTGGAGACCTTCCTGTGAATTTGATGCAGGCTCTCCTGAACCAAGAAAAAGTGTCACTTTTACAGAAGCAACATTCTAATGAAAATACACAAACAGTCAGCGAATCTTCAAAATTCAAGATCAGGTCTATGCTATTGAAAGTAAATTTTCCTGCTGTTATTTCTGGATTTGAAAGTACATTTCCAAAGAGCAGGCATCTCTTAAAGTTCTGGTAAAAACTGTAGCTATTGTACCAACTGGAAGTAATGGAGCTGCATGGTAGGGGGGCACATGAAAAGAGGGAATAGGTCTGGGAAATTTTCTAAACTTCTCTTTGAGGATGAAGTGTATGAAAATTTATAAGTATTCACCCTCGAAGAGAGGATGAAGTCTTCTTAATAAAACTGAAGGAAGATGACTGTGGTTGTGGGAGAGGCACTTGAAAAAAGACAGGCACATAAACCCAGACATTTTCAGACAGGCCTGTACTCCATGTGTTTGCCTTCTCTCCTCCAGGTATCCAGTGGTTTCGGTTCCAGCC
>VZRX01019772.1:0-16377 GCA_013398075.1 Notiomystis cincta
ATGAAGATATTAAATAACACTGGGCCCAGTTACAGACCCCTGAGGGACACCAGTTGCCACTGATGTGCATCAAGACACTGAGCCACAGACCACCACCCTCTGGACATAATGAAGGCTTTAAGAGAAATTATGACAACTGATTTTATTCCTATCTCCTTAGTTTATTCACCTGGATGCCTGATATTTCGCACCTCAACTCTGT
The DNA here is from genome assembly GCA_013398075.1 of Notiomystis cincta. NCBI lineage: Eukaryota > Metazoa > Chordata > Aves > Passeriformes > Notiomystidae > Notiomystis > Notiomystis cincta. The sequence continues at coordinate 203 of VZRX01019772.1, forward strand.
GCCTCTGTAAAAACAATACTCAGAATTTTCGAGTGAAATGCTCAAATAGTCTAATTCTTTCTCAAAATTTTACAAGCCAGGGAATATAGATGTAGTCTGCAAAAATAAAACAAAACTCAAGTCAGGAAGCTGTGGAAATCCTTAAATAAACACAAACCTTAATTCTGTTTAAAGCAATGTCATAAAGTAATGACACAATTCTCATTAATGCATAACGGTATTTGTGTTCCCAGACTAAATTAAACTGGACTTTAATATTAAATTAATTTTTTCTCTCTATGAGGGTAACAATCAAAGGATTTAGCCTGTGTGTGACCTACTTCAAGGCTGTCTTTTAGAGTCTACAAACAGACTAAGTCAATGTTGCTGAGATATCCCTTTGTGTGGTTTCCTGGCAATGCAGAAGCTGGCAGGGAGATTAATATTTCCTGGATGTACAGCTTCAACTACAAGGGAACCTTGACAAAAGAGAATTATTTTGTTCTCAACCATGGTGAATGAGGTACCTCTTCTCCAGAGTAGAAAGCAGATAAGCAGAATAGAGTGAGTTAAAGGTTAGTCCCTCTTTGAAAGAGGGAATCTCCTATCAAAAACAGTCAGAATATAGCTATGTTTCATAATCCTCCTGTTGAATTTAGAAGTCAAAGTGGAGGTTTCTTCTTGATCAGTTCATGATTTAGAGTACAAGAAGTCTGTGCAACTGTTTTGTGCAGGCTGTGAAAAGTTTGCTGGTAAATTCCTGTTTGTAACATACAGTGTAATATAGAACTTTACATGAATGACTAAATTAAAGTGATATGAAAATAAAACCTGCTATCTCCTTGAGGAGGAGACAATGTGCTAACCTCATACAAAGTAGAAAATTTCAGCTTAGCATTCTAAAACCACACAATATATTTTTTCAAAATGGTTGGTAATGTTCCAGAATTCTCAGCAGAGAATGACTGAAGGAAACTGAAGTACATGGGAGTCAGAAAGCTTAGGTACAGGGCATAGCAAAACACATATAGATGAGAGTTCTGCATTTATGCAGATAACAATTACCTCTAGGGCTGGAGAGCGGTAACATCCAAGGGTCCAGACAGTGAATTATCTTTTTTGATGCCTCTCAGACTCCTTATGATGCCCTTTGCTATGTATGAATAAAACCACACATGGTTCCATATCCAGCAGCTCAACAGAACAGAGCAAAGATTGACAAGGACTAAACAATAACCAATGGGGCAATAAACACATTATCAGTATCATTTTGTAAATACAGTTAAGAGACACAAGGTAACTCAATGACTCACATGGAACTAGCAATGGCTCTGCCACACTTGGTGCCTAAACTCTTCCACAAGGTGTACTGAGCCTAAGTTATCTCAGTGGGCTTTGATTTTCTAATCTCTCATTTTGTCTCACAAGCTTCTGGTTTTCTGTCAGTACCCTACTTCTGTTCATCCTGGTACTGTGCAGTGCAGGCTGGCTATGGAAAAATCTGATTTAGGTTATCCCTTTTGAAGAGGGAGAATACAGGGAAGAAGAGCAGAGACTTTGCAAGGCTAGGTTCTCAATATTCATAACACATGCTCAGTCCTTGTGCTGGATGTCCATGCTCTGGCAGCAGTGGTAGCTCCTGTAAGGAGGCTAGGACTACCCCTATGCTGGACACAGCTGGCTCCTGCCCACTTCAGTGGACCCATCACATGGCAAAGCTGAGCCCCTCAGTCAGGAAGAGAACTCTGGGAAAGTGTGTTTATGAAATAACAAGAATGGTGCTGATGCAGGGATTTCCTCATGGCCTATGGAAACAATCATGCAAGAGCAGAGAGCCATCATTGCAGACACTAGAGGACCACTTGGAAGCATTATCTAGAAGAACCACAGCTCATGGAAAGGACCCAGACTGGAGCAGAGCAAAGCATGAGGAGGAAGGGCAAGCAGAGAGGAGCTGTTCTGGACAGACACCAAATCCCATCCCCCTACACCAGGGATGAGATGGCAGAGCAGTGAATGAAGGAGCAACAATGAACTTGGGCAGAAGAAGAAGAGGGAGGTATATTAGATTTTTCTCTTTGCTTCTCACCATCCAACTCTACCTTAGTTGCCAAGACAATTAATTTTCTTCAAGTCATGTCCAGTTTTCCCATAACAGTAACTGGTAAGTGATCTCCTTGTGTTTATTTTGCCACACAAGCATTTTCTTCTTTTTTCTTTTCCGTTTCCTGTTGAGGTAGGGGAATGAGAGAGTAGCTGGGTGAGGGGGCTGGAAATCAGCCAAGTGAGGTCACCACAGTCCCTCAACTCTTAAACCTCTATTGTGTGAATAGATGACAAGTGAGTAATATCAGAAGAAAATTGAATATTTAGGTGACAAAACTTCCCGGATCATACAAGTAGAAGCAGGAACTGTTTGTTCTTTCAGGAATCAAATCACCATGAATTCCAGTGAGACTGAATTTTGCTGATCCATCTTGGCTACATTACCTCACCAGTTCTGCTAAAAACTCAGAATTAATAAAATCCAGGTGTTTCTGATCATACAATATTTAAACTTTAAACAGGTTCTAAGTACTCCAAGCTCAATCAGAAAGCAGATAGCTACACATCTCATGTAGACTACCTGAGTTATTAAAATGCATTTTTCCAACTATTTAAAATAAATTTAAACTTTTTTTTTTTCCTTTTAGGAATCAAAAGAAAATTTTTAGTTTCTTTACAATTGGTAGTTTTGTCGCTTCTTGTATGATGCCAACAGAAAAACATCCAGAAACAATCTCATATACACAATTTCACAGAAAGCTGTGCCACACAAATACATGGACATAATTCACCAGTCTTTTGGACTAAACATATTCGTCTCTGAAGTCAAAATAATAACTTTAATTTAAAGTAATAATCAAAGTAACAGAACCTGAGTGAGCCAATAATGGAAATGGAAATTAAACCTTTTGGTGGTGGTGGTTCTGATTTTGCATAAGGTAGTTTCTGGTCCACAGAATACAGACATAATGAGATAGATACATATACAGACATAGACATGGACTCAGACAAACAGAGATTTGCCTTTACAATTCTTTAAACTAAACTGAAATAATTCTACTTAAGAAATTCGAGGATGAATATAATTAAAGTTTCATTTAATCTGCTAATTGTCACTCGCTATCCATAAAAAGAGATTTATGACTGCTAAGTTTGTTCTTTATCAAACACTATGTTACCATGAAGGTTTCCTCTGGGAAAACAAAAAACAGGAAGATAGAATAAATATTAATTCATTAAAGAGGATTTAATTTGTTTACATATATCCAGTAGTCCTATGGATTATGTGTCCAGACCAGGAAAATTTGCCAAGCCTGGAGACCACTGTGGAGCACACCCTCCTCTGGCTACAGTGAGCCCTTAGAGTATCAGATCAGTGGAGCAGAGGGACCTGGAACTGGGAAGCATTCTTGGGCCCAAAGCTCAGACCTGGGTCAGAGAATCACTGTGCAGCAGCTGACCCCAAGCAGCTGCCATGGTGAAAACAAGGCTGTAACATGAAAATTTAAAACTGATAAATATTTTGACTTTGCTAAACTAAAAGGGTATTATTTCACACCTTTCCTACTTATTTCAAATATCTATATGGAAAATATTTACCATACTGTGTGTGTGACATGTGATTTGATGTCATTATTTGAATTTTAATATAGAAATTACTTGGGTTACCTTTCAATACAGAAATTTTCCATTTCTATATGCAGTATATGTGATTTTGTAAGATTTCAGAGATTAAACTAACACATTTGCTGTTTATTCCTTATAGATAAACTTACTTTCCTTTCTTCACTAGCTTCTCTGTTCCTAAGAGGAAGATGCTGGCATAGCAAATCAAAGTAACAGTCTAGGAAGCTATTTCATACTTCAGAAGAAATGAAAGGTTGAGATCTTGGGTCACTGTTTTTTCAGTGACATTATATCTGAGATTCCTTAATACAGTCTTAAGTAACCTGTTATTTAACTGATTAAGAAAAATCTATACTAAAAGCCACTATCTAGGTTGCAAGCAAATACACGCTCAGAATTTGAAGTTCAATAAAGTTGCTCTTGAATTAACATTAATCTTTAAAAAACAGCTACTTGCTGTATGTGCTGAAGCCTGCTCTCTTGCTTATAGGGTAATGAGAATCCTAAGCCATTCTATTTTTCCATATCGGGGAGCTGTACCTACGACTACAGAGAGTCATAAAAATAGGATAGTAGTATTGCAGTTACTCCACAGTAAGTCACAATATTTCCTGCACTCCTATACTATCATTATTAAAAGAGCAATGACTGTAATGGGTTACACCTGTACCTTCACCTGTCCTCAGAGCTTGAAAAAGCATTTATTTTCTGACTGGTGTCAAGAAAGGCAGTCAAAGTTGTGTAAATCTCTTGCAGGTGTTTAGACCAGTCAGATACATATTGCCTCTGAAGAGAACTGTGGAAATTTCTTAGGAAGTCAAGAAGTGGCATTACCACAGAATCAATCATCTCATCAGCCCACACAGATAATTTTCTAACTTATCTGTCTACCTCACTGCATTTCTCATCTGCCTTAAAATCAGTGCACAAAAACACAGGTCAACCAAAATAAAGCTGGTCATGCTTTTCCAGTTTTAAGGTCAGGCTAGGAACTTGTTTATGAAGAAAATTTGAATATTTAACCTCTTTCAATGATAATGACTCTCCTTAAAAGAAACTTTAATAGTAACAGGTTGTTCTAGAGCTTGTTCCACACCAAAACCACATACACTTCAAGGTATTTTTGTGTCTGGAGCACTACTGTCAAAATCAAAAAGTGACCTTAGCTACAAGATAGTGAGGAAAGAAAAGACTATGACTGAAAAACTACTCTGCGGCAGAAAAATTATCAAAGAAATGCAACGCTATCTGTATTGAACATTGTCATAAAAGAAAAAAAATAAAATAAAAAAAGGCACCTTTTGATTTGAAAATTTAAATTTTAATTCCTAGATAAGGTAATATATACCGTCGAGTCAAATAAGTCTTGTGTCAACCATGGGTCTATATTTTCCCACATGAGGGAAATAATTTTAATGGTTGATAGTTGTATAAGCATCTTCAGAGGCATAAAGGAAATAGGTTCACTTAGAAATCTGAGTGCAGATTATAACCTCCACTATCAGTGAACAGAAATTTTAGTGCTTGGTTTGCTTATTCGTATTGATGAAGCATTATGGAACTGGTACCAACAAAGTAACTTGAATGTAGATCGTATTCCTTTGTAGAATTCCTTTGTAGAATTCCTTTGTAGAATTCCTTATTCCAAGTGCTACCCTTTGACACTCACATGCAAATCCATGTGTGTTTCTGAAGGAATATGCTGAAATCCAAGAGCTAAGAATACCACCTGTGTGCAAACAAGTTTACAGGAGCCAGAAAATAAAGATAGAGTTTGCTGTTAGCTTCAGGATAGTGGAAGAAAAAAAAAATTCTGGCAAATTCTCATCATAGCCATTTTAGTGAAAAGGGTCAAGTAACTAGGTGAAAAACTATGATGAGGGGAAAAAAAACCAGTAGAATGTTCCTGGATGTATATTGATTCTGATTGTGCTGATTTATACCCAGCAAACCACCAAAGTACAAACATACCATCTGGAGTAACTAGACATGAAACTGTCAAATCATTCATCTGTTACACAACTGTCTCTAGGTCTCTAGAATATCCATTATCTTAGTATACAATAATGGATTTTTTTCCCTTACTGCAGAAGGACCATCAGCTTAAGAAAACTTGCAAGCTCATGAGAAGTTTTTTCCTATGCTCGATAACATAAGACAACTAATATTTTACTGTAGATTTTTCAAATGACTGAATGGAATTATTCATGATAGGATGTTTATGTGATTACAGGGTGAACCAGGAAAGGTATCTTTTTTGGTTTAACAACTGTATGAACAGAAGAGAGCCTCAGTGTTCTCATACAATCATGTTGCTCATGCAAACAGGAAAAGTTACTGCAGGCTGAATGAAAAATGAACAGACTTGTATTTATGAACATCATTATTTACACATCTGCAAATTACATTACAGCACCAAAATGATTGTATAAACAAAGTCACAGAATAACCCAACTAAATTTACTGTTGTATGAAAACAGCAAGACTTAGTGATATTAATGGTTAACATTTTTTTTTTAGCGAATGCTTTCAAATACTGATAATAAATAGTTTTTTCATAATGTTACCCTTCAAAATTCACTAACAGTGGCCTGTTATCTGTTAAAACATGATTTTAGGGGAAAAGGAGTATTTCACTTGCCTGTTAATGTCTTCTCTGCTAAAGACACAGAAATTTACTTTTAATAATGATAATTTGAAAAATAAATAATTGGCTAAATAGCACCTCACCATAGAAATAATATTCCCAAATAAACACAAGAACCATAGAAAGATTCATAGACAGAATACCTTGAGGAACTAGAGAGTATGTTAAGCTTAACAATAGAGTGGGCTGTGGGTAAAAAGGGAGGGGGAAACTGAAGGTGAGGAGTGAAACAGGGAAGGAAAGAAACTGAGCAGATTGTAGAAAGGCCCATGCGTTAAAAAGATTACATGGAAAAGTTGAAACTTTGAAGTACAAAGGTTACACTGCTATGTTTATGCCAATAATTCTGAAGAGTCATAGAGAATAATTTATTTTCCTTCTTCTATGCAGAAAAAGCACATTTGTTGTCGTGAAAGACTTATAGTTCTCTTAAGAGCCAGGTGCAAAAACTGCAGACACTCAGCTGAAATGCTAACAGACTTTTCTCAGAGTGCCAAGTTTAACAGGAAGAAACAAAAAGGAGGAATGTATTATGTGATTTACTTTTTTCCCCTACCTGTCTGGGACATAGAGTTTTGAGGATACATCTGTGTGAAAATGTTCCTCAAGACAGCTTTGCAATAGTAACAAGAATTTCAAAACTGAGGATAAAACCCCACTGATTTTCCATTCCCTGTGGTGATGATGTTAGAATACAAACATTTCCATTCTGAATCACATACATAGCTCACCTAGAGCCATATCCTGTGCCAGATAATGAGCCTGTGTCCCTTTGCTGAAGGTATGAAAACTCTGTACAAAGTTCATTTCCTGCAATATCCATCTGAAGAAAGTTACACCCTCTGCATGAAGAAGAGAAAATTGCTTCCCTAACTGTGGGACTTCATTCCACCTAAAATCCCCCTTTTTTAGGTCAATTTAATTCTAAATCATTACTTGCAGAACTGAATAGTATTTAATTATTAGCATTACTAAAAAACAGTATTCATTCTATCTTTTTGAAATTGCTTCCTTTCAGTTACATTAATGATGATCATATTCTAATATAATAGGACAGAAAGAGTGATGTAATTTTCCAGCTCTTTTACAGACATTATTTTTGGCTGTTTTTCTGTCCTTCTTGGATTTGGATTTGAGGATTCAGGAGGAAAACGAATCCCTTTCTTCACTTTTAAAAATTAATATTTCTCCACTAACCCCATGATTTTGTCTGACCTTAGTTTCACCACATCTAGCATATTTGTTTTCAAATAAAGTGCTATAGACCAGACTCGAGATAATGGCAAGAAACTTACTTACAAAATTACATTCTTTAAAATTTTAAGTATTACTTTTTGTTCTGTCCTTTACAGGCATTGTCCTAACAAAAGTTCCTGAACACTGAAGAATATGTGCATGATAAAAAGCGTCACATAATGCATTATTAGAGACAACCAAGTAGTATTATTTGCCATAATCAGGAGTGGCAAGTCCACATACAGTGGATTTTCTGCTTCAAGAATACTAAATGTAGTTCCCATGTGTGCAATAGTTTGGTGTTTCTTATTAAAAATAATGCACCGTGTATAATAAGGAAGAATCATGTGCACCTTGATTTTAATATTCATCAGTACAGATAAGCAAGTTTGATGTGGGAAAAACCCTGACCATTCTAGTTACTAAAATTATCCTAATATAAGTTACAAGAATAGTTTAGATTTGCAGATATGAAACATCTTCCAACAGAAGTTCTCGTTCATAAAAATATGGTTTTTCATTTGTATCATTAATCAAAGGATTGAGAGGGAAAAGGAGAAAACCCATTTTCTACTGTAGTTAATCTCTTAACTCTGTATTTTTTCTCTCCTTTCTTCTTCTCTTACACCTCTCATTACAAATCTTATTTCCTAATAGTCCACTATTAGGTCAGTCAGAAAGGGAGAAAATTCACACTACTCATTCCATCAGACTTCTATGGATCTGTTATGCTTGAGGTTTCTGTGATAGTTCTTAACCTGCATTTTAATCAGTCTTATTATTCCAAAATTTGCACTTTGTAAATTAATTTCCCCCTATTTTCTGTTCTCTTGAAGGCGAATTTTAGTAGGATTTGAATGAAGGTTATCATATAATTTCTGACTGTATAATAATGGGGGAATTTAATTTGTGCCAACATGAACTCTAGTAATTATAGTTGCCATTTTCAGTAATTTTGTCAATTGTACTGGGTTTATGTGACCAGGATTTGGTAGCAGGGAGTGGGTTACAGGGGTAACTTTTCTGAGAAGCTGATAGAACTTTCCTTCATGTTCAGCAGAGAGTGACAGCCACCACCAAAGTGGACCTTCTACTGGCCAAATCTGAGCCTAGCCATCAGATAAGGTAGTGGAACCTCCATCATAAAAGAGAAAAAAGTTATAGCAAAGATATAATAGTGCTCAGAGGAGTGAGAATATATGAGAGGAACAACTCTACAGACACCAAGGTCATTGGAAAAGGAGGGGCAAAGGTGCTCCAGGAGCCTGAGCTCAGATTTCTCTGCAGCCCGTGGTGCAGCCCATGGTGCAGCCCATGGTAAGAGAGCTGTGCCATGGATGTCAACGGGGAATGCAGAGATCCACCTGCAGTCCATGGAGGAGCCCCACACCAGAGCAGGTGGACGCCTGAAAAGAAGGCTCTGAACCCATGAAAACCCCTGCTGAAACAGGCTCCTGGCAGGGCCCTGCAGGCTCATGGAGAGAGGAGCCCACTGGAGCTGCCTCCATGGTGAGGAGAGTTGTGACCTCATGGAGTCCTAAGCTGGGCTGTTCCCAGAGGAAAGGGAGCCACGCTGAGCAGCACATGGAGAACTGCAGCTCGTGGGAAGGGCTCACACNAAAGGACATTTTGTTGTTTACATGAATTACAACAATATTTGTCTAAGTCAACATTATTTGAAAGTTATATGAGGTGAAAATGTCAACATCTGAACAATTTCTGAAAAATGCATTTACTTATACTGTTCATACATTATTTTCTAACCATTACAGGTAGGGAGGTAACTGAAACTATTGTTTGGTCTACTCCATACTTTCATATTCCAGGAAACTGCAAGGGTGCCCAGAAATTACTATGACTACTTTCTCCCAGCTTTCCAGGAAATTGGCATGGATTCCTCTACCACAGCCAACCTGTCCCTAGAAACTAGACCAAAAAGCGGAAAGAGTACAATGAAGAATATTTACCTTTAATTAAGCCAGGAGGCAAACAGATCCAGTGTGGTGTTTCACACTGCACGAAGACAAAACAGACTTCCAATGGGAGGAATTCTCTCTTGCTTTTGAGGACTCGTGTTCACTGAATGTGGCTTGGACTAAAAAGGCAATAAACTGGAGAAAGAAAACAGACTATGGCTGAAGTCATGGGGGAATTGCTAATCTCTTTGAGTTGGGCCCAGAAATATAGGACAAATGGAGAAAATTTGGACAACACTGCAGTCTGATGAAGAAGGAAACACTCCACAGAACACAGAACACTATGAATCACCTGAGGACAAAGAGTTAGTCTGGCAATTTTACAGAGCCAAGTCCCAGATAAAAAACATGAACCCAGTTTGGATCTAAGGCAAAATAGCCCAGTGGCTGCTAGAAGATACAGAATTAAATTTGGCAAACTGCCCAGAATAGGCCATTCAAAGACCTCACCTCTTCCAGGCTATCATTTACTAAGCACAACTCTAGAGAATTGAAATAGTACAAGAAAATATATGAGAGGCAAAATCACACAGTGCTAGAAACAGAATTCACAAAAGGGTAGTACATGGATCTGCACATGAACCAACAGCAGTACAATACACTACAAAACACTACTACAATACAGTATTTGGAGAAAGAGGAAAGGACTAGAGTAAAATGTATCATTTTGCAAACCCTAGCAGAGCATGCAGAGCATGAATAAATCAGATAACAAGAACACTTTTAGTTCCAAAAAAAATTTTTTAAAAAAAAGCTGCAAGCAGTGGTGAAGCAGAACAAGGATTCTAGCAAGTTTGGCACAGGTGAATACAGTATGCTTGTAGTGGTGAGCTAGTGCTAAAAAACCAATCAACCAAGCCAAACCAAACCAAACCAAACCAAAACAAAACAAAACAAAACAAAACAAAACAAAAGAAAACATGGGCTGTAGGAAAGAAATAGATGAAATTCAAGGCTCAAAGTCTTGTCTTTCTGAAAGGATTCTATGTCAAGTGCTTGAGGAAGAACATGTATTCAATTTATAACAGGACCGAGGAAAAAGCACCAATTACTGGATTCATAACCTGTCATGTCCACATGTTTTTGCAAGAGGCTGTTCTCACTGGTAGAATGGATTCTTCAGCTGTGGAAAAGTTCAAAGAGTAATTGCTCTCAGAAGAAGCAAAGCTGTCAATAAAGTACAGAATAGAACTAAAAGGGCCCAATTTTCTGCCCACATGAAAATTCTTTTGACCTAAAGAAGGGGGATAATAGAGAATTTGGATAGGTTTGCTTCTCTGGGAATTACAGAGCAATCAGAAAAAGAAGAAAAGCCTTTTAAGATAGTTGGTCACTCTCATGAAAGCAAAGGAAGACAGCAACTAAAGGAAAAAGAATGAAGCTTTGGCTTCTAGTATGCTAAACTATTTCTAAATAAAGATGTGAAAAGACAAAATTTTTTCTACCACTGGTAAGTAGAAAAATCTGGAACATATTTTCCATGCCAAGTATTTTTCTAGATTTTATGACAGCAGAGTTCTGGACAATGAAACAGAAAAACGAAGTTTGCATTTTCAGATTTTCAACATTCCTTTGGAGGAATAGTTTCTGCAGGTAATGTCCAAGGTAAGTCACAAGAAAATATAACCATTATTTAGTTATATAGAAGGCAGTAAAGTCCACTGAACTTTAATTGTGAAGGAAAAAAGAGTAGAGGTCTATAAGCAGACATAAATGAAGAAAGAAACATTAATAAACAGAAAATTAGAAAAAAAAAAAAAAGCTGAAGTTCTTGGACTAAGCTATACCACAGGTGTTATTTCATGTAGCAAGGTGTTAACATAATAAGCTAATACAGCAAAAGAGTACAGTGAGAACCAGCAAAACACCAACCTTTATAGTACAGGCAAGGGAGGCTTAAAAGAACTTGTTGGGAAGATAAACTTCATGTCCAGAGCAGTCATCTAAGAATGATATAATGCAGAGATGTCTAATGAACATGCTGTTCAACAGTCAATCACAAAATTCAACTGGTAGCTTAAAGAGATTTGCCTTTTTAGAGGAGTCTGCAATAAGATAGGAAGAGTCAGTATGGAGAAAATTAGATTTCTACAGTGTCACTGAAGACTCTCCAAAAACTACGTGGGTGCAAAAACATAGTGAACCAATGCATACAGATTATAGAGCTTTTGAAGCAAAGCAACAGCAACGTGAATTCATTATGTGCAAACAGAAAATAACACTGTGGCCTTCCCTAAAGTTTTGCACATAATTTTGAAGTTTATATCTCAGAAGCAAACATTAAAATGAAAGTATCTCTTTTTATCACTGTCAATAAAGGCAAACTTGACATGGCAATCTTACAATGGAGAACTAGCCAGTATTTTCTGTAGTTTTCACTGCAGTAAAAATTAAAAGACCTCATGGAAAGTTTTCATTACAGTAACTCCTATAAGTTGTCTTTTTAAATAAAGGCTTTGACACATGGACTTTTGTCAAGATTTTGCAGCAACAAATTATAGGCTAGTACTAGGAAGCCACTGAATTCATCTGGCAAACAACTTTTTCAGATAACTGTAAGCAAAAGTGCTAAGAATTAAACCAGATACCCAGGATAAATGAAGATACATAACAAGGTGCAAAGGCAAATCAGAAATCACCATGGGATATCTCAGGAGCTAAAAGTGTTATCTTAAAAATTACCTGTCTACCTGACAGCAGTGATGTTACAAGAGATTGCTTTACCAAGAATGGAGGTGCTGTGGAAAAATAAGAGCGACCACATTCAATATCTGACTTCCTTTCCCACACTGAGCACATTCAATGCAATCTGTCCAGGGCTCTTAATGCATTGGGCAGCCTGACGTATTTGAATGCAAAGACCTTTTTCCTGCACTGACAATAGTGACCCTGCTGCACATTGACATTTCTTCACACTGTTATCACCTTCATAGACATAAACTGTAGAGACACATGTAGCACTTTTTTTTTTCATTTTCAGCAAGGTAGGAACTGTACAATACAGTGACAACTTTACCCCCAAGGCAACCACATACACTGGGCAAAACATCATACAGCAATGGAGACAGAGAGAAAAAGGATAATGTGGGTAAGACAGACCCTGACAGCAGCAAAAAGGGAAGTTGGGTTAAAAGCAGTGTGTAAATACAAATAATAAAGCAGGGAGAGAAAACAGATGGGAAGTCCTGGGGGGGGTGGGGGGAAGCAGGAGCAAAAGTGATTAAAAACACAGTCAAAATCGAGGTAACAGGCAGAAACAGACAGGAAACACACCTTTTCTCTTTGCTCTCAAGAGAGAAGCACAGGGAAAGGAAGGGGAAAATGGACACTGTGGGTCTGGACACTGTGAAAGAGTCCCTGTCTCTGAAAGCTGGAATGGTGCTGGTGGCTTATGCATCTCTGCGTGCTCTTGTAGCGCAAAGGACAACTCTCTCTTTATATTGGCTGATTCATGCCCCAATGACAGAGGCCTCCTATTAAAAAAGTAATTTCTAATTACAAACTCTGTCATAAAACATTTGCACAAGGGGCATTTTTAAGGTTTATGGGGATTCTCTCTCAGGAAATTGCCCTGCTCTTGAGTAGTTGACCTTAAAATCCTTTCTTTTTGTGCAATCTATTTTGGATACTATGTATACGCCACAGAAAAAGAGAAAGATGTAATTATTTGACTCCATCAAAATGCAACTACTTCTGTGGTGAACTTGACTTTAACCTTTGTATCACATTTGCCAGATGTATTCTATTGTTATTCATCATTTTCACACATCAAGTGCACCTTAGTTCCTTTGTATTAACACTCTGAAATGTGTGCAGACCAGCTGGCTAGATTGTTCATTTTGTTTATTCAGAGGTCAGAGGAAATATGAACATTTCAAAACTTGTTAATATGCTTAAAAGGTAGGACAATCTCATCTCCACTTCAGCATACAGTCTGCTTTTAAATAAAACACTTTTCATCTTGCTAGGAGAGGAGTAGGCTTTTCTTGGTTTTGTTTTTTAAATTGTGACCAGGGAATCAGAATGGATAAAGTTTCATCTCATTTTAAAGTTCATTTGATTCTGCTCAGCATTCATGCCTGCCTTTCTGAAGGCAAAAGATGGTACTTTGTACCTTTTTTCTACTCAAACTAGGAAGACTTGATCAACCTCTCTAAATAATACATTAGCACTAATTTCTGTGCTCATGGCCAGAGGCAAGATTGCATGATGTCTGCTATTGAAAATAATTTGAGGAGAGAGAGAACAAAATAAAGAGACAGTAAGAAATACTGTCAAACTTTAAAAAAAATCTTTAAATTAAAAATAACTGTTCACTATTTTCTCTTTATTTGTATAGAAAAATCCAGCTGGCTCTGAATTAGCACTTGACAAATTATTAAAAACAAAAAATTCAGCAATCAAACTTCACTTTTTCTATTTGTGATCCAAGATAAAATGTCTCAATTATATTTAGTATTCAAAATTCTTCATGTGTTTCTTAATTTTTTTTCCTTATACATGAAAACCATAAGAAACATGGTACAAATACTAGGATAGAAAAAGGTGTTTTAAATTTAACTTGATAACTGGTCTGAACCAATGGTTTCACTGGCTCCAGAATTCCACCTTTTAAGTTTCACAGGGCATTTTTCAAATTCTCAACAGGGTGATGTCTGCCACATAACACAAATTCAGTGTGAAATCTGAATTTTTATTACCTTGTACAGACATAATTGACACTGATATTGCATTAACAGGACAAACATCTCTAATTTAAAAATTCTGACCAATGCTAGTCACAATGAAAGAATACTGTAAAGTACAGTCATGCCTGAATCAAATAGGGTTTTGCTTTTCTCCCTGGAAGTGTATACTTGTGGAAAGCCTGCTTTTTTTTTTTCTTTTTTATGGCTTATGTTATAAATGTTTTTGGAGCTAAACTGTATATGTAACTTAGTATTCATTATGTCTGTCTGGCCTGTCTTGCCTTCATATTCTTTCCTTTTCAGATTTTCATCCCAACCAAGTTGCTTTGACATGTTAATGAGCTTCTAACTAAATCACATTAAATTTCACTGGCCTGGGGCAAGGCTGACAAAAATTGGGACTCTGGATTGTTTTTACTTCTTTCCTGTCGTATTTATTCCCCAAAGGTGGGAGAGACAAAGCCTGTGATTTCACTCACTGTTGACTTCTCCTCCTGCTTTTTCTAGTGTCTGTCTTGACATTGCACCACAGGGAGTGAAGAAGAAATGCAGAATAGTAAATGGCCAGACTTAAAAAGATCCTTTTTTTCCTCTAATGCCTCTTCCCCATGCTGTTCCCTTTATTTACAAATGGGCTTAGAATCTTGCAGCTGGAACAGTCACCCAGTTTCTGTTTCCATGCTCTGTAAAGAACCAGGAATAAGGAGGAGTGGCAGGACATCAGCAAGGACAAGGAGGCACTGCTTGTGAACATTAAAAATCTGCTCAAGTTCCAGTGAAGTCTCCCAGCCCCACTGCCATCTGATGTGCTCCTTCTTAGAAGAGGGAAATCAGTGAACAGAAGAAAATGTCAACTGAAAAGTACTGACAGAGAAATTGCCCCAGTTGGGGAGCTGTGAGCCTGGAAATTAGGGTTTGGAATCACAAGCATCCTTGAAAAGTGTAGCTGGCCTCTTCAAAGTACAGCTTCCATACCTAGAAAGCAGATATCCTGAGCCACCAAGATTAAGTGCAAAACCAAGAAACATTGAAAAAGCATTAACAACAAAAGTAGAAAAATATATGAAAAAGTGGTAAAGTCTGGAAAAATAAAATTTATTTGAAAGAACAGAAAACATCATCATGGTTGGCTGATACAAAAAAAAAACCCAACAAAATTTACAGTTACCTATTGGTTGTTTAAAGATGTGGTACCCTATGATATGTTATATCTAAGATATAAAAGGGACGTAATTTTTATCAAAAATGGAGCCTGTTTGTCTGATATCTTCTCATGTTGCATGTAGTCTTTTTAAGCAGATTGTATCCCACACAAACTCTCTAAGAGATCATGCACTCCCCCCAGGGTTGCCTGGCTGGCACTAGGCTCCTGACACAACTGTTTTTGAGGTGAGACTCGGATTGTTACCTTATTGGTCCCCCTCTTCTTTGTAGGTTTATTTTTCCACCTCTGGCATAATTAGATCTTCTCTCTAGGAATAGATCATCATCTTTTATAATAGTTTGGCCTCTTCTGAAATTTGTGTAATTCACTTGATATTTTTATATAAATCTGTATATGTGTGTATATATCCATGCACATAATTTATCATAAATATATCTGGTCATACTGCTGATAATCTTATTCACCAATTATATGCTTGTATATTTGCAATAGTATACAGCTAGTTATACCTAGTTGTACACTACTACATCTAGTTGTATACTACCTGTATACTACTACTAGTACTATATACTACTATACTTCTAGTAGTATATTCCTAGCTGGCTGTCGTGGGATGATCTTGTATTCCCCATCACCTGCTGCAAGGTTTTTTTGTGCCTTTGGACTGCAGCCGGGAGGACTCTTCACAGCGGCTCACTTGACCTTCCAACCAGAATGTTTACAGATTTTTGCCTGGCTGGAGACTTTTTTTCCCTCTGCTGGTAGCGGGGGAGGGGGTGGGGTTGCTCTCAACCTTTTTTTCTCAGCTGTCG
>VZRX01019773.1:0-22066 GCA_013398075.1 Notiomystis cincta
GTCCCCACGCCCACCCACGGACAAACAGGTCCTGTCCCCACGCCCACCCACGAACAGGTCCCTGTCCCCACGCCCACCCACGGACAGGTCCTGTCCCCG
This sequence comes from Notiomystis cincta, assembly GCA_013398075.1. Classification (NCBI taxonomy): domain Eukaryota; kingdom Metazoa; phylum Chordata; class Aves; order Passeriformes; family Notiomystidae; genus Notiomystis; species Notiomystis cincta. The sequence goes on from VZRX01019773.1 coordinate 100, forward strand.
GGCGCGGGTGCCGAGCGCCTGTTCAGCCTTTCCCTTCCAGCCGCTAGAGAGAGCCCTGGCATAGAACGTGCTGCCGGAGCAGCCGGGCCCGGGCACCGCGGGGAAAAATAATCACTTAACAAAGCATTTGTCGCCTTCCTGACCCTTCTTCTTTTTTTTTTTTTTTCCTCCTTATCTCAAAATTTTTTATAATTTATCTCTGTTAATTTTCAAGCCCTTGTTTTAATTAGCTCTTCGTTTCTCAAGGGAAAGCTGGACTGGTAGGTAAATTGCTATGGTTTTCTCCCATATCTTGTTAAGGATATTTGGGGGAAAAGAAAGTTCTCACCAAGAAAGACGGGACTGCACACTACACCTGGCACTAAAATTGAGTAAAGTTCACTCCTGTGAGAAATGCAAAGGCTGTTAATACACCAGTAGGTGTATTAAATATATTTAATGTGTTAATGTACCCAGTGGGTACCAAAGCATTTCCATGGGAGCTGAAGTGCAGAGGTATCAGTGTGAGCTCTGGTGGAGTTTTATCTGTTGGCAGAAGTGCTTTAGTGCCACACAATATTTTAATGTTTGCCTTGCTGCCAGGCTGGGTTGGGATGCTGCAGCCCTGAGCTCTGCTCACACAGCTCCCACTTTGGGACTGACTGAAAACCTGCACAGAGAGGTGCTCCACGTACCCTGAGGTCACAGGTGATTAGCACTAATTTCAGTCTGGGCTGTGTGGCACCAAGGAATGCAATTTAAGGAATAAACTCTCCAGCTTCCTGCCTGGGTTTGTACTGCCTTTGTAAATATGCCAGTAAAATGATGACCATATGTACTTAATTTTTTTGTTGTTCTATTTCTACAAGAACTGCCAACACTCTGATTTTTAGGTTTAATAGCTCATTTTGAGTGTTTTCTGTTCAAAATTCAGGTGGGCTGGACTGGGTCACAGGGTTTGGCCACTCATGGCCACATTTTCCCTTGGTCCTGGGGACTTTTCTCTCATTCTCTCCCAGGGAACATGAGCTCTATTTGCACAGCTGAAGTTCATGGAATTAGGAGAATATTTAGAGAAACAAAAGTTTACATCTGAGCAGAAAGTGACTTCTAAATTACAGTGGGTGTTGAGGTCCCACAAGCAGCACATCCTGACTTCCAGCAGACACCTTCCCAAGACCAGCTACCAGTGTGTCCCACAGAAGAGAAAACCACCCCTTCCTGGCTTACCTGCCTCCAGCAGGAGCCCACGAGGGCTCTGGTCTTTCCACGGCAGAAAATGGAGAACAGCAGGCCCAGGAGGGGTGTGTTGGCTGGCTGTTTCAGCATCCTTATGGATGAGAGAAGCTGGCATTGACTGCACCTTTGCACAGCTGATTTAACTCTGCCATCAGGAGAGCTGGCTTAGCTTCCTGCTGGAGCAACACCAGGTGAACCTGGTTTTCTGTTGCTGTTAGGCCTTTCCAGTTTTCTTTAGCAAGCAGAGACCTGTCCACTCCAGAGGCCTGGGGTGCTGCTCCTGGTCCCTGTTACCCCCTGGGGATGTTAACAGGACACAGCTGCTGCCAGATCTGCAGTCATGGCCACACCGGAGCAGCTGTGGGTCCTCTCTGCCTCAGGTGTGGCAGCAATCCCCTCCTGTGGGATGCTCTACACTGACTGTTACAGGTTCCTTGTGGCAACAGTGACAGTCCTCATTGCCTAAGGTTGGGGGCTTCTCCAGGAGGACAGTGTGTCCAGGTTTACTAGCAGCCTAGAAAATTCACTGACAACCCCTTGTTCTTGTTCAAAGCCTCCCTTTGCCTTTGGAGAGGGGACTGCAAACAATCCTTTTCCTCCAGACCTGCCTGCATGCTTGATGGGAGGGATGTTCCTGGACATTAACAGGCACCTGCAGGCTGGCTGGCCGGCCTGCAGTGTTTCATCAGTTGTGAGCAATTAACAAGTAAAGAAAGACACACAAGAGAGGTGCTGCAGTGGGAGAACTTTCTGGGATAATGTGCTGTGTGGCAGCTGGCAGCCAGTGCCAGTGGTGGGGATAAACCTTGAGCATGGGGACATGTGATTCTCTCCCCAAACTCCAGCTCCCCTTGGCAAACCTCCCACTGCTCTACCAGCACCCGTTAAAGCTCCTTTCCAGTTCTGCAGGGACGAAGCTGGCAGTCCCCAAGCACCCTCTGGTGTCAGGCAAATGCATGGCTGTGTCATCACTCTCTGGATGCTGCCTGCACTGGGGAGGATAAAAGGGGAGGAAGGCAGCACTGTAGAGCACCCCTGGGTAAGAACCTGTCCCAGCTCCAAGCTCAGCCCAGGGGAGGGGATGCTGCTGCACTTCTGCTCACCTGGGTGTAAACCCCACCAGTGAGACACCCACGGGTTCCTTGGGCTCACAATTAGGCACTGCACATGTCAGCCATGTTTTCAGTAAAATGAGAAAGCATTCAAATGTAAAACAGCCAGGGAAAACTTGTCCTGTGACGTGGCATTACACTGCTTACACACAAACAGAAACCATGTGTGGCATGACCTGGAGCCCTCAGTGCCTGCCAGGGGCTCGCTGTGCTTGTGTCTGAAGCCCTGCCTCGAAAAGGCACGGGGTGTTGGGATCTGTCTGGGGGAAAAGGGCAGGATGGGAGCTGTTACTAAGCAAAAGCAGTGCCAGGGGAAAGGAGACTTGGTGCAGACTGGTGTCAGTGCTCAGAGCTGCTGCTCAGCAGCAACATGAAACAGCAGCAGGTTTTGGCAGAGCTGCTGGGGTGCTTGTCTGGGGCTCTCTGGGCTCAGGGAAGCACTGACATTCAACAAGTGCCCAGCTGCCAGACTCAAGTTCTGTGCTTGTTTTAAACTTGGTTTGCAGCCTGATCCCAGGTCTCATTTAGTAAATCTAATTTTTGCCATTAACTGTGACAGGAATTCTGGCCAGAGTGATTCAGGATCGACTCAGGGCACTGTTCAAGGATCACTATCTCTGAAAGAAGAAATCAGGGTGATGGACATGTACACCTCAGAGCTCAGAGAAGTGACTGGTGCCAGGAGCTGACTCTTGTTTGCTAGCAGGATGGTGCAAAGAATGTAAGGGCTAGCTTTGCTCAGTATTGAAACTGAGAAGGAACAGTTTCAGGAATAACCCAGGGTTTCCCAGAGGGGATTTTCTCCAGCTCCAGCCATGTTGTAACCCAAGAGGTCTCTGGAAAATTAATTGGGAATGGTACATCCCTATCATGTGTACTACAGCAAGTCATTCATGGCTCAGATACCTCACCTGGTTTAGGTTCTGGGTCTCTGCAACCATGGTTTGCCTTCTGAACAAGAGGAGAATCAGTTCCAGGTAGGGAACCCCTACCAGGATGGAGCTGGGTGGGAGATGAGGATCTGGACATGCCCACAGGCAGGAGAGTGCAGCTGCCACCTGCAACTCCCACCTTGCAGGGTAGGATGAAGCAGCCAAAGGGGCAGTCAGGCTGCTGGGCACTCAGCAATGGTGATTTTTAGCAATCCCCACTGGCTTTTTTCACAGGTGCAGCATACATGGGAAACCTTGATCCAGCACAGTGGCACAGTGGATCCCCCCACCATGGCACACCCACAGTCTGAGAGCTGCATGCACCTGGGAAACTCAGAGACCAAAGTTTTCTGGTACAGAAACAAGTCCCCAGGGGCTCTGCAGAGTTCTTTCTGTGGTCCCCACATCCAGTTTCGTGTGCACACCACTGCACCAGGTGGAAGATGTTTCTCAGGGCTCCAGCTGGCCCCACTCCCACCACAGCCTGGTGCTTCAACAGGTGCCAAGGTTGGCATGAAAGAAGCCTTTCAGAGCAAACAGACCCACCCAGTCACTCCAGACAAGAGGCTGCAGTAGGTTTAAGTTGGCACTCCCAAGAGCCCTGGTTTGACAAGCAGGCTCTTCCCCTGCCAGCCACGTCTGTTTTGCTGACTCCTGCATGCACTCACTGCTAATACCCAAGGGACTCTGAGATGCAGGTGGGGGAAGGTAAAGATGACATCAAGGCACTCGGAAGCACAGGGGCAGTGGTGTGACACAGACCCTAACCTAGCCCAAAACTGAACTGCTGGAGTCAGAGCACTCACTTGAGCAGCCAAGCCTCTGGCCCAGGGAGGGAAAGCCTGGTGCACCCCGTGCTGGGTTGTCAAAGCACTCTCTGCTCCTCTGTGCAATGTTTATACTTGGCAAGCAGAGAGAAATGAGTAAATAACCTTTTAAGAAAGGTTTACAGCCTGGATCCAAGATGCAGAGTTTATATTTTGTAACCTCCTCTTTACTTTAGCATGTTCAGCCACAAACTGAGTTTGTGACATGACAATGGGATCAGGTCTGCTCATGGTAGAGCTGCATGTGGCTGCATCCTCAGCTGATGCCTTTGAAGACAGCACTCAGTCCCAGGCCATTTGCCATTTTTCCTCCTTGCATTCTGTCCCACTACTGTAGGTACATGTTGTCTGAGGGAATCTTCAAGCAGGCTTTTTGCAAACTTAAAAGCTATGTTAATGAAATAAGAAAGAGCATCCTATCCTTGCAAATAATTATACTGCTTTATTTTTCAGTATCACAGTCTCAGGAAATGAAACAGTCCAGATCTTTTCCAAGATATTACATAGCCTTTTTTCCATCTGTCTGTCCACAAAATAATCAAATTAAATACAAATTTGTTTGTTTGCTACATCTATTACAGTGGAAGAACATAATAGTTGGTAGAAGCAGCTAAGCTTCAGGAACAAAGGGTGGAGCAAAGTCTTATTTTCCCCTGCTTTTGTGTAACCCACTTAGGTTTCCAGAAAAGCACACAGAGGGGCAGAAGGAAGTGATGGATAACAAAATACAGAGGTTTATTGAACAAAATGGGGCAAGGCAATGTTCCCTTTACATTCGATGACAATTCAGGAGTATGAAGCCAAACATGCTATACACACACAACACAGACAGGATACTTTGGTTAAATGTCATTCAGAAGTTCTATGCCAAACCTGGAAAAATTATAGAGTGAACAGTCAAAATAAAACCAAGAATAGGCTTGCATAGACAGATTATTGTCAGTGTGCAATTCATATTTAAGGATTAGCTGTTACAATGCAGGATACACTTGCAGCTCTGAGGAGTTTAAGCCTTCTGACTAATCCACCTCATTGCATGGCTAATATTTAGATTCAACAGGCTGAAAGTTTACCCTGAAGAGCTAAATGAGACAACTGCAGTTATTTATCAGAGGCAATTAACTACATTGCAGTGCACAGATGCAGCTGGAGACAGACCATGGAGTCTACTTAGAGTGAACACTGATACAGTGGAACTTGTTTACCAAAGTAGAAAAGACTCATTTGTGTGTGCCACTGTCCTCTCTGGGATTCTCCTGAAGAGCCCAAACTGCACAGCTAAGCCTTGCCCTGTGCTACTGATGGGGAGGAGGTGGCTGATAGTATCTCCAGCCCAGAAGCTGAGGCTTGGGCAGCTCCTGAACACAAAACCCATGTCCCACAGCCTGTCCTGGGCAGGGCAGTCCAATGGCACCTGTGTGCAGCACAGCCAGTACCTCCCCAGCAGTGCTGCACAGCCACAGAGGTGCTGGAGTGCAGCAAACTGGGATCTCTGCAGGTTTATGCCTGTCCTCTGCAACAAAAAGACAAGCTGCCCACAGTGTGCTCCACTATGTCCCACACCCACCTCCCAAAGCAACTGCAAAACTAAGCCCTGAACACCTTGGGAGAATGGGGCACAACCACGTGTGGGGACAGATGAAGAGCAAACCTCAGGCTCTGCCACCCTGCTGGGCACTCCTGCTGCAGCTCCTGCCCTGGCACCACTGCCAGGCACAGGACAGCACCGAGCCCAGGCACCCATCAGGCCATGCTGGGAGTTGTGCTCCAGTTCCTACTGCATCCCACACACTCCTGCAGTGTCAGTGCTGCCAGGAGGGACAGCAGGGGCCATCTGCTCAGGGGACAAACACACAGGAGACTGCTCTGTGAAGGAAGCAATGAGTTTCATGGACTGGCTGTGATCAATTACAAGAGTGTAAACTAAGTAGGGGAATCCTCACACCGTCTCCAAGTGCTCCCCTTTATATATATATAAATTAGCAATCCACAGTTAGTTTGCATACAGGATAATATGAATTAAAATAAAAACCTTGATAATAAAAATATATAATATACACATTGATGAACAGCAATAAACTGAATGAAAACACTAGAATGTAACAGTGGCTGTAATTTGGCACAAAATAAACACACAGAGGTCTAGCACTGTAAAAATAACAATCCATTTTTTTCCTTAAGTAGAGAATGTTATCAATCCTGATTCAAATCCTGATAGGTGGGAATGCAGAGATATAAAAATACTGTACATACAAGATCCCTTTTATAGAGAGAAGCAGACTGCAGCATCTGTAACTTCCATCTCTCTTCCCCAAGAGGAGAAATTCAATGATGAGAATTCATCTATCCCTTAACAGCTGATATTTCCTCACCTCACCAAGTTCAAACCCGTGAAGTTCTTTAAAAAAAGATGAAAACCTGTTGGATCTATCCCTGTGACGACAACTGCTTCTTGCTGCAGGAAGCTGTACAGTCCACATTAAGACAGTGTTTCACAGCAGGGTGACTCAGGTCAGCCTGCTGAAGACATCGAGCATCCCTGCGTGTAAGGCACGATCCCTCCAGGTCACCCGAGCTCTCTTCTGCAGACCCTTGTGCTTTGGACGGAGGTGAGGAGGTGCTGAGAGCTCTTGCTGCTGAGATGTGCCCACTAGGAAGGTTAGGAAGTGCCAGGATTTCAAGGAGATGAATGTTCCACGTGGTGCTGATGCCTTTGTTAATGCACAGAGTCAGAAAGGGATGCAGGACCCGAAGGACCTGGGCAGGGGTCCCAGCAAGGGCTCCAGCATGCTACTAAATCCAGAGCAAACCTATAGGCAAAGCTACTGAAACTTGGCAAGAGTAAACAAGTAAAAAAAAAACCACAAGATACTTAAATATTTTTCTGTCATAGGAAAGAAATATTGCTCTGAGTATTTCTTTTTAAAAGATCAGCTTCATTGTGTCTCTTTCCAGGGACGGTACAAGGCGCTGATTTTGCACCTCACCTACAGAAACTGCATCTTATGACTCTCAGCAGAACTGTGGCTGCTGAGCCCCACAGCTCACAGGGAAGTGGCTCCTTGCTCATCCATGATCTTAACTCTTGTTGACTTCAGTGGGACCATGGAATCCCTTTCCAAAAGTGGTCACTAAATATGCGAGTCCAGTTGCAACCTTTGCCTCAGGAGGTCTCTAACGTGTACGGCTGCACGAGGACCCCAACACGTGTAAGATGAACAATTGCTCTGTTCTTACCCCATTTACTATCTGCTTTCCTCAGCTGCCATTCCTAGCATTTCTCTCCCTCCTAAGCAAAACCTTAGGAACTCCCTTTTCACAAGGACTATGGAGTAATAAAACAGCACAAACACTTACAAGGATAAAGGTAGGGAGAAAGAAAAAAATATAAGGACTAAAGGAGGATACAGAGCAAAACAGCCCATAAAGCATTCAGCACCCCCCAAAGCATCCAAGGAAGCAGCAAGTGCTCCTGGGATCCTTGTCTTGGGCTCTTGTCTCTTGGTGCCATGGCTGGAGAGCTTGATTGGCCAGAGGAGGCCACTAAGGAGATCCTACAGATCCACAGAGGAGGCACTGAGGTGTTCTTCAGACTCTAGCCAGCTTCCAAACAATCTACCAGAGTTTTCTCTCACTACCAGTGATGCCAACAACTTGGATACTCCTAAGCATCCCTCCTGAATTAACAGGTTCTTCCAATGTCAGAGGGCTCAGGGTCTTCATAACTTCTCTGACTAGGTAAAGACAAAAGTTATGCCAGCCAACTTCAGTGCAAGAAAGTCCATCATAGCCAGATACAGAGGCCCATGGAGGGCTGAATTCCTACTTGGGGATTTCCTTTTGCAGAGAGTCACCAGTTTTCTGCAAGCACAGCCAGTACAAAGCTCAAACTCTTTCTGACTTGGCAAGACTTTTCTCTGTTCAGTTTTCACAAGTGCACCTGGTGGTACAAGCAGCAGTGCCTGGACTAGGGTGTTTGTAGGAAGTGTTAATTCTTAAAAACCCATCAGGCATCCATTTCACAACAATAATTACTCTGATGGCAATGGAAGGGAAAAGCCCACAGGAAAAAATAATGGCATTTTCAGCAGTAGAAATTTTGACTGTTACATGAAATACAAAAATAAATTCTTACAAAACAAAACCTTGGTAGATGAGATTGTCACACTGGGCCAAGTTATCAAATAAGAAAGAAAAAAATAGCATCTATGTTGTTATTTTTCTGGATCTTTTTGAACAACATGAACACTTCTAAATGGACAGAGACAGAATGAGAAGAGGGAACAAGGCAAGGACAATAAAAATCTAGCTGCTGACTGGGATATTTCCTGAGAAGCAGCAGCACACAAGACCTTGCAAGTCACTTAGGGGCCCATGCAGGCAGGTAAGCCACAGTCAGGATGCAAGGGTATGCAGGTAGCAGGATTCTGCTCATGCACAAGGTCCTACACAGCAAAGGTTTTAGTTAGTGTATCCCTGGAGCAGAGATCTCTTGGGGTTATGTGGTTCTTCACAGGCACTGAACTGCTGCCAACAGGCCAGTGGGAGTAGGAGATGGAAGTTTCTTGAGTTGTTGGTCAAGGCAAGACATGGGCTTGTGATGTGGTATTAAACTTGTCCCTGTAACTTATGTGAAAAAGCAGCTGCCCTGTCTTCCCAGTGATTTGGCCCAGTAACTATTCTGACCAAGGACAACAGCCAAGGTTAAAGGCTTACAGCTGCCTTGGGCCTTGAGTTGTGCTCTAGAGGAACAGCAGCCAGCCATGCTCTCTTCCTATTTCCTCGGGGTACTCCCTCCCCACAAAGCTCCAGAGCTGCCATTTTCCCAGGCAGACCAGTGGTGAGGACAAGCCCACGTTGCCATGCCCCAGGCACAGTGTCTCCCCTCCCCTGCAGAGCCAGGGGCAGAACTGCAGCTGCTGGAGATGAGAGAGTGGTAAAACACCCAGTGCTGACAGGAAAGCTGGGCTGCAAGGGCAAGGCAGCCAAGCTCACTGCCAGGAACTGGGCTGGGCCATGAATAACCAGCCTGATCTGGCTGAATAGACTCCAAGACAGAGTCCAAATGTTTAGCTCTGTAGTTTAAAAATACACCTGAAAATAATGGCAAAAAACTCATTAAAAAGACAAAAGAATTTAAAAGAGAGGAGGCCAAGGGAGAAAGCTAGTTTTTTGAGCAAGAGAAAAATTATTTTCAAAGAGTAGAGGGAAAACAAGCCAGGAGGGAATCACTGCATGGGAAAATACATACAGACAACAAACCTGCAGACCCTGCTGTGCCCTAGAGAGTAATGACTTTTTTATTCCTGACTGGAGCTGGCCTGGGGTGCTGGATGGAGCAGTGGAGAGTAAAAGCAGTCAGCACAGACATCATGTGGACTGTTCAGCACTCCATGTCTGGCTCAGGTTGCCTGCAACTGGAGATTCTGAATTCGATGCTCAGTGCCCATACAGCCCTCCCTCCATCAGCCCCGTGTTTACAAAACATACCCCAGTTCAGAAACAAGTTACTCTACTCAAGTGCATCAACAACTGAGCTAGGAGTTACAGGAGACCCTACTTGGCTTCAGTGAAACTCCTTGGCTTCTACCACACTGAAGATCAAAGCAGGTGACCACAGAGGTCCCTTCGGACACAGAGATCTGTTTCTGAGTCTTCCCGAACCACAATTCACAGCTTCTTGAGCTTCCTGGCAAATCTTAAAAGTCATGCACACAAGGTCTAATTTCAGTTGAAATTGTCTTTCCTTTTAACTGTTCTATCCTGTGTCCTGGAGCTAAATGCCTATACACATTCTATTCAGATTGTTGGAAACCCTAGAAAGAAATACAGCAGTTAGAAAATTCTGTTTCATAGGCAATTTCTGCCTCATCAGTCTCAGGGTTTGTCTTTCACTGGTACATGTTTGACAACGCTCTCTCCTTCCTGCAAGCTCCTATGACTGTCAGGTTGGCTCAGCTGTCCTATCCCACACAGGAAGAAACACAATTCCTCTTATAGCAGCTCTCTTTGCTAAGTTATCCTAGTACAGAAAGGACTTGTACTTCTGATGTTCTGCTGCATTGCCATAACCAGTTTCTTCAATTTCCCTCCATTGTACATGCATCTCAATTTGTCCTATTTGTCAAAGCTCCAGCCAAACTTAAAAATAAAAAGAAAGCCTCAGAAGAATGTATGAGGGAGCTGTTGAGCCAGCTGGTTGATTTGCACAGCTCAGTGAGAGCTAGATTATACTGCACTGCTCAAGTCATCACAGATGAGTAAAAAATTGAAACAAACCATTTTCCTTAATATGATGACAGCTAAAGAGATGATCCTGGGAGTGGAGGGTGGGCCTCCCATCAGGTCAGGAATTGAGAAAGTTGCCTGGCAATTCCAGTAATGTTTGCTACAGAAGAGTCAGTACCAAAGCAAAGGCTAGCACAGTTTACTGCTTCCTACGGGAACCTGGAAGACAAAACAGAAAGGAAACAATCTGTGAGGCTGGATCCTGGTGAAAAAAATACTACCTGCAGTCATATTTTACCTGTCCTGCCCTCTTGTCTGTCTATCTGACTTCTAGGGTACTGGTAAAGCCAAAGGCCAAAATGGGAACTATATGTTACATGACTCAAGCAAAAGGAAGGACAGATCCACAAGACAGGAATGTGCATTTCTTGTAGGGTATGAATGGTGCTGCAGCCCCATTGCAGAGTCTCACTAAAGCAATCAGACCCTATAAAGGGCCATCAGCTTTCCAGCTTGCTTGCTGAAGACAGAACAGAAGTTGACCAAACTTTAAATTTCGGAAAGGAAAGTGTCTACATTTAAGTAGTGGAGCTGGAAGAATTCTGAGACTGAGTTAAACTCACACTGCCCCTTTCCTTCCCCAGAGGCTTTACAGATAACTCAAGACAATGGGCATTCAGATTTAAAACAACTGCAGGGGTGACCCTATTCACACTGCTCTGTGCCAAATGACTTCAGGAAATGAACCAACAAAGCAGTGCTGAGATGCTACAGGAATAAAACCAGCCTGCTCTCAGGACAACTTTCTGTCTGATCATCCCATCTGCTCACCAGACAGGTGATACTGTGAGGTTCTGTCTTGTATTGGATTGTTTGAGAGTAGTGAGTCACCTAAAATCTATCATAACGCTGTCTTCATGTCATTTCTCTGTCATTTGCTACCTGGATTTACAGTCATTCATCATTAAGAGACCATGGGGACATGTAGACAGCGCCTTGACAAATTCCAGGCAAACCAATTCAGTTTTTAGTCTCTCAGACTGCAACGTGCTCAGCAAGTTCAACCCAAACACTGCCCAGCACCACCTGCCTGCTGGGGCACTAATGCCCATTCCCCTTCTCTATGTGCATCACTTTCAAACACTCTGTCCCCTGCAGGCTCCTCGTGTGAGGAAGACAGCTGACAAGAACCCCCGAGCTGGGCAGCCCTGGGTTGATCCTACCTTTAGGAGAGTGCTCAGGTTTGGGGATCTGGCGCAAGGGGCTGGGCTGGCTCGTGTAATACCGAGAGTGTTCAAAGTCATCCTGGAGAGGCTGGGACCTGCCAAGCACCAAGAAAAAGGAGTGTTGGGAAATAACTCAAGGCACAACACTGTAGCAAGAGCAACATCTCAGCTGTCTGGTCTGTTACTGTCATTTTGATGCAAACCTGCCTGGCCCAGACCTTTGGCCTGCAGAACGGCTCCAGTGAGCACAGCCCATTACTGTTTCTGCAGTGAGAAAAGCAGAGTATTTCCTTCTTCTCGTGGACCTCTTTCATTTAATAGTGGTTTAAGTTGTCAGCAAATAAAGAATTTCCATTATGAAGTTTACTGCAAACCTCACTCAAAAGGGCAGCATTTTAAAGTGGTTAATGCTTGCACAGTTTCACTCCCAGACTATTTTAATATCATCTCTCAGTCTTCACCTGCACATCCCATTTGTTGTTTCTTCTGCAAATCCAACAAGAATTTCTAGGCTCCTTTCTGGAATGGAAATCAAAGCCATTGAGGTCACTGCCAGGGTTTAGTACCTCATGAAGGGCATTGAGCCAGAGCACCAAGTGATTCAGAAGCAGCACTGGGCTGCAGCATGTTCCCAGTTTGGGATGAGGCACCCCCAAAGCACAATGCTCTTGCTTGCAGGGTGGTGTTCTCATGCAGCAGTGAAGCTGTGTACAGGGCCTAAGTGGGAGCAAGGACCAAGGGAGCAGCTGTGCAAATGCATGATGATTATTCCTTCCTGCACAGAGATGACATTTGGTTTCACATCCCCAGAAGCTATTTAACCCTCTCAATGTTCCTATGCCATTTAATAAATGTCACTGCACAAGCTCATCAATCTCTGTCAGCACTGGGCATGGGGACCAAGATGGACAAGTGCCACGAGCACAATGAGTGACGTGCATCACCAAACACCTCGTGAGCTCTGTGCCCTCCATCACCCTGCTCTCCGCTGAGTCCCTTAGGCGTGGGGCAGGCTGGTTATCCCACAACTCCTCCCTAAGGCTCAGCTCCTCAGCAACTCCCCAGCTGCACTGCCCATTCTTGCCAGCCAGTTCAAGCTCACCTTGAAGACCTGTCACTTCTGTGTCGCTGAGTTTCGGGCCCTTCTCTTGACCTTGAGCGCGTGGACTCGCCTGCATCAGGCTGATGGGAAGAAGGGAAATCAGCTCGTCTGTGTGCCTTGCAAGACACCAGCCAGTACACTGGGACTGCCACAACTCCACAGAGTCCAAAATGAACTACAGCCAGACATGCAAATGGCAGCATCAAGACTCATTTCCAGTAAACAAAGCCCAGCCTTGCTGAGCCACACTCAGTTTTTGTGCTGAATACGTGACAGCGCCAAGGGACTGTTCTGAAGCTGGGGCTGAACATAGTCTGTGTGTAATGACTGTGCACAAGGCTGGGCTGAGCAGGAAGGACCAGCTGCAGGCAGCTGTGCTCCTGCAACCACTGAAACCCAATAAGGAAGCTGAAAACACCAGAGCTGCCTCCACCTGGCCCCAAGATTAACACCCCATCCCCTTTAGCACCTTAGCACTGCTGACCATAAAATCTGTTTCCTGAAATCCCTTCCATGCTGGGCAGCCAAGCCCCTCTGGTTTTACTCCTACAAAAACCCAGGCAGGACAGACCCAGGACTTTCATTATACAGCCAATTATGAGGCAAGTGAAAACTGAAGCAGCTGCACTGCCCTTACACAAACAGAACCAACTACTGCTCTAATTGCTGAAGTCAGTATTTCAGCAAGGGGAAGGTCCTGCACCAGGGACTGACAGGGCTTGAGGGAGGCCACAAGGTGCTGTGACATCCAGTGCCATCCTCCAAGGCCAGAGCCCAAGGATTACCTTGCTTGAGGCTGAAGCCAAAAGCACCTAACCAAGGAGGTGGCTCGGGAAGCAGCTGAACAACAGACAGCAAGACCCTTTAGATGCATCACCACCTTTTGCTCTCACCTACACACTCGCCTCCCTCTGGAAATGGGAATAACATTATAGCACCTTATCTGTGGTACTTCCTGAAGCTTGACATACCTTCCAATCTTGATCATGCCTCCTCTTTTCATAGGAAGACTTTTCTCTTTCTTTCCCTTTCCTTAAAGCCTTTTTCTCCTCAGCCATCAAGAGCCGAGCAATTTCCTAGAAGGGAAACACAGACTCTGTCAAACAATTCCACTGCTCTTGTGGGTTTGAGTTACTCAAACCCTTTCTCATGGACAGCTGCTGAAGGGGAAGGGTGCAAATCCAGGATTTCATCCATCTGTGATCAGAAATCAAGGGACAGGGCAAAATTAAGACTGGTGACATGCACCATGTCCAGTAGCTCTCTGATCTACCAGAACTGCATTTGCAGAGCTTTTCTGCCCTCTATCCCTTTTCCTTAAAGGGGTTTGGTGGTTCATCTCACAGCACCTTGGACAGTCTCCCTTGGGGCTCAGTTACAAGAAATGCTCTAACAGAACCATGAACTTCCTGCTTTTGTCATGGCTGCAACAGGCAGTTCAATTCCCTGCTTGGCCAGCCTCAGCATATCCATGAAACCCATCTGGGAGAAAATCCCACTGGAGCCCCAAGCTTCCCCTACAAGGAGAGAAATTAACAACTAGAGTGTCAGAGGAAACAAGGGGTATTTAGCAGCTTCTGCAAGTAAAGGAATTCCACAAGTATTTTACTTGTTGCTCACCTCATCTTGGGCTACTTGAGCTGCCTTCTGATCTGCTTCATTAGCCTGGGGGGGGAAAATAGTGGGGAAGGAAAAACAGAGACAAAAAATTAACATCTCTGAATTACCATACTCATTAACCTACTGGGCAGGGCAAGTAGCCCATACAAATACATCATCATCCTCTCCAATATACTCAGCTATCTCAATACTTACCTAACAACTCAACTCCAATCTGCCATTTCAGCTTTTCAGCAGAATATTGCCCTCCTGTATCTGCCACATCACAATGCATTTCCCACTCTGCTGCCTTCTCTCTCAAAGATGGGCACTGGCCTGTCTCAATTGTGAGCTGATCACACTGATTACAGGCCACCTCAACCTGCCTGGAAACATCCGTTTAATATCACTCTGCTTCAATACTTTAATTTTGGGGTGTTTATTTCAAAAAATAGGGCTTATTAGTTGGAAGGCAGGTGTCACTCCATATTTGTGTGTGTGTAAGACAAAGGTAATTAGCAGAATGCACAGGAGCGAGACCTTAGGTCTCTGTTATATAAAAGGTTTACAAATAAAGTTGTCATTGCTGGCTGCCTTAGTTCCTTTGAGTTGGCCAATGCATCCTTTCAACTTACCAGGAGCTCTTCTTCCTGCAGCTTCCGAGCAATCTCTGCATCAGACAACTCCTGTTCCATTCGGGGTGCATCGTACATGGCTTGCTTCATCCCTCTCAAATTAGTGCCTGTGGAATTGAGAGAAAATAATCAACTCAACCATTCCCCAGATTCTTCAGTAAGGAGATCCCCACCATCTCCTCAGCAAACCCCCACTCAGGAGAACCAGAGACCCCCACAGTGCAGCTGTAGCTGAGGTGCAGCACACACCTTAGGCAGGTTTCTCTATGCACACAGCAGTATCTGACACACCGTGTCTTAGGTAAAAAATTCAACTCCACAGCAGAACAGGCCATGTCCCTTGAAGCAGTCTTTGGTGACAGCAATGACAGCAAAGGAATTGTAATTTGTCACTCTCTGCATTAACACACATACACTGGCAAAACTGGGCAGCAGAGAGCAGCTCAACATTTGATATGAGCACAGCAGAATCTGAACACACTGCTGGAGCAGCATGGGCTGCAAGGGTTACCTGGGACAGGCTCACATGAGATTTCAGACAAGTTCTTCCTTGGGATGACCCATGAATTTTATAACCCAACGAGAAAACAGACAAGTAAGCATTTTTGAAGTTCATATAATATTCAGTTCTTGCTTTGAGTATAGAGTTTTATTATTTTAAAGCTCAATCTGTTTAACATAATCTACTTTCCTAAGGAAAGCATTATTATCATGAGGAAGAAGGATAATTGTCCCAGTATCTTCAGAGACAGACACACATTACCTTCCTCACCTTATCCATGTGAAGATCAGTTAGATACCTTAAAGCATAAGCTGCCCCATACTTGGACAGACATAGATCCAAGTCTCTAAACTGCTACTTTCACTAGGCCACCCCTACTTCCATCCACTGTGGCTTTAAAAGCAGAAAGATGGATCTTGATCTTTGAAGCCTCTAACTCCCAAGTGCTGTTGAGCAAGAACTACACAGGTACACATTTCTCAGAAAATTCCATTTGTACAGAATTTGGCAAGAATCTTACAAACCCAGTTTGGATGCTCAGTGCCACTAGTGAACTTTGTCCAAAGTGAATTAATTAAGTTGCCAGCAGGGTTTTCAATAAGAAGTAGATGAAAATTGCTGGGTTTTTTAGTGCTTAAGCCAAGTGTCCTCATTTACAGTCCTGCATCTCAGGGTTTTGTTACTTTTTTTTCTCCTGTGCAAGGAGAGCACCATACAAAATGTATCACAACAACAAAAGCTGCATGTTGGTTGGGATTTTTTGGAGATCTTTCTTTGGGTAGTGTTTTTTTTTGGTGGGGGGAAGATTTCTTTCTTAAACAAAAGGATATTAAGGGCACCACTTCCAACAATATCTTCTTACTCATTCTCTCCAATGCCTTGGAACACCAGGACATGAACAGAGCAAGAACATTAACGGATAAGAAGAATCTTGTTAAATCAGAGAGAAACGTGGGCAAGACTCCCTGTGTACACATTTTAGGTAGATACTGGAGAGAAGCACCTTCCAAGGAAATCAAATATATCTCAGACACCAGTATGGAGCACTCAAAGGTCCATCCCCACATGTACACACACGTTCCCCATCACTTGGTTACCTGGGTCTCGCTGGCAGTCTCCAACCTTCCCCTGGCTCACAGCATGAGGGGAGGGGGAGTGTCTCCTGTGTCCTGCCCTTTTGTAGGCTCTTGCCTCCCCCCTCCTATGGTCATCTCTAGATTCAGCATCACAGAGCTTCTCATCACGTGCCATCCTGTGTGACGAGTGGCCCTGATGGCGAGATTTGTGTTTCTCAGGGTGCTGTCTGCCACCCCGATGCCAGGTCTCCTGCTCCGCCTCCAGTTCCATCTCAAGGAGGGGAAGGTGCTTTTCTCTGTCCTGCCTCGGTGGCTTTCTGCTGTGCTGTGCTTCCTCTGTGAGTCCATGCTCTGACTCCAGGTCAAGGCTGACAGGTCTCCTCTCCTTCTCCCTGCCCGCTGTCCTGCTCTCCCGCAGCTCCCAGCTGTTGCTGTGACTGTAGGCACGGTGCTCAGCCTCTCTTCCCAGGTCAAGGCTGGGATGTGTCCTGGACCTTCCCTGGCTGGCTGTCTTCTGCTCCTGCTGATGGCCACTGCTGGCCTCTCTCAGCTGAGGAGACCTTCGGCGGCCCTCTGAGGTGGAGTGCCCGTGCCTGGGGGCACCGCCAGGCAAAGGTGAGGGGGGTCCTCGGGGCTCTCTCTGCTGGTGCCTGCACCTGCCATGACTGTGTGCTCTGGGAGGTTCAGAAATCTGCTCTCTGGGGTCACCCCAGGGCTGCTCTGAGCAATGAGGGGACAAACAAGGAGGGGGTTAGTGGTGCAGGGGTTAATGGGGGTTTGAGGCCAGACTCACAGCAGGCAGATGAGGGAACTTGACATGAGGTGCTGAAAATGCAGGCACAGCATGATGAAAGAAAGAATATCAGGGACAGATAAGGCTTGCAGGATGCAAAAGGGGACACAGTGAAATGGCAGCCTGGTTAGCAGGGCAGCACAGGAGGCAACAAGGTTGGAGAAGAAAGCACAGGTCCAACCCAAAAGTGTCTGAGCACATCCTAGACAGGGACAAGTCAATATGGAGACAAATGACTTTTAATGATGCCACTGGGGCTGAAAAACAGCCAAGAGAGCAGCTCATCTCCTGATGACACATCACTGCTGCAGGATCCTGAAAGCACCTGGGAAAGTTTTGCAGAGAAGGGCACAAGATGCAAGAAAGGTTGGGAAACAATGTGGGCATAAGGCCAGAAGGGGCCAAGCAGAGTGGTCAGGTTGGACACTGGTTTATAAGCACGGGTGCCTTGCCCTGGCTTCAGGCACAAGGTTTTTTTCATCAGAAAAACCTAACTGGGTTTCTCATCAGTCTCACCTAACTGGGGGAAAAACCCACATAAAGCAGAAAAGAAGTAAACAGGTAGGATAGGATTTTTTTTTTTCTTTGAAAGCAAGAACAGGATAGCTGCAGCATCCCAACATCCTCCACCACAGACTGTCATGTATCTTTCACAGACCCACAAGGT
Source organism: Notiomystis cincta (assembly GCA_013398075.1). Classification (NCBI taxonomy): domain Eukaryota; kingdom Metazoa; phylum Chordata; class Aves; order Passeriformes; family Notiomystidae; genus Notiomystis; species Notiomystis cincta. The sequence continues at coordinate 18,017 of VZRX01019773.1, forward strand.
TCAGGGCCTGCACCTATTCATTGCCTAAAAAGAAGTTTCAGCTCTGAATGCAAAGATGATTATGGATGGAAATTTTAGGGCAGAATAAGACTTCACAAAACCCAGGCTCCTAACCTCAGCTCCTAACCTCAGCTACAAAAGCTGCTTACTTGGCATTTTGGCGGGGTTGTTTCCTCTGCTTTCCAGAAAACAGGTAGAAATTTTCTGCTTTTTGTGCCAGTAAGAAACCTGAAACAGCTAGGAGGATGCAGCAGTCTGCCTGCACACAATCTACTAATTGATTTATATTTTCAGCTAACCTATTTGCTAAGAAAAATCATTGCACTGAGTGAACTATTATCTCTCTACAGCAGCTTTTCAAATTGAAAAAAAATGCCTTGAAGCAGAGATTGATTTGAAACAGAACTACACACACAACCCCCCGCCAAAAAACCCCAGCACCAGCAGACTTTCCTCTCCTCCACTGTCCAGTTTGTTTTATAGTACCTCAAAATATTTAAAATAGATTTCACTGCACATGAACTGCATTCTGTTTTAATAAATAGCTCTGTCTCACTTACAATTCATCTAGATTTCGGAGGCAGAAAAACAAACCTCACACCAAAACTGAACGTTCCCTTCAAGTCATTCTATTCAGAAAAAACTTTTTCAGAGCCAGCAAAAATAGAGCCTACAGAAAATCCACCTTCAAAACAAGTCTGTGTGACTTTTTATCCAGAATAGGTGTATTTTTAAAAGTCCAAGAACTCTAACAGGAAGTGCTGTGGTTGCTGTGTTGGATTTTTTTTCTGTTCAGTTTTAGATCATTCATATGATTTACAGGAAACAAATACCCAATCAAACAATCCAAGTGACTTACTGAACAACAGAGACCAGAGCCTGAAAGCAAGAGTCATATTTTGAACAATACTCTCAAGGGTCTAAAAATGAATTAAATTTTGTCATTAAGGAAAGCTCAATAAATACAACAGCAGAGAGCAGGAGAGCACAAAAGAGCAAAGCATGGTTGTGCTGGGAAAGGATTGGTGCAGGTAATACAATCATGCCAGACAATGCAAACAGAAGATTTGCTTTTGGGGTATCTCAGGGTGATTAATTCATCAGCAAGTGCTGGTTGCTGTTCCACAGGGGCCATGTAAACACTCTAGACCCTGGTGTCACTCTCTGAAGCAGCAAGTGACTGAGCGAGCATGAAAATGTTTTTCATGGCACAGACACTTCTGGGAGGAACTCTGCCTTTTTTCGTGTTTATTTTTCCACTTTTAAAGAGCTCAGATTGCTTTGGAGCAATAGGCCTAATACACATTCCTCGTGGATGTGGATGAACTTTACTTCAGTCTCAAAAAACAAAACAAAACAAACCCAAAAAACATACCCCACCAACCACCAAAACAAAAGAAACCTAAACCCCTAAGCAAGGGGTTTTTATTTGTTTCAGTTCACAACTAACGAGGACAATACAAACCAAGGCTGCTGAAGCCTAATCAAATGGTGCCCAAGTAATTAAGAAGTTCCAGACCAATGAGCCAGATGAACCACCAAAATCCACTCCAGTCCTTTACAGGTTTTAAGGAGCACAGATCAAGAGCAGCACTGCTGTGAGTGGTCAGGCAAACACCTCCTAACTCACCTTCAAAATTATGGTCACAGGCCTTGTCAGCTGATTTGTAACAAAAATCTATCCTGTTCCACCATCTCTGCATGTTGTATTTTTTGTATGTTGTATTTTTTCAGACTTCTCCCATTAGATTCTGAAAACCCGAAGTGTGGATTGGCCCTAAGACTCCAAGATCAAATTCTCCCAGCTTTGTACATGTAGCAGGACTTGTGATCATGAAGTTTCCACTTGGTTACTGTTTTGCACTTTTGAACTTTGTGCTTTGTACTTTCTTGGCTATCTTTGAACTTCTTCCAAACTGAAACTAAAATACTTTGTGCAAGTTCAAATGAAAGACTTTAAACTGCCAATGGCATTGATGTTAAAATGAGAAATTAGGTTTGATCTTCATCTTTACAATTTCTTAATCAAAAGCAACACATTCGTCCCCACCACATTTTTGAAGAAAGAACACAGGAACCACCACCAGTGCACAGCAAAGCCATCCCCAGATTGCTCCATAATTAAACACACCCTGATTCTCTCCTCCCAGTTTAAAGAAGGTCTGTGTTCAATCACAATCAGAAGCTGACCAAAAGGAAGCAATAGAGTGCTGTGGATCCAATCATGTCCACACTGTGCAGTCCCAGATGGTAATCACAGCAACAGACATTGTGTGCAGATGACCTTGTTCTTCAGTAAGTCATTCAAGGCAGTTGTGCTAATTTTATAGCTTGGGTACATACCTGCAAGGAGCTATTTTTGAAACACAGCTCCATGAACCAGCATTTATTCCTTCCTGTAGCCGTGCCAGCATCACAGATGAGCACATGGAACCATTTCTCTTCAAATGCAAGCGTGGAATTGCACTGGCATTTCTCCCACACACCCTTGGTGTTGCACAGCACTCACTGCCTTATCAGCCACTGTCTTTTTCCACAAGCACTTTGAAAACATGCATGTGTGGCTGTACTTGCAAATACACACACCACACTCCCTATTATCCCTGTTCTTCAGGCCACCTTCAAGGACAATAAAAAAAAGTCTTTTTTTTTTTTTTTTAAAACTAAGTATTTCCTGATTATAAAATAATCTGATTCTGACCCTGGAAACTGATGCAATGCTACAGTGCTAAATGCAGGACTGTAGGATAAAGGGAGTTTCCTAAATACTCGTCAGACCACCAGGTTCACCTATGCTGCCATGATCCTGACCTTGTATCCTGCAGAAACATACCTCCATTTTCTGCATAATAGCTCTCTTCATAGCCTGTGTGTCCCTGGGACTCTGGGTAGTGCTTCTTGCGCTTTTTTTCTTCCTGCAGTTCTTTCTGTTGTAGGAGACGGGCAATATCCTGCAGAGATGGAAGAAAACAGACATTAAATCATCACAAAAAAAGTATCTCCAGATTCTTTTAGTCAAAGTTTTTATTCAATTATTAAAATCCTTATTAAAAATGTTTAATTTTTCAGACATCGCAACAGCAGTTATTCAAATTTAACTCTTGGGCTGGATGAGGCTTTCAAATTAATGGGTGACACAAGGGACCATGTCAGCAACCAGTATTCAATCTCACCCAGGCCCAGTGCTGAGATTCCAACCCCATGGCAAACTCACAGGTACCTGGTCCTCCTGCACACAAACCTGCTAAGCCCTAATGGCCAAAGCAGGGCAGAAGGGACTGCGTGTGCAACCTCAGGCTTTCAACGAGGATTTAGAAGTCACAGAAGTGCACACCCACTCACAGGAGTGGGCTGGATCTCCCCCCTGCACTCTGCCAGGGAAAGAAAAACACAGAGGCAAAGACAGTCCAGCTAAAGGCACTTGTGACTGGAAGGAGCTCCCAGAGCAAACTGTGAACTCACTTCACCTGTAATTTGCAGGGACTACAGGATGCCAAGCAGGGAAATGCATCAGTTTGACAGACAGAGACTTGAAGGAAAAGAAAATCGAAAGGACATTAGGAAGAGCAAACTAGGCACAAGGCAAGAACACAGTGGGGACTGCAGCTGTTTGTCTTCTGTCACAGTTTTGGTAGATATGCCAAAGAGAAGAGCATTCCATTTTCCTAATTGGTTTTCCTTCGAGATGACTAATGGATCAACAAGGCCTAGGAACCACAAACAGTTCCCTGGGGTTTGCTCCTCTGAGGCCCAGCAGCTTGTGAGTCAGTGAAGCCAGTCTGCTGGAGCTGGGGAGCAAAGCTGGGAGATATCAGCAGGGCATGCTGCCCCTTTGGATGCTATTCATTTAAGCCTTCCTAATCCTCAGGACCTTTACAGAGCCATGCATGTAAAGTGGACACTGCAGGCAGGAAAGGCATGGCTGAAATGCAAACTAAGAGTCAACACCCTCCAGAGCCAAGCCAGCACTGGAGGACATTGGATGGTTGCTCAAGTACAAACTTATCTCAGGATTCAGGTCCACAGGCTCTTTCCAAAAAAAAAAAAAAA
>VZRX01019773.1:22152-46831 GCA_013398075.1 Notiomystis cincta
TAACCACGAATTCGGGTCCAAAGGGCTTTTCCAAAAAAAAAAAAAAAAAGCCCCAAATCAAAACAACAACAAAACAAACCAAAACAAACCTCCACAAACTACTTCCCCTGACAAGGTTAACCTTTCCAGCAGGTACAGTAAGTCTATAAATATATGAGTTTAAGCACATTATCTCCAGGACTGAGATAGCTCAGGACTTGCAAATCCACACAAACCACTTCTTACAAACAGGATTCATAAGCAGGTAGGGCAGGCTGGCTTACTGCTTCATTTAAAAACCCTGCACTCCAGAAGGGATCTGCCTCAGTCCTCAGCTACATTTCAGCCACACTTGGGAACTTCCCACGTACCAGCAGGGAGAGAGAGAATATTTATGACTTCTCCTTGCATTAAGCCACAGTCAGCTGAAGCTTGCTCCCAGCTGCACAAGATGGTCAGCAGGCAGGTTTGACAAGCTGCAAGGACCTGTTGCCAGACCACTGACATCCCTGCAGTTCTCCACGTAAAAGAAGGAAGGAAAGGTGCAATCCCCTAAGTCAACATCAGTTTTGCACCTCCTTCACCTTCCTGATAAAAATACAACAGATTACTACCTCTTTAGCATGAATCCTGGAGCCAAAGTGTTCCTCCCACTCTGTTACCACAAGCTCCTCTTGGAAGCCAAGCCCTCCCCATCTGTCTGGGCAGCCTTTTAGTACTTGCTTGGAACTAATGGTAGAAGAAGAAAATTAAGTCTTGCAAAAAAACCTGATGCATCTGTCAGGTAAGGGCAGATTCTTATTTCAGGCTTCTCCAGGAAATACAGCCTTGTGTTCAAGTTCTTCCTATACAGAAAATGGTACCAGGTGCCTCTTGAACATCTTGAGACAACTCAGGCTTCTCAGGAAACCATATGAAATCAAAATCCAGGCTCACACTGGTGCTCCTCTACTCTGTGGGTTTCTTGAAAACACAATCTGACAGGCTGACCCACTAAGGTGACCAATGAGCCAAATCCTTTGTACATTATGAACAAACCACATCACCCACTTTCAAGCAAAGGCAACATTCTGAAGTCACAAAAGGGACCAGCTAGCAAGAAACTCTAACAGGGTGTTGAGGCTATGAAAGACTAAACTGAAGAATGGAGAAGCCAGAAACAGATGGCTGGGTTGACAGTCCTGCTGAAATGTTTGCATCAAAGACAAAGAAGTCATAGCCCAGGATTCTCCCAAGAGCAGTACCTGTCTTCTTGCATTTGAGAAAGCAAGCAGGTCTCAGAGTATATAAACAACTAGAACTTCCTACAGAAGGGCAATAAACACCTCAGCAAGACCTACCTATTACTTGCCCCCTTCATTAGCAAGGCCACTGGCAGCAACAGCTCTTATGACCCTTGAGTGAGAGAGCCATGACTGTATCTTATTCCTGTAACAGGACTCCCCAAAATCTCTGTGCATACAGAGATCTGTCAGGACAAGGACTGTCATCATGCAAGCCAACTCCTGTGGCTACTGGCCAAGAAATGTCTGCCCTGAAATGGCTGCTACAAATAGCCCTGCCATCCCTGAAGCTTTAAAGGTTACCTCGTCTTTTTCCTCTTGCCTGCGGCGCTCCTCCGCTTCAAAGGCGAGCTTCACTTGGATTTCCTGAGCAATCTCGCAGTCCTGTCGTTCCCTAGAAGGCAAGGAGGCAGGGATTATAGGCAGCTGAAGCCACAGGCATCAGTCAGCCTGGAGAAAGGGATAAAAGAGCTAAAAAAAAAAAATCCACCTGATTTACACAAAAGAATTATTACTCAGTGTTTGTGCAGAGCTATGAATCCTCACCAGGGACCAGGACTCCCTGTACTTACTGGGACCAAATTTAGAAAATACTTCCCAAAACATGCACAGAGTACAAAGTAAAAGAGATTCATGGGCACACTGCTAAGAAAGGAGATAGGTACCACGAAATAGGGCACACCGAAGTAGTGCTCAGGAGTCTGCAAACAACCTAATTCAGCTGAGTTTTTGTACATGTGGTTTCAAAGGAGGGGTCCAGGGGTATGGTTAATGCATCATTTCTGAGAAGTGGTTTTCATGTGTAAGCCATGGAGAAGGAACTGCAGGGATATGGTACACAAACCAAGTGGAGGCTGGAGGTGGCATGAATAAGAAATGCCACTGACGTGGGATGAGACACAAAAGCAGGACCAGCCAAGAGGCAAGGGACTTACATATGTGAAAACAAGGGGGAAGGAGCCATTGCCATAGTGCCAGGAAGGATGCAGGAACACAAGATTGCATTAACTGGGGGCAGGGACAGATCAGAGCAATTGAGACATGAGAGGTTTGGCTGTGCAGACAGACCAAGAGGCCTGGAAGGCATCTGCAAGAATAGTGCCACACTCAGCAGCATGCTCTGATATCCAGCAAACAGGCTGGAACAAAGGCCAAGGATTGATTCCTCAGGGCAATTCAGAAAAGGGCTGGGGGATTTGAGAAGAAAGACTAAAAGCTCACTCTTGCAGCACTGTTGAGATTGAGCTAAAGAGCAGCTCTGAACAGGTCAGAAAAGTCAATCCTTAAAATTGCAGCTACTAAAAGGCAAGGCATAGGAGGAAAACAGCTGGGAGCTGCAACAAGTAGAGCCTGCTTTATTAGAATAAATCTTTTGAAGAATACACTGACAATAATCAGACAGGTGATGAGAAGACTACCAAGAGAATGTTATGGAAGACAAGCAAATAATTGAAGCAGGCTGAGCTAGGTCAAAGCTGTGCTATCTGGGCTGGAGCAACTAGTTTTGTGTTTGAGCAAGAATCTGGGCATGAATGACCTAGTGAATCTGCAGGCAAAGCTCTGGGAGAGAGTCTAGGACATGAGAAGAGGAAGTTAAAACACTTCAAAGTGCAGACAGGCACTTTTTGTTGCAAAACCAAGAAACGCAGCATGGCTGGAGCAGCCAGTGGCAAAACAGACCCTTCTTTCACAGAAAGTCAAGGAGAAAAGCAGAAAGGGTGGATATGTGGCAAGGGTGGAGAGGAAGGACATTGCAACAAGAGGGTTTAGAGGACAAATGTCACCAAGAAACAACTTATTTGTCATAGGCAACAAAAAGGCACACACAGCAGGAAGGAAAGGAAGATTATTTCTGTCAACAGCTCCTTGGAAGCAGACCTCAGATCAGACTGGAGTTATCAATAGGTCAAACATCTTATGACATCAGTTTCTTTCATCCAAGTAATAAAACCTGGCAATTTTTGCATGTGCCTGTGTGTGTTTCATTTGACTCTGGGGACAGATCTGTTCAAAGCCTCGAGAGTTAACACAGCAGCAAATCTAATTCTTGAACCTGCTTTTTAAAAGGGACTTTGGCAAACGCGGCACCAGCAGAGAACCACAGCTCCCAGCAAAACAATAGCTGAATAAGCAAATCCTAGGGAGCAGGCTGTCAGTGAGCCTGGCAGTAGATCCTTTACAGCCCCAGGCTCTGAGGACATGAAACCAGGTAGAAAGTAAGTTAGAAAGGTCAGACACATCAAGGCATTGCACATCTCCAATTCCCCTGGCACCTGTGAGCAGAGCTAAGGTGCCAAGTTCATCGGCACAAAATGACCTGCTAAATGCTTAAAATACATCCTATTGCAGACAAACAGGACAGAAAAACAGCTAGTCATCTTTCATAGCTAAGGCAACAAGGTCATTGCCTCTCTGTTAGCAGCAAAGAACACCAAAAGTAAAGCAAATGCAAAAGCATTTTCTTCTTTCTGATGACACATCTTGAAATACACCACGTCAACTTCAAAGAACTGAACAGCCACAGGGGATTAGATCTGGGGGCTTATTGCTCAGCAGTAATTAAATACTGAGACTTGATTAGTTAGTCAACATAAACTAATGTATTAACTTGTGTGGGCATACGAAAATAGATTCAAGAGCTTTGATAGCTCTTCTTGTCCTCCAGTTTCTTCAGTGTGAGTTCAAGCGTTCATCAGACCCCAGAAATCAGCCAGAGTAACACAAACATCATCATTCCTGAACATCCCACTGACGTCCTTCACTCCTGGGCAGCCAGGATGCTGGGAAAACTCTACATCAGTTTATACAAAAGAGAAAAAACCCCAAAGTTTGTGTGATCAGAAAGCTCCCTCCCATTCACAGTGACTACAGCTACTAGTTGCTGCCAGATGAGGAGAAAAAAGGGAATGTTTAAGGGAACTATTCAAAGGAACTGTTCACATCAGTGCAACAGAACTATCACAGCACTAGGAGCAAAACAGGGAAAGAACATATTTTCACACTATTTTATTTTAGTAATCTTGCTACTATGCTTAGCAGTGTGCAGACTGCTCAGCTAGATCAGAGAGATGCTTTTAAAGAAGCATGAAAATAAAGTTTGATCCTTCCCTGAATTCTTAAAAGGAAATGTTTCTATTGTCTCATTTATCTTCACAAAGTCTTTCTGAGAGAATTTAGGATTTGAAAGAGAGAAGAAAGTATATATGCTTTTTTATGCTTCCTGTTTCTAAAGACCCCTTAGTTCTGTCCTCTTACTTCTCCCATCACCTTGCAGTGTCAAACTGTCCTAAATGATACAGAAAGCAACAACATCACGGATTATTTTGTTGCCAGAACACGCTACTCTTGGACAAGGAAGAGACAGTGGGAATGCACAAAGAATTAAGGAAGAAAAAGATTCAATTGTAAAAGGATGCCTCCAACTTCTTTTACTATTCTTGCAGAAGAGCTCCTGCTCTCAGAAGCGGAACCGCTGCTGACACATTTTACATCAGCAGTTCTGCCTGTGCTTTGGCTCACAAAGTTCATAAATCCCATTTTACAGAGTCCTACAACAAGAAAATTGTTTGCAGCTCCCACCAAGTAACAAGGAGGAATCATGTCTGCCATACAAAATCCATTTTTATGTTGTCATTCACTCACATCTCTAATTGGTAATAAAGACCAAACTATTGAAGAAAGCAGACTTGAGAGATACATTTGTACATAAGGTCTGTCCCAGTGCTCTGGGAACATTGAAAGCAGCGGCTGATCTGTCACGCCCCAGCTTCAAAGCTTTCATGAGCCGCTGCTTTGAAGCCAGTCCTGTATCTCCCACATCTGCAACACAGAGCTCTTCTGCTCCATCACTGGTCCTGTCAGATGAGCCACCCAGGCTCTGTGATCCACCACCAACTGCATCTGGTGGGTGGCATCCCAGAGCCCAACAAAAGCCAGGAGGCAGCACAGCTGCTGGGAGATGCACCCTGCCTCACAGACCTTGTATTTGCAGGGATCCCCATGCAGCCACCTCTTACAAGTGGGATCTGGCTGAGCCCTGTCACATGAACCATCCATTATATCCAATGCTCTGCAAGTCCACTCTGGGTTGAAAAGCAGAGTTTGTTTTGCCCTGTGCTGCCATGCTTCACTTCTACACCAGCTGAGAGCTGCTGCACACAGAGAGCCAAACCACAGACCACAGGGTTAAGATGTGGTGTGTGGGGACTGAGCAAACCTGCAGAGCAAACTGGATCACTCATTAAACACCCTCCCACAGTTACTGCCAAAGTCAGTGACTGCAAGAGAAGACCTGTCCCCCAACACCCATCCCCATCAAGCCACCCTGGGGCATCAACTCCCCTTCCCATTTCACACTGAATATCTGCAAGCACAAGCAGGGGCTTCCAGCTGTCAACGCAGCAGGACACCAAAAAGCATCACACACCCAGCTCCTCAAAAGCATTCATCAGGCACAGGGCAAACACACCAATATCTGCAATTTCCACACAAGAGAGAATCCCCTGTAACACTGGGTATTTCTGTGGCACAGTTCCTTCACTCTCAAACTTCAGCCAAGGACAAGGTCAACACAAGTGGCCGGGTTACTCCATTTTGACAACAAGCAGTGCAATGGGAAAGCTCCTTCTCATGGACAGGCAACAGTATCTAAGGCAGGATGGGCTCCAAGACCTGTCCTCACTGCCCTGTGCCAGAGCCTGGTATCAATACTTTTACAGCAATGGACAGCCAAAGTAAAAAAGAAACAAAAGCAAAAGGCTGATGAACCTGAACCCCACACACTGTCAACTCAAAGCAGCTGATATTAGTGCCCTGACCAAATGGGACTAGCATTCCCATTCCAAGAGCTCCAGCACAAACTCACAAGTCTTTTTGGTGTTTCTGGATTTGAGCACGGGCTTTCTTATCCTCCTCTTCTTGCAGTTGCTTGGCCATCTGCAAGTCATGTTGCACCAGACGATTACGCTGAACATTTGTGGCCAAGTGATGCTCAACTGGAAATAAACACAGACAAGAACCCTCAAATCAGGCTGCAGAACTTCACTGTGTGAACAAGATAAACCAAGTGGGAGGGAGATTCCTTCCCAGAAAGGCAGACAGATCTTGGCAGGGAAACACCAAGCAATCTCTCTAAAGGTGGGAAAGTCCTGAACTGAAATTATGCTAGCAGCTTGAGATTGCCTCTTTTCAGCACTGAGGGGGCTGTATTCGTGTCTGTTACCAAAACAAGTTCTGCATATCTTAACACATCCAGGTTTACAGGGAATTGTTTTTAGGCTCTGAATTTCACTTTCTGAACAGAGAAAATCACCCTAGATTAATGAAGTGGGTCTGGGAGGGACCATCAGAGGCCAGTGAGGATGAGCTGAACTCAAATCACTTATGGATACTTCCCTAATTTGTTTTTAAGAACCTCTACAGAAGAAAACTCCTCTTTACTCTCAGCACAATCAGTTCCAAAAATCTCACTACCTTTATATTTAGCAACAGAGCAACTTAGTGCTCCAGTGAGTCCTTTACCATACATGGATATTGCCTGCCAGAAAAAAATGGCTACATGAGCTGCAACCCAGAGTAGTCTTTAGTTCAGTGGTCTCAGGTTCCAGCACCAAGGGCACAAGCAGCTGCACTCTTGGTGGAGCAGCTGGAATGGCATTAGCACCTGGTACTGGCAGATACCAAATTGGTGAGAAGCTGATTGGAGAGGCCACCACACCTGAAACTGCAATGTAAACATACCCAAAGTAACAGATAAGCATATTAAAACAAAAATAATTTAAAAAAAAAAAAAGCACCAGTCACTGTGAAGTTCCTGGCTGTACTTTTATTTCTCCTTTATAAGCTCTTCTAGTGTACAGCTGCCCTACCTCAAAATGCCTGAAAAGGAAGGCTCCTTTCAAAAGGCAGACACTGGCAATTCTGAAACAAGTAAACAAACAGACCTCTTCTGGTTCTACTTCAGGTCAGACTATAAAACTTGAAGCTTCCAAAATTGCTAGTCATTTCTAAAAACCTTGCACAGCAACAAAACCCCAAGTGCACTCCTACATGCAATTTTATCATAAATGGCATAAACAAACTCAAGTCTAAAGGAGAGCACAAAATTGAAATATGAAATGCAACTATCTCTGGGGTACAATGTGAGCTGGAGCAGAGCGAAGTGTAGTGTTACAGGATAGTGAAGACAGCAATAATAAACTGTATTCCATTAAAACAAAAAAATTAAATAAAAGCAGGAAGCATTTTTCTTAGCAAAATCAAATAAAGCCAGATATCTGCTGGGACAAGCTTGCTTCAGTTTGTTCTAAAGATCATTGCTACTTACTCTCTTGTTCCTGTAAATTATGGGCCAAGGTATGATCTTCCAGAATAGCGAAGTCTCGACATACTGAACAGGGAAACAAAGTAAAGAGAATTAGCATCAGAAAAAGACAAAAACAAACAAAAAAAGCATCAAAAGAGCTGTGGGAGCCTGGGGAGCATGAAGACGTATGGGCTTCTGACACACCTTCTACCAGCCAAGGTTTGGACTTGGGTTTTCCTCCCCCCCGAAACCATGTCTGCTTTTGTGTATGTTTATTTCTTTGTCCTTGTTGGTATAAAATGCCTTCTCCACTCTCCCCTTGATCTCCAAGAACAGAACTGCCCATGCTGCCACTGGATCAGACCTTATGTGCAAACCTGTGCATTCCATTCAAATAGAATATATATTATGTTTATGCCAGTGGCCACACTGACTTCATTCAGCTAAAACCAAGGGCAAGCATTTGTGTTTACTGTGACTTTCTGTGCCAGGTTAAAGAGTCTGAGAGCAGTATTTTCATGGCACAATGGGTATGTGCACACTGGCACCTCTCCAGAGCTGAGCAGACTGAGCTCCATGGCTCACTGCAAGGCATTTCTACCAGCTCAGGCATCATTTTCAGTTGTTTCTTGTAAGCTTCACTGAATGTTTAAAGTGCAGATGCTGGATTTGCACCTAGAACCCAGATATGGGATCAACCACAGCATTATGGGCAGGCATAAGTACAGCTTCTTCAAAAGATGCTGAAAATGACCTTGAGACGAGTGAAATGGGAAACAGACAAAATCCCTTTGGCACCAGTTTGAAAGCAGCAGATTTTTGCCAATGCCTATCACTTTCCCACTTGAACTTTCAAAGGAATGCTCTACCTACACTGTAGAAAAACACCAGAGTGTATTTTTAACTTGTTATGATAGGCAGTAGGGCAACAAAACACAAGCCACATACATACTGGGGCAGGGGCAGACACACAGCATCAGGCTCAGCCTTTTGGTGGCAGGTTCACATCAGTTTCTCTATGAACCAAAGACAGACAGTGACCTGTCCCCCCAGACTGCAGGATGGGGGCCCTTTTCACACAACTGCCAGGCCTGAGTTTTCTGCCTGCTTCAAGGGGAGTTTAAGGCAGTGGCACCAAAAAATTTATGCTACAGAGGTCTGTCACTTATTTTTCCCCGAAGTGACAAGCTAAGAAGCTTAACAGACCCACAGAGGGGAATATCTCCCACTTGAAACACACGTCACAAAGCAGAAAACTACAAGGTGCCTTTGAAGCCACAGAGGGAAGTACAAATTCCTCCTGCTGCACTCCACTGGCAAAATCTCTGGGGAAGTCCAAGATTTCTCTTTAGCAGAGCACAGGCACAGCCCAAAAGACAAACTGAAAATAACCCCCAAACCCCAGAATACATCAAAAGTACAAGGGGAATTTATGAGGATTCTGTTTGTGAAAGGGTTCTGAGTCAGAAAAGATAAAACATTTCCATCACCACAAAGGAAATGAGAAAGTAGCTGCATTTTCCTGAGCCATGATCACACAAGCCTTCCCTTTTCTCACAGATGCACATGCTCCACTGGAGAAGCATCTAGACATTACTCCACCACCCAGGTATCCCCACAAAATATCTGGAAGAGTTTCTATTTGTCTGCACTACAAGATCAGATAGTCCTTTACCATATTCAATGGAATTTTTGGTTGAATCTGCACTGAAGGGTGTTTTAAGATGACAAAAGCTCCTAACAGCCAGGGCAACACTTCAGGGAAGGATAGTGACACGCAGCAGGGTGGAGATGAGGACAAAGGTTACAGTTATATGATCCCACAGTGGCTCACTTTAAGCATGAACAAATTTGGACGGTGTAATTAAGGTTTTTGTTGTTGCTTTTTTTCATTGCAACTTCTTTTAAAAAAGGAAAGACGATATGAAACTCAATAGCATTGAAACGCTTCCAGTGGCCATTTCTGTACAAAGAAAGAAACACTGCCTTGAGCCACAGATCTGGAAAAGCCACAGCTGAGTCACAGGCAGCAGTACTATTCACAGGTGACAAACCCAGGGTGCTTAGTGGTCACCAACATATATTTTTTACAGGAAAGGGCAAGGGAATCTTGCCCTAGAGACTGCAATCCCTAATAGTACTTCAGCTTCCTAGAAGGATTCTGGAACAAGCACTTTCTGCTCACAAGAAGCATCATCTGGCCTGCTGGAAGGGCACATCCAACTAAGAGTTTGAGCCCTACGATCAGCTCAGAGATAATCAAAGATACCTCAGTACAGAGCCAGTCTGCCCAAATCTAGGGCGGTTATTACTGCTGTGTATTCAAGAAGCAGCACTTAGTTCAGGGAAAAAAAAAAGGGAGAGAGAAAATGGGAGGATGGGAGGGAAGTTTTATTTTTAACTGCAATAGGTCTCTGAGCAAGTCCACAGCACAGCTGCCTGGAGAGCTGTACTAGCAAGACAAGGCAGGCAGCACAGGAGCAAGGATGAACATTTCAGAGCTACATAGTGTTTTTGCACAAAGATCACTGCTACAAGAAATGCTTATAAAAGTACATCCTAGCCCTTCCCAAACCCATTATGCACAGGCTCATACACTGCTCTGATCCCTGTGGTATTCAAGAGCTCTGTCTTGTCAGTCAGTCATGGTGCTGATGGGGCTGGCAGACCTTTGCTCCATCCTCCCCAGAGAGGCACACGTGCATAGGAGGACTTAAGCTTTGGTTTTGGGGTTTTTTATTCCATTCTACACATAACAGAAACATGCTTGGCACACTGGCAAGAAAGTGGGAGGGCCATGGTAGGACACTGCTCCTTGTGTTTTGACAGTCTTGCACCAACCCCAGTAAAGTCTCATCTCTATCACTGAGCTTTATTCCTACAATGCAGCAATGATTCTTTAATCCTTTTGGATTGACGGGCCACTAAAGACTTCCTAAAGAAAACATGGGCTCAAAATAAAAAGGCAAAGTCCACATATGCTTGTGTTGCATAGACAGGCCTGCCTCTTCTAGCTGCTTCTCCAGAGAAGTGCTGGAAGTAGACCAGGGATATCCAAACAAACAACACAAAACAAACTCCTCAAACTCTCAGTTCTTACAGGCCACAGCTGAAAACTGCTGGATGTCAGAGATGTAAAGCAGGGGCAAAGGTTCCTGTTTAGGTTGTTTTGAAGCTCAGTGCCTGGGCCAGGAAGCACATATAGGCCAGAGTACCACCTTCCCTGGTGCAACTCCCAGCTCCTAACCCAGAGCCACCTAGGTCCAGTGCCACCCTAACATGGCCACACAGCACCAGACCTGAGGCTGTGCCCTGCCACCGCCTGTCCCACCTCCACACAACAGTGATAAAGCAAGTGGGACACTGCCCTGGGATGAGCCACCAACCTGCAGGGCTTAGACATGGATAAAGGAGCTGGGTCTTAAACCAGTGATGCCAACCCACCAAGATCCAGTACAGACAGAGGGAAGCTGGACAGTTACCAGTGATATGCACACTGGAAGCTCCTCAGTGTCTGGGTTCCCTTGTGCTCCCATCTCACAGAGGACACAGCATGGAGCAGACTGGTGGGGCAGCAGCAAGCCTTGGGTTTGTTCACACATTTGGAATTATGTGAGCACTGCAGAAGAAGCCATTTGGCTGCACACACGCTCCTGTTACAAACCCAAACAGACAGCTCGAGCACACAGCCCGCTCTTTGTGCTGCTGTGGCTGCTGGCAGGGCAGGCAGCACAAGAAGGCCTTTCGTCACTGTCAGAAACTTGGCTGGGCTGGCTGCCTCCAACTCATCTGAGCACATTATTCTCAAGTCCCATCAGCCTGAGAACAACGTGCTAAGGAAGAAGAGAACATCCCATTATGAACACAGCTAAGCACTGTCAGACAGCCAGGTGGCAAAGGATGGGGACACCTGCACCTCTCTAGCAGATTTGGGGCTGAGGGCAGTGCAGCACTCCCTCACAACCAGACCCATGGCATCGAGCCAAGCATGACAGCAGCTGCAAGTGAGGCCAAGGAAACCAGCCCTTGAAGACTCACATCCAACAATGAGGCAACTATGAAATAATTGGAGATGTGGACTTGCCAGGCATGGTCTGAAATGAAGTTTCATCAGCACTAGTTCTCATTCTCTGCCCAGTCTCAGCAGAGTACAGCACAATCATCACTAGGTATTAGGTACACTGGGTTTGTGCTGAGAAAGAGGATGACCCCAATGACAACAGACTCCATCCTCCTCACTGAGAGGCTTCATATTTAAGGGGAAAGAAATCCATTTCCTTGCTCCCTAACTACAAGTCCAAAAAATGAAAGGTGAGATTAATATTACCTTCACTGTTGCAAGTTAACTTGACTTCCCATCCCTGGGCCCTGGCTGGGAGCCACCAGGCAGTCAAACAAGCAGCAGGGGTGCAATCAGAGCAGCTACAATTGGCAAGTCCAGTGAAGCGTGAAACATTCACAACAGGTTTACCATAGTCTGATTCAGCCAATCTGCCTTGGCACAGCAGGGAACAGACCTGGAATACACTCTGGCACAGCTGTCAATAAAGAAATGCCTGCCCAGGAATCCCTGTGGCTGCTATAGCTGGCAGAGGTGCCAGCTGGGGAGGATGAGGGCAAGAGCATCACCCTTAACAGTGGTGGGATCCAAAATCCATGCACAGAAGAGGGAGATCACTTGTTTTGAATCCTCAAGAGCCTCTCTGCAAGCTCCAAGCACAGGTCTTCTCCTCTGGTAGTTCTCACTGGAAATGTGCCTTTTTGTGCATTGCTGCATCTGAGGCTCTTGCAAGCATGGCTGCAGCCCTGCCTTTATGCCTGAGATAAGAGAAGCTCTAAGTACAACAGTTCAGCAAAATTTCATTGAATGACCTCTTCCATTTTATATTCTGCCACCTATCTCACTAACTTTCTCCAGCACTACCTCAGCTCCACAGCTCAGCATTTCTAACACCCCAAACTGCTTCAAACACATCAAGGTAACCACAACAGAGGAGCAAAGGTAGCCTAAGATGTTGTTAGTGATACTCAGGTGTGTGACAGTAGGTCAGTTATACCTGACCTACAGGAATGGGTGCTGTGGAACAAAAACTGTCTCAACAACAGGTCAGCCCCTACTGGCTTTTCAAGCAAGGTTCACAGCAAAACACTCCCCTCACTGCTGCCTGAAGTCTTAGATCATGTTTTGACATCCACTGCAGGTCCCAAGGGCCCCCTTGGTTCACGTGGCCCATATAATGTGTCCAGGATACGGGCCAGTTCAATGACCCAGGGATCACAGATGCATGTCCCAAGCACTTCCTTTTGGGTCTTAAAAACCATCTCTTGCTCCCCACCCCCTCCACTCCCAGCGTTTTCCCGTCAGCATTGTGTGCTGGGTAATTCACAAAATAAACTAGGTGTGAGTCATACTTAGTTTAGAGCATCTGCAGTTCTTGAATTCTAATCTGAAGGACGGGGGG
This sequence comes from Notiomystis cincta, assembly GCA_013398075.1. Taxonomy (NCBI): domain Eukaryota; kingdom Metazoa; phylum Chordata; class Aves; order Passeriformes; family Notiomystidae; genus Notiomystis; species Notiomystis cincta. Next base: position 35,181 of record VZRX01019773.1, read on the forward strand.
AAAGACAAAAGTAACATGAAAAAGCAGTATCATCAGCTAAAAATCATTTTTTGGGCTTAAAGAGCTGATAAATTAAGTGGCAAGCAGCAAATGCAGCCTTTTACAAGGCAGCAGTCTCAGAAGGATGCCTGAGTTACAGAGATTCCTGCAGATTAGAAAGCAAGTTGGGATCTCTTAAGAGACTCTTACCAGCAGGGACTGGTCAGGCCACTCCAAGCCAGGTAAATCTCCAAAATCTGTGAATTATCTCCTTGAAACAAAACCTGACCAAGCAGCCACCGAGCTGGAGGTGAGGGGCTACCCTAAAGGGAAGCTTCCAGATAAAACATGCAACCGGGATGTTTCCTTCCCAGCAAAGCTGCTCTGTGAGATACATGGCCCAGGCTCAGCAATTCCCATTGCTGCCCTGCCTCTCCCATCACACCAGGAGACACCTGAGGGGCTGCTACCACACGTGGGTGCTGACAGAGGCTGGCTAGGACATGTCTGGCTGCTGCAGTTACACAGAGGACATTCCTAGGGCCTTGCTCACCAGGCCCCATCATGCCAAGGACATCAGAAAATCAGGCAGGGAGAAGGTGAATCCCAGACAGAGGGCAGGTCTGGGCAGCCTGAGAAAGGGAACAATTTTTGCTTCCCAGCCACAGCACCAGAGCATCACACATAGCTGGGAGCTTTGAGGCAGCACAAGGAGACTGGGTGACTCCATGGGAAACCAAACTGAGGGGTCTCAGTCTAATTCTCAAAAGTGTAAACATGCAAAATAATAATAATAAATAAGTAAATCACCAAACAACCATGGGGTTTTTTTTACTAGCAGGCCTGGAAGCTATGAACATCTTGGGATTTGGGAAGGAGGTTATCCTCTCTGCTCTAAGTTAAATGGCTTGAAGTCAAGGCCATGAGATTTTTCTCCAAAATTAAGCTCTCACCTACCTAACAATGCTTTAAAAAGGAAGACTATGCATTTTGGAATAAAATCCTCAGAATGTCATTATACTTTTTAAAACTGTCTTGGAACAGAAATCATCAACATTCACAAAGTGCCTTCTCCAAGGCTACTAGTTTGGCAATCTCACTTCTGTAAAGAAGCCTGTACCAGAGATCAGTCTCACAGATCAGCTGTGAGAGCATCTGCTGAACACCTCAAAGCAGAAGGTGATGTGCTTGCAATGTAAACAGGAAGCTGGAGATACTCCAGATAGTGAAAAAATGGCATAAGGCACCTCAAAAGGTTATCCTTTGAGCAAGCCCCACCCACAAAATCTGGTAAGATTTATCATTCTGCTTTTATACAGAAGGCAGCCATATTTTTCATCACTGGATAATTCCACCCTACCTAGTTTCATCTGCAACATTTCTAAATAAGACCAAATAAGTCTTCTAATTTCCAAAGCTTTAAAAACAACTCTTAGGTCAAGAACATTAAAGACCATCTGACTTCCAGAAGAAAATGCTGAGTTGGAGCATTTCAATCACAGAATCACAGAATAACTTAGGTTGAAAAAAACAAGTCATCAAGTGCAATCACTGACCTGGCCCTGCCAAGCCCAACACTGCAGCATATTCCTCTAGTGCCACATGTACACATCTTTTTAATATCTCCTAGAATGGTGACACAAATACTTTCCTGTTCTGACCACTGGTCATCCTTATGCTGAAGATGGTTTTTTAACTTCCAATATAAACCTCCACTGACAGAACTTTGGCTAATTCCTCTTGTTCCATCTCTTAGTACTTGGAAGAAGAGGCCAATGGCCACCTGGCTGTAAGCTCCTGTCAGGGACTTGCAGAGAGCGATACAGTCTCCCTCGAGCCTCCTCTTCTCCAGGCTAAACATGTCCAGCTCCTCACAGGACTTGTGCTCCAGACCCCTCCCCAGCTCCACTGCCCTTCTCTGGACACACTCCAGCCCCTCAGTGTCTGTGTTGTAGTGAGGGGCCCAGAACTGAGCACAGGATTTGAGGTGTGGCCACACCAGTGCCCAGTGCAGGGTGATGGTCACTGGCCACACTGCTTACCCAGGCCAGGATGGCACTGGCCTTCTTGGCCACTCAGGCACACACTGCCTCATATTTAGCAGGTTGCTGACCAGCAGCCCCAGGTCCTTTTCCACTGGGCAGCTTTCCAGCCACTCTGTGCCAAGCCTTTCAGATGTACCTAAAAATGGCATTGAGCCTTAAGAAGCAATGACACCCACGCTTTGAAAATTCACCCTTTTCCACCATGTCCAGCTGGATCTCCAGACACAGAGCACCCTGAGTCACAAGAACTGTCCAATATTCCCAAATCCTACAGCCAACCTTGCTGTTACAGCTGCTGCTCTCTACTGCAGGGGCTCAACACATAGAATATATTAACACTTTAAAACAGAGAGCAGATAGATAAGATAATACATGTTAATGTCTGCAAGTCATTACCTGCCAGGCTCACAACACTCATCTCTGTTGAAATTTCTTGATTGCCCCAATGTCCATCTACCTGTCCAGGACTGCCTACACCCAAAAGATCACCACTGAGCTCAGCCATTGCACTGTGGACCCACCAGTAACACCCAGGTGGACCACTACAAAAACTTCAAGGTAAATATACCTGTCAGGGATGGCTTGGCTGTTTTGACACCACAGTCAAATAGATCTCAGGCAGCCAAACACTTCACTCACAACATCTGAGATGTAACTGGTCTGTGTATGGAAAAGGATAATCTCAATCAGCAGTGAGAACAAAAGCTGCTTGTGTAGTTCATCCTCTCCAGCATTAGACACAGCTTCAGTTGACTCAGCTAATACCACATGTGCAAAAGGAACAACCAACAATAAAGGCAGGGAGAAGTTTTCCTAGAAGTCAGTTTTAACCACCACCTCCCAACCATGGACCACAGCAAAACAAACAACACTTGACTCCAACAGCTGTGCTTTACCCTCACTTTGCCCAAAGGCAAACTACCACACACATCACTGGAGAGCAGGGCAGGAGTTGCCTTCACCAGCAAAGGTCAGAATCCCTGGTCCACACAAGCTCCATGAGCACTGCTGTAGCTGTAAAACATGCCTTCAGCTGCATCCCATGGATCATATGATACCCCTTTTCTAGAAGGTTTTTTCCTTTCTTTTGCAGACAGAATGTCATGGCAGATTTAGCTTTAAGCCCAACACCGCTCATTTAAACTGGTGTAAGGGAGGGGGAAAAGAAAAACAGTCTTTTCAAGTGCAACTCAAAACAGCCACCCACTCAGAAAACTTCTGGGGCATGGAGCTCACATCTCAAGAGATTTGCACTTCCTTACCCCACACCCATTTCCAATTGTGCTGTTTTATCTGTTTAACTCAGCTTTTATTTCAGCATTTTAGCCAATTTTACACTACACAAAACTGTCAGAAGGACACACTGAGTTTCCCAGATAGGCAACATTTCTGTTCTCTGATAAATACACACACTAGGTTTCCCAGACAGGCAAAACTTCTGTTCTCTGATGAATGCACAGCTGAACCCCTTGTTCAGTTAAGCAGTTTCTCTGCAGAGAGCTGCCAGGCCCACTTTGTGGTTCAGGGTGGCTTTCAGGAGCCACTGCACCCTGGACTGCACATATTTCACCAGCATTTCTCAGCCCTCAGGCTGTGGTGAATAACCTCACACAGCAGCTCCAAAGAGACAGGCAGGCAGCCGGGAGCAGAGTTAATGCAAAGTGTCAGCTCTCCCAGGGTTCTCCTCCAGCTTAATCCTGAAAGATAATGCAGCAAAATACAAGGGAGACAGGATGTAAAAAGGGAGGTTTCAGTGCCCCTCTGGTACACCTTCATGTCCTGACTCAGTTTTGGTGACTGCTTACAAAAGGCTGCTGGAAACCTTACACCCACACATAAGGTGCCAAGTGCCAAAAAAAGGTTCAAGTTCCTCTCTAAACCCCACAGTGTGGTTTTACACAACAGTGACCTGCAGTTGTACAGAGAAACAAGAACCTCTGGAGAAAACAAGCAGAATGAAGAGTCCCCAGAGATGTCACTTTCTCTTCAGCCTTTGGGTGACTAGAGCCAACCCTGAGACTGCTCCATGGCTTGTAGCTAAACCAGAGCTGCAGCTGAAAGGACACACCACAGTATCAGTTCACATCAGTACCAGCCAGGTTTTATTCCTCCAGATCAGATACCAAGAGAAGCAAAGCTCCAGTGGGATGGGCCTCTGGGCAGCCTCCCAGCCTTGATGGAAACCCTGCCAGCTGATGCATTTGAAGCTGAAGGTCTCTGAACTAACCCTGCAGTCAGCTCCAATTCTTGCACAGATTCCCATCAGTTTCCTTTTTCCTAGAAAGGTGGCTGCTAGGATGCAAGGAAAGACTCCTGTCTGCCACCCATTCAGCTGCTCAGAGCACTGCAAAGCTGCTCTGCAAGAACAGCCATCCTCTACCTAACCAACTGAGGTTGTTGGTTTGTTTCAAAACCCTTTTTCTTTGCTCTGCCAGCTCCTCACAGTTACTCTCTCCTCTCCCCCCTTGCTTCCTGTGTTTAAGTTCTCCAGGTTTATTAGTCAGCTGTGGGGAACACAAAGTACCAAAGCTGGCCTCAGATCAGTCAAAATTCCACATCCATCTGCAAGTCACAAATCAGTAAAGCTGCAGCACTAACAATACATGTCCCCTTTCCTGTCACAGCCTCGTGCTGGCATGCTGCCATAAGTGCAACTGCAGATTTAAAACACTGGCATACAAAGGTAACAATAAGTCACTGGCTTCTGAGGCCAGATGGACAGGGAGGCAGAGCTCCCTGCATCATCCTGAAGCAAACTGCTTTTGTGGCATCTGAGCCCTCAGTTCACATGCATTGAAAAGCATGAGGAAGAAGCAGGCTGGCAGCCTTTGCTCCTCTCCAAGAGCACTAAATGAGCTCCAGGTCAGTAAAGGTAATTTTTTTTGCATTGGGAACTGTATCACCTTCAGGTGATATTGCATACTCACAGTTTCTTAAAAAGAGAAAAACCAAAAAAAGAACAGTTACATCAGGACCAAGTTAAGTTCACCTGTTACCCAGTCACTGCTGATGCTGTGGGCAATGCCAGCTACCTGGAATATCAGGTAACTGAGCACTGAGCTGGAGACAAACCTGCTTTCTCCACCTTGTGTCAGGGATGTGCGGAATCCAGGCAGGGCTGTGCAGCCCTAGCCAAGGACCCAGTCCTTCCAGCACTGCAATTAAGGTCAGGAGAGCCCAGCCTCTTCCCAACATCAACTTCCTTTGGAAACCTGGCGCCAACCAGATGGCCTGCAGGAGAGCACAGCCCTGCGAGCTGCAGTGCTCACTGCCTGCCATGAAAACAGCCAACACCCTGGTGGCTTGGAAAACTCCCAGGCCTTCTCTGTGCCCTGCTCCACCACCTCACCCCAGCAGCACTGCCAAAGGTTCCAGGAGGGGCTGGTGAATTTAGGACATAAATCCTTCCCATCCCACCAGCCAGCACCCCATTAATAAAACTAACACCCGTACAGAGGGAGAGGCCATCTCTTTGCACCAGGATGCTACAAGTAATGCTTGCCACATCCAGAACACATAGTTGTGATAAATTGCTTTCACAGTGGAAAGTCACCTGTGCTGTGCAGAGGTGGAGAAGCTTTCCACCCAGTTGAGAGGAGGCTGCCCTGAGCCAGACCAGCATTACCCTAAGCCAAGTGCCAAGTCAGAGGCAACAGTTGCTCTGCGAGGAGCATTTCCAGCCAGAGCAGGAGCCTCGTGTCCTGTCTGGATGTAAAGAGTGAATGCTACAGGTATAATGCAGAAAGGAATTAAAACCCCTGCCTTCTCACTGCCAGGAAATATTCCTGTTTGCATAAACTTCCTTCCTCCTTTTGCCCCATTACTTCTCATGTCACTCCTGTCAGTGTCCTTATGGTACGTCTGTGTCTCTGTGTTTTAAAGTATTTCCTCACTTATGTCTTTTTCCCCTTTGTAATCACTTATTGAACACCACATGCTGAGCCCACGTACATCTCCCCTTAGAGCTGACTCCTCTAACTACCAAGTTCTGGTTCAGCAAAAGGGCTCAGGAAAGGATGAACAAAAATGCACACAGGAACTCAGTTTTACCATGCACGGTTTGTTACATCTCTTTTGAAAAGAAAAGTGAAGAAAAGTGACTCACTTACAAACCCACGTTGACTTTCTGTCCTGAAGAGCACCTACTGCAGGGCAGAGCTACCAAGAGCACACAAACCAAACCTCTACCAACTCAAGCTGAAGACAAAAAGATCTCACTATTTTAGTTCGGCTGACAGAGCATTGTGGCAGTGGCACCGTGATTTGCCGTGCAATTAAAATAATCATCAGTTGAGCTTCAGGAGCCTGACACAAAATAACTGGGCAGGTGCAGAAGGGCTGTGCTAGGCTCTGAGGCTTTCATCTACACCTTTCTCCCCAGGGACAGTAACCAACTTAATTCCAGCAAGCTTAATTCACAGGGTGCCTGGGGTTACAGGGTAAATTTTATGAGCACCCAGGCCTAACTGATCCCTTTGCTCGATGCAAGGTTCACAGCAGCACTGCCTTGCACCCCTTACACAGACTGCCTGGTGCTGCACTCTCCTGTTCTCTTTCCAGACCTGCCAAAAGTCTCTCCCAGCAGCCATACAGTGTCAAGGCCACACAACATTCACTCAGCGAGCTGTGTGGCATCTTTTCAAGTACTGAGAAAAAAAACAGCAGGAAGGCTCCAATTTCTACTTCTTAAAAAGGAAGTATAAATGAAGTGTCAAGGGACCTTCACAAAGTCCTGAGCATGTTCTGTGGAAAAGCCAGCACTGTAAGGTGAGCAGAGAGCATCACTGACACACGTCAGCCTCCAGAGAGACTTTTCCCAGAGGGAATGTCCAGCAAATAAGCCCTTTGCTCCCAGCAATGCAACCAACCAGCAGCAGAACAGCAGCTGTCCTTATCACCTTCTTGGAGAACAGCTGAAGGTCAAGCCAGCAGAGAGTGCCATGCCAGAAAATGGACCTAAAGCTTATCAAGTTTTAAGGCAGTTCCACCAACAGACCAACCTCCTTCCTCAGTCCTTCAGCCTTCAAACCAGCACTACACAGGAGCAGCAGTGAAGGAGCACAAAGCCAACCAGCTGGGGACACTCTGGAAAGGGGAGAAGGAAGCAGGCAGGGAACTTGTCACTTTGTTCTGTAAATCAGCACATTCATGTGAACTGGATGACTCTGAGCAAGAAAAAGAAAGCTTATTCCAGCAAAACAGAAGTTTCACACAGCCCCAGGGCATATCCCATTGTTTTTCCAAGTGGGGTTTTTCTTGTGCCAGAGAGAGCAGAACTGGCCTTTCCTGCTTCTTGCAGCAGCCATCTCCAGCTCCTGCCTGGCACCCTCTGACGTTTCCCATGGCCACAGGAAATGAAAGATTAAACAGAGGCCCGTGGTGACTGTAAACATGCCACTCAGCTGGGATCATTACTCAGAGACCAGCAATGGGTGATGGACAGTGTCATGATGTCCTAGCTGTATCATAAACGGGAGAACCTCCCCCACTGCATCCCTGTATCCCCAGGAATCTGTGCAAAAATAGGCTGTGTCCCCTCTTACCCTGTCCAAAAATCTGTCAGGAGCTAAGGAAACATCTCTGCAAAAAGCATCAACAGGAGTCTTGGAGCTTCTCCCTGCCAAAGACTGCTTTTGAGCAATCTTTTTGCCTCACTACAACCTCCACAGCAGCTCACAGAGGACAAGTGTTAAGGATTTAGGGATGGGAAGAGGCAGACCTGCTTGCTCAGTTGCCTTTCAGAGCCAAGCGTATGAAATATGCTAATCCTGCCCATCTCTGCCAAGCACTGCAGACCCAGAACCACTGAATGCATAATAAAACTTTTACCCAGCTCTAACCAGAAGTGAAATGAGTGCCACAGCCTCAGCTACTGAATTCATGCATGCTGGAAAAAGAGATCTCCTATTACACAGAAGAGCTGGATGTGAACCAGTGACCTGTGTCTATGTCGCATCACTCTCCACCTCCCCGCTGCACTCAAGCCATCCATCTTGCCTGAATTTCTCAGAGCCCTTAAACAAGGAAGTCACAAAGCAGAAAATCATGATGCTGCAAGGGAAAATCCCAGCTGAAGCCAAAGGGCATGGGGCAGGTGGCTTCACAATGACCCGGATGACCCTCAGCTGCTCTCAAAATTGTTGCCCTGATTATACTAATCCAGTTAAAGGCCAATGCTTCCTTCAGATGAACAGAGCTGACAGCTCATCCCTCAAAACCATTCCCCTGAGAAGCCCCTAAGCAGAATCTTTCCTCATCAGACACCATGCCAGCCATTCACACTTCCTCAATCCTCTTCCACCTTTGACAGACCTCAAATTTCTCTTGTCCACTGTTGTGTTGCTGAGCATGGACAGGCACCAAAGGCCTTAATATAAGTCAATAACTTCAGTCTGTTCTAGGGGAGCCTGACACATTGCACCTCAGAGTCACCTCAGATCCCCCTCCCCAGTCACTTGGAGGGTCAGCAGCCAGGAGGTTTTTATTGCAGCAGTCTCAGCACAGGTCATGTTAAGCTGCAGAGGTCAGCAGAAAGGTCTGTAGCTGGGAGGAAGAGGAAGACTGATGTTAACTGCAAACTTTTATTCAATTTATGCTAAGGCAAACGAGAGCCAGCCAGACTGCCTGCCCCAGAGAATGCCTTGCCAAGACAGAAAATATTCAAGCTCTTCCTGTTTCCCCAAGGTCGCAGTCAGAGCTGTATCTTTAATAACCACATTTGGGATACTGGCCTCTCAGGCAGCAGACTACAACCAGCAGCATTTGAATGTACAGCTCAGGACCTCCCAAAAGTCAAATCAGGTGCTTAACAAAGAGTAGAAACCACAGTGTGAGCATTGTTGTGTCTCTCCAAGCACAGGTGCCACAATCAGCTTTTGTCAAGGCTGGAGCTCCAGACAGCAGTGTGGCAGGGTCAGTTCTAATCATCAGCCCAGACATATCACCCCTGTAGTTCTTTACAGTTTACTCAGTGTAAATTTCTACAGTTCTTCAGAGCTGCACACTGCTGGGGCAGAGTTTAGGGTGCCCCGCCACCCCACCTCTCCCTTTTCTCTCCTCACAGAGGATTCAAACTGGCAGGAAGGTGAGGGGACCCTGGGAGAAGGCCCAGACCTGGTTTTTTCTGCTGCTGCCAACAAGTGATGGCTCTTGGAGACTGCAATGGATGAGGGACTGAGCCTCACTCAGGTATTCCCTCCACAAAGCCACTGCCTCAGACCTTTGGAAAGGCAACAGCAGACAGGACCACGGGTACATCCTCCAGAGAGGGGTAAGGTTTGCACAGCTCCAAAACACCTCCCGTGCAGCTCTGCCTGCCTGCCCGTGGCCAGGAACGCCTCTCCAGTCTCAGGGCTCACTCACAGCAGGCAGCCAAAACAGGGTGGAGCCCTTCCCAAACATAGCTCCTAGTAATGCATCAGGTCACAAGAGATGAGAGGCAGTTAGACATCAAGCAGAGCCCAGAACAGTTTCATTTGCTTTATAAGTAGCTTATCAAAATAACGTTTCTAAGATGTTTTTATCACCAAAAGGCTCACAAATGAGACCTCTAGTAAAAAAGATCCACACACACAAAGCTGAGCAATCTCTTAAGGCAGGTCAAAAGAGCAAACAGCAAAGGCTGCTTTGGGAAAAGTAAATATGTCACAGACACTCGGGAGATGAACAGAAATGCAGGCAGAGAAGCACAGGCCACAGATTCCAACTAAGACCAAAACCTTCAACAAATAACTTACAAGAGGTTTACTGACCACAGAGGTCAGATCCACTCTACTACTCATGGAAAAATGAGTCTGTAACACAAGGCTGCAGCAGCAAGGTCTAGTTTATACTGGGAAAAGTGTCTTTTGAGGGTGTATTTTACACCAGAAAACCCCTGCCCACAAACCAGCCAAAGCGGTTTTCACCAGCAAAATGCCATCCATATCAGGCCTGCAGCTGATGTAAATGCTTTTAGAGATAAAAAAGGAAAGTAAACACAAGAAGCAAGACTTCCTGCAGCACCTAGCTACATTCATCACATTTTCATGGCCATCACTGCACTGGAATGATCCCACTTTTAGAAGAGCTTTTGGGATCACTCCAGAAGAGGAGGATGATGCTGTCTCTCAGCAGTCCTGGCTACCTGCAGACAGGGAGAACCTGGCCACAACACCTCCTCTCCCAAAGCAGAGCTGGTGAAGAACAAAGTACTCAAACCAAAACGATGTTCTTCATTGTTAATGAATGACTAAGCCGACCTTTACCCCAGACAAAGAAAGGGAATGCTTTTTCCAGAAGGATCAACAGTGATTTTTCTATCAGGAACAATAAATATTTCCCTCGGTATGGCTGGCAATGCATTTCTTTCCTTGGCTGGCACCGACACAGAGCACGGAAAGACCTAATCCAAAGCATAGCTCTGTCTCAACACTTTCCAAAACAAAACCAAGTGATGCCATTAACCTAAAAGCGTGACACATGCCTGAGGCTTTGCAGAACATGGCTCAAACCTCATCTACTTTGCACGTTGCTCTGAGACACTACTTTAATCCCATTGCTATCAAGTAACAACAGATCGTAGTAACAGGACACTCTTGAAGCTTAATCCACACTATAGCATAGGTGCAATTTCCCATGGACTGGTTGAGTTACACTGAAACGCTGTAAATGTACTTTCATTCAGCATGTAAACGACCTCAGCTCAGTCTAGTTAGTTCAATTCAAAAATTAATAAAGGCAAATTAAATCCAGGCTACTTAAATTCTGAATACGAGCAGCTACACAGGGATTTAATTCACTTTAATCAACCCACTGGAAAGGTTAATTGGATTCATTTTCTTGAGTAACCATGTGTGGACAGACTCTAAGGATGAGATCTTGACCACACTAAAATAACCAATAACAGTTTTGCTAATGACTTAACAGGACGAACATTAACCCCTAAAACGTCAGCTTCAGCTTTTGTTCCTGTAACACTAAGTGAAGCATTAAAGGATGACAGGAGGTCAAAAGGAACCCCCAGCTGCCTGCACAGACATATGTTTTCTACCCTTGGCCGGCTAAATCATCAAATTCACAACTGCTGTTTTGTAAGAATTGAAATTTGAAGAAAGAATGACCGGTGGCAAGGGAAACAAGTTTAAGGAAGTTTGGTTTCTTTTAGGCAGGAAACCAGTGCTCTTTATTGCTGGAGAGTAAATCTAGACTAACTTGATTATGGCAGAGCGTCTACTGGTTTATTTCACAAATCACTGTCAGAAAGGGCAAACTATCTCCTACAAAGCTTTCTAAGCCAAAAGCAGCTCCAGGGCACATTTAACTGAGCTCAAAGGCACACGTGTGGGGCAGACAAGGTGCTAACAGGGAAGCCGAGGCCAGCCCGGCCCAGGAGAAGGTGAATCCGTGCTCTGAGCACAGGCCAAGCCAGCGGGACTCCTGAAAGAGAGGGGGGCACGGGGGGTCTGCGGGGCGGGAGCGGCTGCTTGGCGCTCCCAAGCTCAATGCAGGCCAGTCTTCATTAAAACCGGGAGGCTTCAGTGTTTATAACCGGGACCTCAGCATCACCAGTCCCCCTCGAATCGCCAACCTGGGGACATTCACAGTCCTGCTCCCATTTTTCCAACGCCCCGAGCGGAGCCTCCGGAG
>VZRX01019773.1:47499-74414 GCA_013398075.1 Notiomystis cincta
CTTTTTATTGCTTTATTGTTCGTGAGGGGCTGCTTTGAGTCGACGGCCGGAGATCCTCTCCCAGCGCCGGGCGGCTGTCAGACCCTCGGACAGCTCCGGTCCCTCGGCGCTCTCGCGTCCCGGCTCCGGCTGCCTCTGCCCCTTCATCCCCGATCCATGCCAGCGCCGCGCTCGCACTGTCCCGGCGGCCTGGGCAGAGCAGGCGTGTCCCGAGCGAGCCCCAGAGCCGCTGCCCAGCGGTGTCACGGCCCCCGCACCTTGTCCCTGAGGGCGCGGTGCCCGTGTTGGGATGGGCCCCCCTCGAGCAGGGCAGCGCAGGCGAGACGCTCCTGCTCAGGGAGCGCGGTGAGCGGCCTTTGAACCCCAGCAGCGCTCTGCCTCACACGGGGTGGTGGCAGCTCTCAACGGAGGCGGGAGGTCTCACAGCCGCTGCCCACCTTGGTTTGAAGAAACAGAACGAGATGATGTCCCGTGGACAAAGGGGAGAAGATAAGAGGAAGAGGATTTGGGGTTTAGGGATGTCTGAGCTTCTCTGGGCTGTGCTCAGCACAACCAGTCGCTCATGTCAGCTGCTATGTTTGATCATAAATGCATGTCGCTGAGGACTGTGCAAGCAGAAGTTGATATTGTCACATAAAAAATGAGTTGTCTCCAGCTTGTATTCCAATGGCCCATGGCTCTGTGCCACTGATGACTGGGGGGACGCAGAGGCTGAACCCATTTCCTGCTCCCCATCTCCAACAGGCTCTGGGAAGATCTACACCATGGGTAACTGGAATGGGAGCTGAGAGACAGAGTAGTAGGTCAGAAAAAACCTTGAAGGGAATAATATTTCAGTTTTATTTAAAAACAAAAACATTAAAGAAAATGACCCAAAAAAACTGATTTCCAGAAGGTTAGCCTTGTGCTACTCCAGAATTTTCTAGTCCTGTTTCCTGAAACTCTGGAACTGTCTATCCTTAATTCTGCCCTTTGAATGATACTTCCCAACCTCAATGTGGGTATGCATAGACTGTCTTCATTCTGATTGCCTTCACCTTCCCTCCAACTTCTCAACCATCTGTGCAGAAAAAATCGTGGAATTGTGTGTATTTGTGATGCCTTCTCACATGCACACACCTGGTACAACTCTCCTGTGTGCTGGCACGGGCTGAGGGCTGATGGGCCTCCTGCCTGGAGCAATGTAGAACCCACCTAGGGAGAGGTGAGCGGTGCACAGCTGAGCCCCACTCTGCAGCTTCTCCATATGACCACACAGATGGGGATTAGTCACAGGGCCTTGCCCCTCCAAGGGGCAGCTCACACAGATTATCTCCTGCACAGTCCCAGCTCTGCCCAGCTCCTCCTCCTAATCCCTCTGCCATCCACACAAGCAGTACAACTGGACTTCTTGCAGATAATCCTCATGGTTTCAGCCAGCTCTGAGCTAGCAAAGGGTCTAAAATTCATTTCTAGTTTCTCCTAAATTAGAGTTTTTCTGAACTCAGTATGTTCCTCTGGACATCCTTCACCTTTTAATAATTGAACTTTTTGATCACTTAATAAGATTTTTTATTGGACAAAAGTGAGGACAAAAGAAGAGGCCAAGCAACCGGGACTATACAGAAGTGGCAATGAATGTACTGATCTGACACAGGTCACAGCTTTCCAAGCCCAGAATATGTTTTTCTCCTGTCCTTCTCTCATTATAAAGTCTCCAAGTCAGAGCAGCAGAAGCTGAAATCCTGAAGCATTCACATTTACACAGCAGCTTTAATACAACAGAGCCACTTTATGACCCTGTATTTATGGACAAAGCTTTAAAGCTGTCCATCCCAATGGTCGTGCACTTTACTCCACACACACAGCTCTTTGCTCTAGTCTTCAGTAATGAATTTATATTGTATTAAGTTATCTGTCTAGGGCCAAAATCAGCAACATAAATTACTCATAAATCTGCACTGCATTCAAAAGGATCCATGTCTGGCTGCTTGGCTTTGGCTGATGTTATGAGTGCACTGTCTTCCTGGATGTTTAATTTCACTAAAGATCCGCTACCCAGTGCTCAAAGTCACAGCAGAGTCACACCTGATTTCAGGTTTCTAATACACAAATTATGGTCTCCATGCCTTCCTGTAGCTGTATTTATTTATCTTGCAAGATCTGCTGAAGCTCAGTGATAGCCAGTGGATGGTGAGCTCTGCTGTGACCTAAGGAAACTACAGAGTAAGTGACACTACAGGAACACAGAGTAAGTGACACTTTGTTCTGCTGCTGGAAATGAGGAGAACAATCTCCAGTTGTCAGAGCACAGAAAGGCTGGAGCAGGCTCTGGGGAAGGGTAACACAGGAAAAACCCTGTCAACACTGTCAACCTGTTCCCTAAGGAAGTGTATTACATACCAAAGTATTTTCTTTGCCTTCTCCATATCAGATTTCTCTCTCATTTTAGCTTGATTTTTGAGAAATGTATTCAGATGAAGTCTCTGAAATTGGAAGATGGCACGAATCACTTGATTATAGAAGATCCCACAAAATGACCACAGCAGGACTGAAGATGAGAAGGAATTAAACAGGAACCAGGGAGTCAGTTACTGAGGTGATGATAGCACTGCAGCAGCATCACATCTTAGGCTGCTCCAAAGGGCTCCTCAGTGTGGTCGATCTCAAATCAGCCTCCCAACTCTCACTTGTGTCTACAAGCTGCAGCTTCTAGGCAAAAAGCATGAAAGGTGTTTGTTCTGAGAGACTGTCATCAGCTTTTCCTGTGCAAATTGTACAGCACCTAGCTTGACAAGTAGTACATGTTGCAGTGGGTAGGTGAATCACAATAAACCTGGGAAGAGTAGCCACTTCCTTTTATTAAAGATAACAAGACAATGACACTTCAGTCTTTTATAAAAGCAAATACTTATTCTCACAGGACCTTCTGTAGGAAGAAAAGTCCATATTGTTTCCCATGAAAAAAACAGAATTCTAGCTGACTTTAACTCTTCTCTCATGGAGTAATTTCATTCAGAAGAGATTTTGTAGAGCACTAGTCCAACCCCCTGCTCAAAGCAGGACTGGCTTCAAAATCTGATGAGGTTGCTCAGTGCCTTCTCCAGGTGAGTTTTGAAAATCTCTAAAGCTAAAGATCACACCACTTCCCATTCTGATTTTTCTCCTTCTATCTTGGTGGACTCCTCCTGGCTGCAGCCTGCAATTCTGGATCCTTTTCCTTGCACTGTGTGCCCAGTTTGGCTCTGTGCTTTCCAGCTGCCCCTCTCCATGGCAGACCAGCTATACCAGGCACATCTGTGAGAGGTGACAGCTGGGGCAGGGCTCAGACATGGCACTGCAGCTGGACACAAGTGCCAAACACCAGGGAGCTCCAGGACTGGGCACTTTGCCTACCTGCAGCCAGGCACCTGATCTGCCCCTAAACACTGGAGTAAACCCAGACTGTTATGCTGGTACCCCACACAACACTTTTCCAGCTTTCACAGCACTGAAAACACTCCTGAGACATTGCACAAAGGAGAAGCTGGAACACTTAAAAATGGGGAAAAAATCAACACAATCTGGACTGGCCCTCATAAAAGCCACATCGAGCTTTGATGGGCAGGAGCTGCCAGGCAGAGCACTGGGACTAGGAGCTAGGATTGCTTTATGCTGCTAAGATCTTTTCTCCAGGCAGGGAGAGACTATTTTGTGCTTGCTTCTTAAATAAACTGGGCACCTCTCCAAGTCTCCTGCTGTCATTTTAGGTCAACAGGATAACAACAACTGTGAAATAAATTAAGTCTCATCAAGATGTTCACTTTCGACAGCACAGTCTTTGTCAAGGTTTCCTTAATGACAGCAAAGCTCACTTCCAGCTGATGAGGCTGCTGTCTGAATAGACACAGAGGATAATGATCCCACAGCCAGGAACTTGTGCATCCATTAATGGTTAATGCAAAGGGATGGGAAAAAATGGTTCTAGGTCTCTTATGCTGCCAGGTGCTGCACAACCCCATGTCCAAAGCCAATATGTCAGTGGTGACCGATGCCAGGGAACTGACCTTTCTGGGGACACAGGCTCTTGTTTTTTCTCTCCAAAGTCAAATTCCTGTATAAAAGTATAAAACTCAGTGCAGGACTCCATTCAATCTGCAGGAAGCCTGAAGGACGTGAGTGCATTGTTTTCCCCCTGTGATAAATAAAAATCAAGGTTTGGGGGCTCAAACAGGGTCTGTCCCCAGCCTGGGGCAAGGATGCTGTAGGGCGTCCCTGTGGGGGAAGCAGGTGATGTAGTGATGCAGGGGAAAAAAACAGGGAAAAAAAAATAACACTTCAGACATCAGCCTCCCTGCATTTCTAAGCTAAGGCACTTCAAGAGAAGTTTGAAGTCCTGTGCCAGAAGGGGCGGATGAGAGGAGGCAAATATTACACGCTGGCAAAGAGCACCAAGAAGCAGGTGTGTAATTTCCGTAGGCAGCTGAATGGTGCCTGTGGGAATTCAGGCTCCCTGAAGAACAAGGAGAGCAGAAGCCTGCAAGGATTAAGGTATTATAAAGCTCACCAGGGGTAATGAATGGGGTGATTGCAAAGAATGAGCAAAGAGGAAACTTAACCTGTGCTTACACGTAACATAGCAAGGAGCGCCAGGAAAATCATGAGCCAGGCCACAACAGAACGAGGGGGTTTGTTGACTGTCGAGTTGGAGAGCAAACATGTGCAACCTGAAGTGAGTTATGCCTTCCAAAAATCTCACTAAGAGGAAAATATTCTTAAAAGTGCTACATAGTAGAAGAGGGATGAAGAAAGTAGCTAAATGTGTCTCTCCTTACTCTTATGTCAGAAGAACAGAGCCCACCAGAATAATAAGTTACTCACTTAGTGCACTGCAGGGAGGTGTCTGCAAGCCCACACAATCGAGGCATAAGAAGCATAACAAACGTGGCAGCTAGTGATGAAGCCCCTTGGTTATTCTCAGATATTCACAGCCACTACCACCTGGATGAAACCTCTACACACTGATGTTGTAAGAGGGAATTTGGTGGGGGCTGAAGTCAGTGCAGTTCCTGCCTAGCAGTGACTTTGCTATATTCCACTCAGAAAAATTTCTAGGTCTACCTAAAAAAAAAAAAAAAATCACCTAATATGATTACATCTGCCCCTCCTTTTCTGGATTAAAAAAATATAAATCAATAAAAATAAAAATTTCCTGTGTTATCACTTGTGCCAGCTTTTCTTCCCAACCTGCCAGGTGGCAAGGCATGAATATGTCCTACAGCCTCACCTGGAGCCCTCATTTCAAGTAACTTTGTATGTGCAAATCTACAGCCATAAAATATTTGTGTTCATTCAACAAAACACCCTTTTGCATGTGCAGATCTCTCACAGAGTCTCAGCAGATGAGGGTGCAAACGAAAAGCTGAGTAACAAGACAGGCTCTCCAAAAGGCAAAGCTTATGGTTACCTGCACAAGTTTCACCATAACACTACAGATCTGTGTATGCTCCAAGCCCTCTCTTGGGTGACTTGTAGTGACAGTTTTCCAAAAAAAATGGGCAACATTTCTCAATAAACCAAAACACCAGATGGTAACTGAGAGCAGGAAGAGAGGGAAAGGGGAATGACAGTGAAAGTTGGCACTCTTAGCAGATAGAGTTGACCTCTACAACATTAAAAGTGCCTTTAATGTTATTTTTAGCAGAAATTACCCAGCCTTGTCTTTACTCAAAGTAATACATGCAGAAGCTACATTCATCATCCAGGATGAACTCAGGGCTTGCAGAAGGCAAGTCAGAACAGAGAGGGGGTCAAGCTCAGGGTAAATCTGGTGGTATAACCAGGTCATTCCAGATCATGCCTCTTCAGGACAGTGTCCTGGCATCGAGGTCAGTTTAGTCCTACACAGGCACACCAATATTTACCATCCAGGAGCATCACTGGAAGCATCTTTGACACCAGCAGGTCACGGCACATTTCAAAGCAGAAGAGGTTTCCATATTGCCTTCCTCTCCTCGCCAGGAACCTCAGCCAAGTCACCCCAGCCAGTAGGGAGGCTGAGTCTGGAGGAGGTGCTTCAGCTCAGGATTAAGAGGCAGAAGTGAGAACTGTGGCATGACTGCCTCTGCTTCCCATTTTCTCCATAGGCTGCCTCCTCCCACATCCAACACCTTTAGATTCCTGATTTACTCTCAGCCCCTCACTCCAGGGCAATGCTTTGGAGCTGGCTTGCTCTCTGAGAAGTTGAATGATTTCCTGGCAAATCCTGGAGTGGAAGTGAAAGCCAGGCAGGCAGCCCAGCTTCACTTCTTACCCTCCACAGCCTAAACCTCAAGGAACTGGTTCTCTTTAGCACAATGCCCATCAGATGTGAGCTGGTGATGCTTCCCTCTGTGTGTGATTCCTGGTTTCCTACAGTGAGGTGGCAGCTGAGCTGCTCTACACACTGCCCTGGACCTTTCCTTTTTCTTTCTCTAAGCAAGGATTCAGTTGAACCACAGAATCTAATTTTATGTCAGTAACAGGCCGAGCAACAGCTGAGCCCCAAAGACAAGCACATAGAAGGGGGAACAAATTGTGTGAGTCAGGCTAAAAGCTTCATAAATATTGACTGGTTTTAACACTGCCCTAAGGGACAGAGAATCTCATTTTATAACTACTCTCCCTCCCCATTATGCACTCCCTCCTCTCAGGAAGCTGCAAGGGGAGTTAGTCTCCTGGCTTATGAGCACAATATTTTAATTCTTCTCTGCAGTCAAGTGGCTCTGGCTGGGACTTTGCACCACACATCAGCAGAATATCTGAGCTCCTTCCAGTGGTGCTTTAAATAACATTCTGGAGTGGGCTTTGTTCTCTCAAGTTGGCTCCAGCATACAAGTGACTTGGTTAGAGGAGAAATCAGACATTAAATGTGTAAGGGATGATGGCTGAAGAGCACAAGGTGCATTTCAGTAACTTCTCCTCTGATTTCTACCAGATAAAGCCCAGTTGGAGACCCAGAGGAGCAGACATGCCATGGGAAAGTAGACAGAAGAGACAAATGGTAATAAGTGTTCGGGGGTGATACAGGCAGGAAGGGCAGACACCATGGGAGAAAGAAAGGGCTTGGCTATAGAAGAGGAAAACAGTTTGTTGTGCATGTGAATAGACAGAGGGGACAGAGGGATGTGGTGGGACAGGTGGGAACACTGAGCCACTGCCCAGGACGGGGAGCAGGATGACTCCTCTCTTTCTGACATAGTGTACAAAGCTCACTTCACCCCTGCCATGAGGGCAGCTCTCTTTTCTTGCCTGCTAAATGCTCACCAACTCCTCCCTGATTTGTTGGCACTGTCAAGCCCCCATTCTGTCTTTCCCTCTACAAGGCATGTCCACTTCCCATGTCCAAATTTCTTTGTTATTCCTCACCCTCATCTTATTCTTAGGATCATTCTAGGCAAGAAAACAGTGATACATGAATCTCTCCATATGTACCACGCAGAGTGAAGTCCTGTCTCTGCAGGCTGAGGTTACCTACTTGCAGCCAAGTCCCACACTTGGTGCAGAGGTTGTGGGACAGTTCATGTGTGCTTTCTTATGTACCTTAAGTAAAGGCACTTCCCTGACAGGTCCTCCCTCAGCAGGTTGTTTGCTTTGGGATGAAACAAGCTATGGTTAAGTGGAGTCCATAAGACCATGACAAAGTCTGATTATGCTGATGAGGTTCAGCTGAAATACATTGTGCATGTGATGTTTTATGTGTTCTCAGGAAGCTCTGAAAAAGAGAGAATATTCTTTTTTTATCTCCAAACCCCAAATGTCCAGCATACAAAGTGGTCTGGAAACCTGCCACTCTGAGCTGGCTCTGGAAAGTAGCCCTTTTATATTCTCCTGTTTTCAGTAGCTCAACACTGCCTCCTGCATCAAGTCACTCAAACCCCCCAGTGAATTCCACCTGTCTGAGGCTTGCTGTGAAACAGCAGGGATTACTGCTTTGGGATTAAATTCAGGTTATTTGGAGACTGCACTCCTGCCTGCATTAGAGCCAATGGCAAAGCCCAAATTATATAACATACCTGAAAATCTTAATTGCTGCAAGATCTACCAATCCACCTGGCAGAGAGGAGGAGTCTGTGCACACAGAGAAGCTGAACATTTTGAGGAAGATGATGTCAGAGAGCAGCAAGGGCCAGCTGTTCCCTAAGGAGCAGGGAGCCAAGTGCCATGGTGCTGACAGCAGGACAGGGACACATCCTGAGAGGGGCAAGCAGGACAGGATCAGAGACTGCAGCAAGGTTCAGGGAAGCCCATGATGATGGGGCAGGTCCCAGGTCAAGATGGTAGTCAATACACTGGTCAGAATCAGGCCTGATGACAGCAGTCAGGGATAAACACAGCTCAGTGAGCACCAGACAGGTCCACAGAGTTGGGACATGTCCACAGTCAAGCAGGGAAATCCATGTCTGGGTCCAGATCAATAAGGACCACGGGCAGGCAAAGACACAGCTGAGCTCCAGACCAGCATTCCTCCAGCATAGCTCTGGGAAAAACAGGAGACCAGGCTGAGATTAAATGGGTCTCCTGAGCTGATGGGCTGAGAGGGTGGTGAGGCCCCACCTGAGGATGCTCAGGACCATTAACACCCTCCAGGCACTGACATTTCTATTCATTCCTCTCACATTTAGACCTGGTGCAGCTGATTTTGTGGCACTGCTTGAACCAAGACTTCTCTATTCCTGCCCTCTGGGCTGTTGACCCTGTCAATTTTCAAGTTTGGTTGTGCTGGGTTTCCTGAAGTCTGCCTAGCTTTGTGAAAAGAGAAACATGGAGGGGCTTAGGTAGACTGGGACTGTGGGAGGTGGAGGTGGAGGTAGAGGTGGAACTCACATCTTCCTTGAACTCCAGACACAAGTGATCAGTGCATGATTGTCAATGACATTATCAGTTATCAGACATTATCAATGAGTGAATTAGAAGAAAGAATGTGGAGACTGTGTTGTTTTCCTATGGAGAATAAAATACATAAGAACAATTAAATGTAATATTATTTCCAGCACCTGGACTAATGGGCTAAAAACAAAGGAATTTTCCAGGTGGAAGTCTTAGAGAAACTCAACAGTGCAAATCAATTATCTCCTAACTTTAAAAAATACAAAAATTCCACTAATGTCTGGCAGCAACTGCCAGGCTTCTCTCTACCAACCATCCCCTGAGAGCATCCACTCCCTCACAGCATCCAGTCATCTTCCTTCTCATATGTAAATATAGCATGGCAGTTCCCCACCTTCACCAGAGCCATCACTTGGAAGGTCTGGCACACTCTGTGTATGAGTTGCTTTGGGGGCTGAACAGTTGCAGTGATCCAGAACTGAAGTTCCTCCACAGTGAAAGAGGAAATCCCAGGAATAGCTCAACTTCCTGAAAGAGCCTGCCAAAAGCCCATGAGATCTTGCAGCCAAAGGTAGGGAAAACCAGTCAGAGATCTGTGGATTTTGCATAAACGTAGATGAGATGGAGAAATCCACCTTCTGTATCCAGGCAAAGTCGATTTCACAGCAGATCTCAAGAGAGACTGAGATTTAGCCATTTAGCACTAAATTAAAATGGACTTGACCTTCTCTTAGGGATATAGTTTTGAGTCAGAGCTGCTTATTTCCACACTGCACTCCTCTACAAAGTGGTGCTTATCAAGTTATGGCCTCTGCTTCATGGGAGCTGCTCACCTCTGACCAGTTTGGAGTTGGCACCTTAGGGAGATGGAGGTGGCTGGAAAAGTGTTCCAGTAGGATGTAGGTGTCCCTCAGTCCAAAAAGAACTTTGTGAAGAAGGTGAGCATTTCAGATAGCTATTCACTAATTCACAAGTCTGAGAGAAACAAGTTTGGTTAATTTGTACATATTATATCTCCAGGGAAAATTTTGGAATATTTTCTCAGTAGAGAACTCTTCGTTAATGGAAGCATCACATTCATTTTTATAGGCATATCCCACAAAAAATCTGAGCTTCTCCCCCTCCACTTTTGTAAATAGTATATCAAATAATAAAATATTACAAGGGTTATTAAAAGGCTAATCATTCAATACCTATCCAAGGCACAGAACAAGTTGTAGGGAGAGCTGGGAACCTGAAGCCAAAAGCCCAAACATGGGAATAATACTGTCTTTGAGTTGAGATGAAGTGCAGGTACCATCAGATGAAGCTATCTTGGGTAATCTGGCATGATGTGGTGTCAAAAAAGCACACACAGTGAGTCACTAGGAGTGCATGTACAAATCAGAGCTTGCCCTGATCCTCTCCCCCATCCCACCACGGGGGGAGTGAGCTGGCAGCTCTGTGGTGCTTAGTTCCTGGCTGGGCTTAAACCACGACAAGTACAGATGATTCAGTCCTGCAGGAAGAGGAGAAATGAAGAACAAAGCCTAGCACTGTTCCTATTACAATATTTTTCTTGATAAGGCTATTGTGGAAAAGTGATAGCAGGTCCCTGATCAATAGTAATGGATAGGCAACAAATGGAAGTCAAACCAAAATGTAGTCATGGCCTGAGAAGACATGGAGAATACATGACATGTGTCTCAGCCCTTTGCTCTAAAATTATAAAACAAGGCTGTGTAGCCAGAACCAGCCTCTGACCTTCCACTTCTTTTTTTTTCCCAAGAAAAAAACTGAAGCCTCTTGCCCATCCTTGACGTATTCCATACCTACTGCCAAATCTGCACTCCCCCACTCAGACAAAATCCCAAAATAGGGTGTGATGCCTTTCCCGTTGACAAAGCCATAAGTCACAGTGAGCAAGACACACTCAACATTCTCCAATCAGTTAAATGAAAAGAGTTCTCCCCCTCTGTTTCCCACCACTTCAGCACTCATTTTATCTCACAATAATTAATATAGGCACCAGGAAGCGAGATGATAGATTACAAAACCCCATTAACCTGATTCTGTCCAAACTGGTAAAATATGGAAGCTTGTACATTAGACAAATCTTCCTTGCTAACGTGGGAGTCCTCATGCCTGAACTCTGTTAAAGCAGCAGCCCTGAAAAAGTATTTTTAATGTGTGTACGTATGGAATGTACATCAACGTGCGTGGACAGTGCACGCCTGTGGGAACATCAGAATTCATTAGATCAGTCTGATAGGAGATCTATTGAACAGGTTCCATCTGACATATGTTACTGGGTTGTTCTGTCCACTCCCAACAGAGTGAATCATATTGACAGGTTGAATTATATCTCAAGAGATATTTTCCTCCCCTCCTCCAAAGGCCATTTGCAATCACGGCACATCCACTGCCTCTTAAAAGTGAGCTCATCTGGCGCTGGTTGCACTGAAGTCCTCCACCGTGCCTGAAGGAAGGATGCTTTTGGGCGCCGGGAGCGTGCAGAAGATGTGGTCTGCCCAGCTGGCTCTGGGAGTGCTGACCATCCTCACCATGACCCTGTGTGTCCCATCCACGCATGGAGACCCTTTTCTACTCCAAGGTAAGCTGGAATTCAGGCTCCACGACACAGGTGGGTGGTTATCTTTTTGCTTTGCTGCTTGCCATGGCCAATGCAACACTCACTTCTCTGGGAAAGAGAGCAAAATGAACCTCGAGCTACACTGAACAATCTGTTAACATGGGTGCTAGCGAGAGGCTTGCTCATATTACCATGAGCTGAGCTGTCCTTCTGCTCTGCAGCTGCCTGTATGACATGTTCTGCTAATCAGTGAAAATATCAGATCTGGTGAAATCTGGTAAGGGTGGCTCTTTCTCTCCCGTAAGAAAATTTAAAAAAAATAAATTAAAATATCAGAGAGTAGCAATTCCAGTATGTACCATATGAGATTTGACAGCTCATAAATGTCAGTAGTACCGTGATGCTGAACTTCTTTTTCTTCACAGAACTTCTTTTTATATGTACTTCTCCCATAATTTAAACTTAACTTAAATTTATACTGCGGGGAAATGTCAATCATTAGTGCTCTTTCTTAAAGAGACTTGGCAGTGGAAAAAAAAAAAGAGCCGCTAAATATAGGCTTGAAAATTACATTGCTTTTCAAATGATTTTTCCTCTTATATCACCTATTTATTTTTGAAATTACAACCAAAACGTTCCCCAGGCCACTCTATCTAAATCCTGCTTCTGTTGAGCTTTTACTGGAGTGTTTATAGTGTTGGGGGTTTTTTCCCCCGTAGCAAATCCCCTGAAAAACTAAAAGCAGCTATTTTAAAATTACAACTGTCCTTCATAGTTAGGAATGAGGTTTATGGCCCTGTGTGCTGGTTGCAGGTCGCTCTGCTCGCCCCCCTGGGTTTATTTCCAGAGATCACAGTGGGGACCAGCGGCTTCAGCCGCAGTGTGAGGCAGGGTTGGGTCTGGCCAAATCCTTGGAGCATCCCTTTGGCCAGCTTCCCTCAGCTTCTGCAGATTTATGTGACGTTAGCTAATGGAGCTCATTCCCACGTACTCTTGAGCATCCTTCAGGCTCGTCTGGTGCAATGTTTTGTTTCATGTGTACCAAGAATAATTGCATTCATCCCCTCAGAGGGGCTGATGGCCATATGAGACTGCATTGAGCAGAAGTCCTAAAGATGCAGGAAGAAGAGAAAAAGAGCCTCTCTATATAATTTCTTAGTGTTTTTCATGGAATTCTGTAGGCATCTCTTAGGGCTTTGTAAGGTCTGGGTGTGGGGCAGGGCTGTTCAGAATGAAGAATTTTTTGAATGGCCACTTTCCCTATAAAGTCTGTCTCCTGTTCTGTCAGTCTCAAAAATTAGTGCAACACTCTAGTCTCAGATGAGACTGAAAATCTGTTGAGCAGAGCTGGGAGGGTCTCAGAGCCTTCAGGGCACTGAGCAATCCCATCCCTTGTGTCTGCTGGTTTCTGCTGAACCCTTGACATTCACAACCATTCATTTGAGGGAATAGCCACAACCACTAAAGTAAAACCACTGAGAAAGTGCCCTAAAGGGGCCTCTTAGAGAGCTCCAAATTGCTTTAGGAAAACAGCTTGGGGAGGTTTTTCCTGGAAAAATTCTACATGGTCTTGCCTTAAGTTCCTCCACACTTGAACTCTGTTCAGGAAGAATCCTTCAGTACCGCTGGCAGTCAGAGAGAGCAGCCCCAAGGCTGAGTGAGCACAAGAAAGGGCTGTGGGGCTGCAGGGCTTTTCAGCTGTGGTACCCACACCCCCAGCCCTTGTGGGGAGGGACTTCCCACCTCTGTCAGCCCTGGGAAGGTGCATGGAGTGAGGGGGGATCAGCTGCAGTTTTGGCTTTGCAGAGGCGCCCACTCCAGCCGGCTTGCAGAAGAGCTGGCTCTGTGTAAATCAAGGTGATGTCTCCAGCTCTCTGCTGCAGTCGTGCTGCTGAGGCTGCAGTGGAACTGGCCAGCAGCCCGGGGCTGGCAGGGAGGGCTCCCCATCCCACACCCTTCCACTGCACAGCCCTTGCTGCCTGGACGTTTTATTCTGTGCTCACACACCTTCCTTTTCCACCAAGCTCCTTCCACCCCGATGAGTGCTGACAGGAGGCATTTTCCTTCCACTTCTTAGCCTTCTTAATTTGATTAAGAGATTAATTGCATCAATTGATTAATTGATTCTTAATTTGATGAGATTGAGAAAGATGTGTTTTATGTGCT
The DNA here is from genome assembly GCA_013398075.1 of Notiomystis cincta. NCBI lineage: Eukaryota > Metazoa > Chordata > Aves > Passeriformes > Notiomystidae > Notiomystis > Notiomystis cincta. Next base: position 61,064 of record VZRX01019773.1, read on the forward strand.
GCAGAGAACCGAGTGCTCCCAGAGAGAGAAGACACAAATCACGAGGACACATTGCTGACTCTGCTTCTTAACAAGAAATTCGCATGGCGGAGGCCAGAAAATATTGGTAAGTGAAGGGGAGGGGAGACCTCTGCTTCTCCAATCTGTGTTTGCATGAATGCAAGGAACCTGCTTCTCAGGTTCTCCAGAAATACCAAGTGCTCAGAAAGTGGAAGCAGTGCCCAGTATGGTGCCTACATGTGATTAATGTCAGATGCTCTCCATCACGGGGCTCCTGGACCTGCTTCTGCCATGCAAAGTAAAGCTGCCAAAAATGGTGTACCCCAGATCCTCAGACACCCAACATTTTGCTGGGAACATGTGTGTGTACATAAGTAAAACCAAGAAAAGTTTCTGCTGAGTCCCTGCCATCTCTGAGATGTGTGCATTGCCTGGGGCACGGACCAGCTTTGGGTGTCACCTCTCCACCCACACCCCACACAGCTCCCTGTGCTTTTGAGAGACAGCTCAGTGTCTTGGAGATGTGCTGAAGCCAGCAGTGCCTTGTGAGCATTTGGGGCAGGGGGAGTTCACCAAGACTTTCCTGAGTGTGTGGTTGAGATCCCTTGGGGTCAGGTGTGGTCTGGGACAAGGGCAGGGGGAGCTCCTGCCTGGGCCTGAGCCTGTGCTGCTGCTGGAAGAGGTTGAGACAAGTGGCTTTTCCCACACAGCCACCAAAGATGGGCTGGGGAGAGGCTCCTCCTGTCTGTGCTCTGTGAACAGACACCAAATTTAACAGCCCCCTGCCTGTGGCTAAGCTCAGACCTGCTAAAGAGAACCTTGGGATTTCCCTGACAGGAGGCACAGTGATCACAAGCACCAAATGGATTACAGAGGTCAGCTATTCCCACGGCCAGTGCAGCCAGGGGAGGGTCTGGGCTGGATGTGGTGGTCTCAGAGCAGTGAAAACAGCTGAGGGGGGGGGGCCCAGCAGAGATGTTGTTATGAAAATCCATTTATCAAACTCACTCAGTGCTCTTCCCCAGACCCTTGTTAATACAGCAAGGCAGTGGTTGAACAAGCCTGGGACAAATAAATAAACATAAATAAATCAAGCCCTTGTACTAACAAAGGCATTCTTCTTGCAAAGGGGATGCATTCAAGAAATAACATTTTATGATAAGTTTATGGATTATTGCACTTATTACTCCTAGAGGAAAGGCTGCATTTTATGCCAGACAATTGAATATAATGAATCTCTGAGCAGAGCACAGACAGAGGATTTACAGCAGGCAGTTTCTCAAGGCTTCATCCATAAATTAACTTCCTTCTCCCTGTCTGAGATAATCTGTTCCAAATTTCAACCACTGTTCATTTTCTATTCATAGCAGTCATTGGCCAAACTTACAGTTTGCAAAAAATCAAGCCAAAACAGGCACTTGAAACTCTGAAAGAGGTAAAAAAAGGTAGTAGTAATAATAATAATAATAATAATAATAATAATAATAATAATAATAATAATAATAATAATTCTTCTTAAGTGACACTTTTGACTTACAGGTATGCCAGGGTCTGTCTGTCTGTCTCTACCTTATGTATGTAAAGACATACTTAGGAGGAATCTACCTGAGGTCATTGCTGATAATGCCAGGAACAGAGGCCACACCTTCTGATTCCATCCCCATCCCCATCCCCATCTCCATCTCATCTCTCAAACTGGATCCTGATATAATGGATTTGCTTAGGAACTGCTGCTTTTNGGCCAAACTTACAGTTTGCAAAAAATCAAGCCAAAACAGGCACTTGAAACTCTGAAAGAGGTAAAAAAAGGTAGTAATAATAATAATAATAATAATAATAATAATAATAATAATAATAATAATTCTTCTTAAGTGACACTTTTGACTTACAGGTATGCCAGGGTCTGTCTGTCTGTCTCTACCTTATGTATGTAAAGACATACTTAGGAGGAATCTACCTGAGGTCATTGCTGATAATGCCAGGAACAGAGGCCACACCTTCTGACTCCATCCCCATCCCCATCCCCATCTCCATCTCATCTCTCAAACTGGATCCTGATATAATGGATTTGCTTAGGAACTGCTGCTTTTGCTGTTGGATGAATATCAGAAAATATTCAGGATTTTTGAACAAAACTGTTCATTTTTTGAAGGAGAAACCAAGTGGGCAGTCAGCTAGCTGTTTCTTGGCACCCTCCTGCTCAGTTTCAAAAAATAAAAAGCCCAAGTCTGGAAATGTGTGTGTGTGCTGAAATCTTATCTGAAATCTGAAATCAAGGGGAATTATGTCTTAAATCCCCCTGATGATCCAGACCAGTGCTTGCCGCCATGTCAGGAATGGAGAAAAGAGGCAGCTCCAGGGCTGTTTTTTGTTTTGCTTGTGGGGCCCAGCAAAAACATTCTTTAGCTCTTTCCTGGCTCTTCTGCTTATTTGAGTGCATTGTTTCCCAAACTAGCACTTAAAACCAGCTGATCATTTTGCACTCCCCTCCCAGGAGAACTACTGTAGCCAGTCACTCAGCTTTGACTGAGCTCATCTGTCTTATTAAAAAATTAACTGGGTTTGACATCAGTTTGAGTCTGGAATAAGGTACTCAGTCTTCAAGAGCAGTGAGACTGAAATTCCCCCCCTGCAGCTTTCCCTATTGCTCATCCAGGCTCTTCCTCTCCCCTCTTTCTGCATGGGCAGTTCATTCATCCAGCTGCAGTTTTTTGACTGTAGCACAGTGCTGATTAGCCTTGAGATCTCTCAGTCTGATCTGTGAGGCTGGGCCCCACATCCTCGTGCTCCCCTAACACTTAGAAGTGTGGATTCTGTGCACTTAATGCAATGTGGCTTTTCCTGTTGCTCCACTCTGCCAGCCTGGATCTTTGCTGACTTATAAATCAGTAAGTTATGTTAGGCTAAATTTGTGTCTACTGACTTCTGCCTGCATGGGTGATGTGAGGATAAACAAGTCTTAAAGGAAGCAATGGGATTTCATATAAAAGCCAGTGACAGGAAAGCCAGCATTAGAGATTTGCAGTTAGCAGGATAACAATTAAAAAGCAGCAGAGTTTCACCTGAACTGGTATCACACAGAAAGTGACCTCATTGGGCTGATTCCCTCAGGGCTTGGTGAGCAGCAAAGAAGCTTCCCTCATAATGGAGAATTAGGATAAGGTCCCATAGGATTCAGCAGAAAAAACCTGCTTTTCTGTCTGTTTCTGCTGCCTTTCATTTGAAGATCACTAACAGGAGTTAAATGATAACTAGGTCTTTGCTTGTTGACCTCTGGAGAGGGCAAATGAAGAAATGGTTTTTAATTTGAACTTCAGATACTGATGTTACTCTCTCCCCTCTTGCAGACTGGGAGCTGGCAAAAAAATTTGAAGAGATTGAAGAGGTGAGAGGAGCAAATGCACACACATAGATGCATGCTCTTGCATGAGTAGTTAAACAATGGTGTAAGCTGTGGGTTTGCCCTATCCTTCCATCTCTGCATCCTGCTACCCTTCCCCCTGCTGCTATAATGTGAGCATGAATCGAGAAAAGGGAAAAGCAGAGCCTGGGCTAAACAGCTGGGAAGGGTAAAAAGAGAACAGGGCTATGGACTGGTGCAATAAAAGCTGAGCAAAGGCCAAGCCAGGAAAGAACTAAGAACCAAAGGACATCTCCATAGGAGAAAAGGGAGTGGGAAGAGGAGGTCATGCTGCCTTCCCAGGCACTGTATGAGCTGGCTTCATAAGTGATGGGTTGAAGTTGGAGGGAAAGCCACTGCCTGCCTAAACCAGAATTTTTCTGGACTCTGGTAGTAAGAGTGGCCCTACTGAAGGTCAGAGTCCTGCTGGGCTGATTGGAGCACACATACAGACAGAGTCCCCATCCTACACCTGCTGCCCAGGAATAGGGAAAGGTCTGCAGCAACCTTGGCATGGCTCCCACTGTGCCCCAAACCCCACGAGCAGTGGGAGTGCTTTTTTCACCCTCTCAGGCCAGGTCCAGCTCCTCCAGCTGTTTGCATGGATGCTGGAGGTCCTGCTGAGTTCCACATGGCACTTTTCACTTCAGACTGAAAAATCACAGTGCATCATGCCAGACAGGAGGCTGCCAGGTCCTACACTAGCTCCTCTCTCCAGTGCTGAGGGACATTAAACTCTGATGCTCTGAGAGCAGCTGTGCCAGAGCAGAAGTGGGGATGATGGCTGTAGATGTTCCCAGTTTACAAGAGTAGCTAGAGATGAAGAAAGGCAGCAGACTGCCCACATTATAACCAAGGGAAGGTAGCAGGAACTGTGAGGAACAGAGAGGAGGGACAGCCCAGGGCAATGGAGAAGCAATGCCCTCTGCTGCAGTGTCTGGATGCCTGGAGACCTCCTGCCTCCTCTTAGTGCTGCAGTATCCTTCTACACAGCCTCCTCTGCACAGGGACTGACACCTGGGGTGGAGGGAAAGAGCAGGGAGTGCCCACACCCCTGCCACCAAGCAGGCAGCTTTATGAAGGAGGGCATGAGGAGGTATGAGTGCTCCAAAGGCAGATGCTCTGGGAATGGTCCTGCTCCAGGGAAGACCCCACCCATCCCAGTGATGCTGCCAGTCAATCTACATGTAGCTCCTTTGCCCTGCACTTGCCAGCACTGTGTGGAGCTCCTCTTGATGGGGCCTTTGTTTACTGCTGTGTTTCTGTTTACACAGCTGGAGAAGTTGAAGGATCAGCTCTCAGCTGAGGACGGGTCACAGGTGGCCTATGCCTTGGAAAGCCTCTCAGCCTCCCAGCCCAAAAAACGCGGTAGGTTTTGAATTCGAGCCTTGCTGTCCACTCTCATTTCCAGGGCTTCCTTTGTGCAACAAAGACAGTCACAATAAACATGCCCCAAATATACTGGAAAGCAGCTGGTTGGCAGCTTTTCCAGCAGTCCTGGCCCTCTCTTATGGCTGGCTGGTTTAGAAGCTGGTGAGGATTGTTTCCCCACCCCTGTGTGCTGTCCAGGCAGATACACCAGGTCTGCACACCCAGGAGCTCCTGGAAGCAGGCAGTGTCACATCCTGCTTTTCACAGAGGAATGTGGGGTTATGTGAGCCATGAGTGCCTGCCCTGAGGGTGTGGGGGAGTTCTGTATGAACACATCCCCACAGTGCACCCCTCACTTTGCTCTGGCCTCAAAGCTACTGCTGGAGGCATAATGAGGCATGTGGACTGCAGGCATTCCCCTCTGCCAAGGTCAGTGCCTCCCCACAGAGAAAAAAGGAGCACTTGTCTGCTGCTGAAAAGCAGCTACAAAGGATGTGGAAATCAACAAGAATGCAGGGAACTAAGATCTGGTGTGTCCCCCAGCTGGTCTCCAAGCTTTGCCCAGTCTGTATCCAGTGGCTCAGGAGCACATTGCACCAGTGCTCCTGTGAAGCTGCCCCTGACAATGCTGCTCAGGCTGGCTTTCAGTGGATTCCTCCACAAAGCAGTAGCAGCTGTGAACCAGAAGCCACTGATGACAGATCTGGCCTAAAAACAAAAGAGCTGGTTCTGCCCTTAGCCCATATGCTCTGTGCACATGGAAGCTGACAACTGCCAGACAGCCAAGAGAAAATCCCTTTGTGCTAGGCTTGCTTAGATGCTTAGGTGATTCTTAGGCAATATGCAATTTATAAGCACCCCTGGAGGCTGTCATTAATTTGGCTAATGTAATTCATGCCCTCACCAGTCTGGAAGGTTTAATGTAGATAAAACTACTTCCCTTTGCCAGGTTTAAATCAGATTCTGACAAAAATGAAAGCAGGGAATCTTTGTCTTTATCTAAAGCCCTCCCAGTCTGGGAGGAGCTCATGCCTCAGCATGAGCACTGCTGATTCAGTAGGAGTTTTCTTCCAAGATCCTGCTTTCAAAAACCAGGTATAAATCACTTCTGATACTTGATAACAGGAAACTCACACGGGATTCATGCTCATTGTGATACAGCTACTTTTTCCAACACTAAAATATACACCCTTCCCTATTTAGTCTTCTTAGAAGATTCTACAGAGTTCAGTGCTGTTTGGAGAATTCTTGGTAGCAGAGTAGTAGTGACTGGGTTTTTAAAAGAGTAAGAACCAGATCCAATCTCTCCAAGTCAGTATCCTGCTCCTCCAGTCAGCCACAGGTGAAAACCCCTGCACGTGCCTCTGAAGCAGCAAAACTGCTGACCAGTAGACAGGAAAGAAAAAGCTGGTTCCTGACATTGCTGAAGTAGAACAAGAGGAAACCTTTTAAATCAAGCAACATGAAGACAACTTTTAGACCCCATGTTTACACTATGAGCAGCTGAAAGTAACACCTTCTAAAAGTGTTACATGAACTCAAAGCTGGTTATTGAGATGTGTCCTGAAAGCACAATGTCCCAGCTCTCTCAAGACATGGGTCTTTTGAAGCCTTCGCCAGGGCTAGAGTGGGAAGCTGGAAAAAGTCCCTCGTGTGCTGACATCTTTCTTTCATAATCCTTCACAGCCTGCTTTTGGAAATACTGCATCTGAAGGCTTGTCAGGACTGGAGGATGAAGATGAGCCCTTCCCCACCTGCCTTGCTGGGTATTACCGTGTTAAGAGTTTGTTCTGTTCCCTCATCGTGCTGCTAATCTGGATGCCATCCTCCCTGACTGGAGGGACCGTGACAGGAGCTGGCAGCCCACTGCCACTCCCTGCTGCTCCTTTCTTCCAGGTTTAACCTACCATGATCTTCTACTCAGAGGATGCTTCCCAACTTTCCGTGCTGCCCTGTGTGTGCCACCCAGGCTGCTGCCACTGTACACTCTCCCCTTCTCACCAGGGCCCGGAGACACCGGACACCGACTCGGCCCCTGGCCCCGGGGCTCTGCCCAGCCCTGCAGCCGGGCTCGCCGCGGTGTCGGGGTCTCCTTCTCCCCAGCAGCTCCGTGCCGCCCTGGGGGCCGCTGCTGGCGCAGGAAGGTGGGCTGGCTGTGATGTGAAGGGCTCAGGGCTGCTCCTCGCCGTGTCCACAGCGTGCACAGGGGAGGGCAGGCAGCGAGCTCGGGATCCTTTGGATACCATTCCAATAAAGGTTTTCTGTTGCACAGAAGCATAAGTTGTTTGCTTTCTCAGCCCCGGCAGGGGCCCGAAGTGCAGCACATTTCCCTTGATGTCGGCTCTTGTTACCCTAATGGTTCACGTGGAGTTCACAGTGGAAGAAAGGCTCCCATTAAACACCTAGGGCTTTAATGCTCCTGAGAAACAGACCCTTCCTCTTGGCCAGGATCAGGAATGAGAGCTGGGTCTTTTTCATCGATATGTGTGGGATATTGTCCTTATTGGACTGGACCAGACCCACTGGTTTCTACCTACTCACCCCAAAGAGATGTTTTGAGCAGAGATTTTTGGCTCATCTGGCTGGTCAATGCAGGTGCTAGCTGGCCTTTTCTACTGCAGAATTATATCTGGCCCTGTCCGAAAGGAAAAGATCACAATCCATTAGTGGTTTCTACATATATTCATCTCAAGTCACATTACCCACATTTATTTGCAAAAACAAAGGACTTCATTCCCAAAACTGTAAATCCAAAATAAATCCTGATGTTAACTTTGAGGTTTCCAGCAACGTAAATGAGAGCAGGATCTGGTACCCACTGTGAATATGTGGTGGAATGATTTTGACTAGCATTGAACCGTCTCTCCAGCTCTGTTGAGCCATGTGATTTAACTGCAGCTTGCTTATTACATGTTCTTTCAAATGTTACCTCTCCCAAAGCTGTAATTGCCATCCTACACTCGTTGCCTTGGGCTCTGGCAAGAAGCACACTCTTACCACAGCAGCACCTTCATGCACTTCATTAACAGGAGACCTATTCATCCTGGGGCAGGCCAAAGCCAGCATCTAGGGAATAAAGCCAGCTTGCTTGATTATATCAGTGAGTCTAATAACATGCAAAATACAGTTTCCTGTTACCATTAGTTGTTTGTTATTTCCTTGGTGGTGATTCAGAACGTTTCCTGTTTTCTGTTGCTTTTGTGTGAGGGAAAAGGTACGTGGGAGCACACTTCCACATACCCTCACACTGGCACCAAATCCAGGAAAAAATTATACCCTATGGACAAGAATAGTTTCTCTCTTTCTTCAAGGGTTTGGTGCTCCAGCTGAACAGGAGGTGTGTTCCAAGAGCTGTGCTGAGTGCCCCAAGCTGCTGCTGAGCTCAGATGATTTCAGCTTGCAGGAAATGCCAGTGCAAGGAAAGGCCAGAGCAGCAGGCTCCATCTGGCACCTGTTTGCTGTAGCCATGCCTTCCTGACCCGGGGAGACAGCCCAGCAGCAGGTCTGTGGATATTTAACAGCTTGCTCTGACCCTGGACAGGAATTCCCTGGAGTGCAATGCATCATGCTGCTTAGCAGTGATTTTGTGCTACATCCTATCAGTGCAGTTATTTAAGTGCTTGTGGTACCCAAATTACCCCCTGTTTCCTGACAGGCACTCTATGCTGCTGTATTAGCTGCTTGTACTGCAGACATCAGCATGTACTGAATGCAATTTATTAACTAATTAGAAGCAGAGGTGGTGTTTTTCCACTCAGGCTTACCCTCTACATGGCACTGTGGGGGTCCTGTCCTTTCTGCTAAACACACAGAACAGAAACCCTCCTCTTCCACAGAGTGGGTGCTCAGACCTTAACCATGCTTGGACAGTCACTCTTGCTAAAGTTAATCACCCACAGGCAGTAATTAAAGGGATTTCCCTGAGACATTCTAGTAGATCATGTGGATTTATTAGAAGAAAATCCTCACAGACATCTGAATGGATTTGCAAATCCAGGCAGCACAGGGCAAGTCTAGTGTGCAATGGATGCTGTTTATCCTCATTTCACATTTGCTGATTTCCATGCTGTGCACAATGGTTGGAGCCATTCAATATTGTCTACAAAAACAAATTGTGGTGTTCAGCCTTTCAGACATCATCATATTTGAAACAGCACTTGCCCATTTACAGATTTTAAAGAGTGCTTCTTGAGCCACAGGAAGTCTCAGTGTGCTCAGTGATGGAGAGGCAGAGGAACAGAAAGACTCTTGCTTTCTCCCAGGTATTACACACAGTCAGGCTGGAGCAGGACTGCAGCTTCCAGGTCCCAGTTCTACCACCACCACCACAGACCCCTCTGTCCTGCTTTGCTTTCACATTTCCCTTCAGATGAAGAGAATTTCTACTGTCAGCCTTTAAAACACTGAATTTTTTTGGAGGCCCAGGTTAATACCTGCCAATTGTTAAATCCTTCTGTCTTTGCAAAGCTAGATTCCTCTGGTCTCAGCCTCCCAAAATGTGTCATGCACTGACTCTGTCCATGGTTCTTCTGACTGGCAGCTGTTTCAGTGGTCAGGTCACACTTCCATAATCTGCCCATGCCCCAAACACATGGCTGCCCTGCAAGCAGATTATCTGCAGCCTGTCTGGATGAGCTCAGTGCAAGAAGATAAATGTTTCCTAAACTGCAGGGCAGGCTCAGGATGGATGGTGGCAATGCACTGAGCACTGCCTGGGACTGCATTGGCAGGCTTGCTCCTAGCATGGACTGAGAATCTTGAGTTCAATCCAGTTCTCAGGCTCCTCACCTGGAAGCTTAAAGGCAGAAAATGAGCAGTGGCACCAGGAGAAAAGAAGGAAGCAAAAACCAAAGATCATCACATATGGACTTACAGGCCTTCTTTTTCTCTCTGACTTTGAAGAGCTTGGTCTGGAAAGCATCTGCAGTGCTTCACCTCACACACAAGCACTGACAGCTCACCCACCCAAGGGGGATTGATCTCCTAACTCAGCTGGAGTGCTCTGGCAGATGGCAAAGATAGGGACACCTCTTGCTGTGAGTCACTGGTTTGTGCAGCTGCTCTCAGCAGCAGCAGCCTGTATTAGAAATACCAAGAAAGGTGAAGTTTCTTGCAAATTTGCTGTGCCTGGGCCACTCTTGGTCTCTGGGCAGGTCTGTAGGCAAGAGGGAAAGTGGAAGAGGTCCCTGTTATGTCTGAGCACATGAATGAGATGTTACCTGCCCTTCTGAGCAGGAGCCTTGTCTCCCACCATGGCTGAAGCAGGGCAATTGTCCCAAAGTCCCAACACTCACAACAACTTTTTAGTCTCATTGATTTCCCAACTACTTTTCTTTTCTTTTTTTCTTTTCCTTTTTTTTTTTTTTTTCTTGAGGTGAGTCTATTTCCCCCCATTTTGCTAGCTGATGGCCAGGTGCTTTGTGCCTCACAAAGATCAGAAAATTAACACTTAATTCCCATCTTCATCATTACTTCCTGCCTAACACAGGGTGTTTTAGGGTGTTTGGCAAGAATAACTTTTTTTCCTTAATCCTGCATAATCCCTTTCTCAATGGATCTTCTTTTGCAATGCTAAGGATGATTTATCCCCAAGAATAGCAATTTGGGGAATTTAACTGACATGGACCAAAGTCCAAGAAGGAGAGAGAATGTGAGGTTTAGAAAACATCAGCTGGGAATCTGAGCATTGAGATGTCAGCAGACAGCTCTTCTCAGCTATATTTTATAATCTGGAAAGAAGTGAAAAGGATGAAAGAGGATTTAAGATAACCTGTTTTTACCCTGAAATGAAGTGGAGAGGACATGTTTACATTTTGCTAGAGTAAGAAATACTTGAACTTTTAGAGTTGGATTCTGACCATGCCCTATGCACACATCAAGAGGCTAAAATAAGGGAAATGATGCAGATGGCCCTGGAAGAGGATGACTTCATATTTGGATGCTATCCTATGTTATGCATAGGGAGGAGTGAAATGTATTCAGCTAAAAGACACTGCATTTCAGGATCTGCCATATGATGAAAACATGTCTAAATATGGTGCAGAGATAAGAGAGAGACCACACAAAACATCAGGACAAATACTGAGGTCTCGTCTCTGCTCTTGTTCAGACTAACTCCTAGTGAGGGCAGAAAACATTTCCTCCCAAACAGCAGTTCAGATGCAGTCTAGCTTTGTCCCATAGCTGTTATATCCTCCCTTCAACTACCAAACAGCTCCCCTCCAGAAAGAAATGTGCAAAGAAAACTGTCTGCTTTTCAGGGACTGCTGTTGGCATCTCTGGAAGTTTTATTTTCAATCCAAAAAATCTCAATCTTGCCCAGAATAATAAAATTCTGCAAGTTTAACAGACAAATGCCATGCAATAAAAATATATACATATTCTCTGTTCCCTCCTGCAAGTGCCACTGTGCACAGCTGTGAGAGCATTCTGACCTGATGAACTGAATATGTTATTATTTGTAAATGCAACATTTGCAGAATGCAACTTGAAACAGATTTTGCAGGAGGTCAGTTCCTTGAGTTCTGTATCATTAGGCAAACACAAGATGTGCTGTGAGGCATCTTCCATATCTCTGTAATGTTTCCAATGCAGCATCACTCATTCAGAATAGAAGCACCTGTAGGCAATAAAACCCAATAAACATTAGATTTTCCAATGCCAGAAATGCAAGGCTTGGACAAAAATACTGTAAAGTTGACTAGAGGAGATTAAAATGTTAGGAATATTTGCTTCTAGAGAGGTACTCAGTGGTAAATCAGGGCATTCCATGTTATAAGAGGCCATCATTCCCTGAGCCCCTCTTCCTGAGCCTGCTGGCATGACTGAGTATGTCCAGCAACAGGGAACAGCTGGGTTCTGCCAGCCTGCCCACACCTGGGATACTCTGGCTTACCTGCAGGAGCTGCTAACCCCTGGTGCTGCCGAGGTGGCTCACTCCAATCCGGTCCAGAGGAACCCCAAACCTTCTCTTAGGCAGCTCAAGCACTTTCCTGCACGAGGAGAAAGAGCAGAGAGGGGGTGAAACAAATGGGAAAAGGTATCTATGAATAATCAATAAGTTACTACTTGTTTGATCCCTCCATTCATCCCACAACACCTTATTGTTCAGACAGAACAGTGGTCCAGGAAGATGTGAGTGTTTAAAAGGAAGATGCTGCACTTGTCTTACAAAAGGCTGCAGCTGTTTTACAGACTGGCTGAGCTTGATCCACTATCCCTGTTTTTATTTGGCAGCAAATTAACTTCACAGGTTAACTGCTATTCATAAAAGAAAGGTGATTCCCATTTATAAGGGGGAATTGTTGCCTGCACAGTGTCACATCCTGAAGGTGACCTGGGTCTTGGAAAGCAAGATAATCAAGGAGGTAGAAAGTATTGCACAGTAATAGAGAGGATGGGGCAGAGATGCCTTAGCAGGGTTTTCCTATAGGTTCTCTGGCAATGTAGTGTTCATCAAAATTATAAGATGCAGTCCTTTGATGAGATTGAAAATGGGGAGATCTGGGGGTTGGGGTTTTTTTTTCCTCTATATGGTAGATTTTCTGACAATTTGATGAATGAGGGTATGAGGAATATGTGAAAGAATTTCTACTCAGTTATATTTTTTGCAGTTCTTTTTATATAAAATAATACATTTTCCCATCTTAATTCAGCATTTTTGTAGCATTTTTTCCACTAGCAGAAGTATTATTTTAATTAGTTGTGGAAATGGCAAGATTTCCTGTAGCTGAGAATAACCTCAACTTTTGCCCTCAGAAATACTTGCCAGTGAAATTCAAGTCCAAGAGAAGCCCTGGAAGATTAATTCTTTATCGGTCCTTGTCGAGGAACATAAATAAAACTAAATTCTGTTCTCTAAGTTGGCAGCTGCCAAGTGACAATCAGGGGAGGATGCTGTGGTGCACTCAAGCCTAACTTCGTGCCAGCCCTGCTAAGCCCCCTCTCCGCGGGGCTCTGGGGCTCTGCACACCCCACCCAGAAGTGTGCAGCCCCCGGTCTGTCTGAGCAGGCTCCTTCCCTCACACCTCTGGGGCACGGGCCGCACTCCAGAGCGTCATCCCAGCGCCCACAGCCCCGCTGACCCTTTTCCAGCTGCTTTTCAGATGAGGTCAGGCAGTGGGCGTTGGTGGCGTCTCCCGTGCCAGGGGAGCGGCGCATCGGTCACTCTGTTACAGAACATCGCGGACGAGCGGGGGCCACTGGTTCGGCTGTCCCTTCCTCGGCCACCGGCTCGTCCAGCCCTGCACTGAGCCCCGGGAAAGGCAAAGCGAAGGCGAGCCAGGATGCTCTGCCCGAGGCCTCAAGGGCAGCGCCGTTTTCCCCCCAGGCGGGGGCACAAAGCGGGGCAGGGGCTGTCAGAGCCATCCTGAGCCTGCCTGGAGAAAAGCGGAATAACTCCCTGGAGTGGAATTGGATACACGGGCGGGGTTTCTGCCCCAGGAGCTGTGCCGTGCTCCGGGCTCGGTGAGGAGCGGACGGTGGAGCGGCGCCCGTGAGAGCGGCAGCGCAGCCGAGCGTCCCCTCTTGCGGCCGCGCAGCGCAGCGCAGCCTCACCACAGCACAGCCCAGCCCAGCCTC
>VZRX01019773.1:74881-131372 GCA_013398075.1 Notiomystis cincta
GCTCAGCACAGCCCCGCAGTGTCCCCGCTCAGCACAGCCCCGTCCCCGCTCAGCACAGCCCCGTCCCCGCTTCGCCCTCCGCTCAGCACAGCCCCGCCACAGTCCCGCCGCTTGCGAGGGACAGAGGGACGTTTGCTGCTTAAAACAGCCTTGTCTAAGATCCCCGGAGCTTCTTTCTCTCCGTCTCCCTGCGGATCTTTCTGCCTCTCCCGCGGACTTTGCCTTCCCGCACGCTTTCCCCGTGCTTCCAAAGCGCAACAAATCGATGTTGTTGCCAGAGCAGGGTCTGGGCTCTCCTGTAGTCGGTGGGTGTCAGAACGAGCTGTTGTGGACTAACATTCGATCTGCTCTTTTCCAAAAGTTTCTGCGTTGTGCCAGGCACTGCGCACACTGCATTGATCCGGGGGGCTCAATCTGTTTTTCAGCTTTCACAGATTAATTTCCCGGTCTCTAAAGGTGAGCGGCTCAGCTCGTACAGGAACGAGCTGCTATCTACTGCCCGACCGGCTGTGACAGGGTGCTCAGTCCTCTGTGTTCCTCCCCTAAGTGCAGCAGCCTCTGCCTGTTTCTATCCGAAGGTACTTTTCTGTCAAAAGCCTCATTACCCCTTCACAGCACAGTCTGACCTGCGGTCCATGCTCGTGGTGGGCACCAGACCTTCACTGCAGCGATCCACGCACCTCAGGTGCTCCTAATAAACGGCTCAACCCCAAATTTAAAAGCCAAACAGGGCTCCCAAAGTGATAACCCCAATTCAAAACTGCAAACTGCGCTGATGCTGCTGGGAAAGGGGAATTTTGTACAGCGTGCCACTCATTTTCATGAGCTCATTATTCAGAGACAAATCGAGATAATTGTGGGTTGTTTTCACCACAATTTTCCTTTTTTTGTTTGTTTTCTTTTTGTTGTTGTTTTGGGGATTTTTTGCTTGTTTATTTGTGTAGTTTTTCCCTTGTACTGCACATGGATTGAAAGATTTCCATCCAAAAAACATGAGAATACCATGTACCTTTGCAAAAAAGCATAGCTTCAAAAATGACCTTTTTTTTCTTTGCCTGGAAAGGGAAAACATGCTACAAAGCAAATGAAGAATGAGCTGATTTTGATAACTTGAAGAGGCAGACAGAGCAGAATAATTCTATTTAAGGTTTCAAGAATTTTGTATTTTATCACTTCTGGCTGCAGCCAAACAGTCCTAGTGGCAGACTGGGTGGATAAATGGAAAAACAACAAGAAAATATTGCAAAACTTTGTTTGTAAAAAGTACTTGTAATATTGACTGGCTCTGGTGAATACTTTCCATTTCCAGATTAAGCTTTAAGCGTGTTGTTAAATACTTTGTGGCACTGGGGATTCCATCCAAGAGAAGACAGTTACCAGAAGAGCAGAGCGAGGCAGGGAAGCTCCCTCAGATACAGGGAACAGCCCCCAAAGCTTTGCCCCAAACTGGCTGTCTCTGCCCAGCCACATCAAGCATCATTCTTTGCATAGCCCTGTCACACACAGGTTTCTCTTCAAACACACACTGTGCAGTTTTGCTGTACTGATTACACCCTGACTTATCCAAAATTGAGGGAGGCCTTGACACTCATTCTACTCCCTGCCAGCCCATTTTCATGCTGTGTCCTTCCTCTTCCTGCTCAAAACATGCACTCCCACCACACCTTCTCTCCATCCCATTTTCAGGGGCACCCAGCCCTGCCCCTCTGCTTGTGAACCTCAGGCACATTTTTTGCTTTAAACAAGCCCATGATCAGAAATGTAGTTTCAAACTGAATGTCAGTTCACACCAGTGGAAAGAAGTGTGCTGGAAAGTCACATTTACTGGAATGTTGTCTGGCAGCTGTGTGGCACTGTAGGGATAGGTGAATCTATTTCACATCACAGCTGAAGGGTGAAACACTGTTTGGGTGGTTTCTGATCACAGGCACCTCACAACTGCCCAGCAAACCTCCTGGGGGCAAAGCTCCCCCATCAGTGTCCAGAACACCCACCAACAGCCTTCCTCCAACTTTACCACTGGCAGGAGCATGTAAGAGTTTACCTCTGTTTTACTTTAGCATCCACAGAGGATGAAGAAATTCTGTCAATTGGGGAGCCAAACCCTGGGAAGCTTCTTTTCTTCTTGGTCTCAGTCACCTCGTTCTCCAGAGACACCAAGTCATCAAGAAGGAACAGTTTGGCTGCCAGGTTGGTGGCTGACTTCTCTTCACTGGCAGTGGGATGTGCTCCCACACCCAGAGCACCAGAAGGCTCCAGAGGCTGCAAAAGAAAGCAGTAAAATTTCAGTTTGCTGGCTGCTCAAGTCCCAGCAAAAAAAACCATTTCAATCAGTGTCATAGCAGCAGTCCTGTAAATACAGAATTACCAGGACACTGAAATTGGGACAATGTTTTAAAAAGAAGTTCCTTCTCTGAAATGTGGTATTTTTCCACCCACAGGATTTTGCTGTCAAAGTCAGGATTTTTTTTTTTTTAATAAAACTGAACTTGCTTTCATTATTATTGCAAGAAATATTAAAATTTGTTACTTCACAAAGCCTATTTCTGCAGGCCATCCCACTATCCCTATCTCAGCACTGTGATTAGTATCACTCAAAGCATGAGCTGAGTAATTTAATCCTTCTGAAAATTGCAATCAACAATACCCAGCTCCAGTATCCATCCTGACAGTTTTCAGGAAATTGATTTTTGTTTTTTAAATGAATGCTAATAAGTAGTAATGAAAACTTCTACAGAAGTTTCCATCCATATCTGACAAATTAATTAATTGTTATGCAAAATGTGTCCCAAAATAAACTTGCTCAGCCCTAACATTCAAAGAAATCATATACTACATGGGGAGGAAGAAAGGAAAGAGCACTTTGTTGAATTGACACAGCAGTCTGAATCTTAGTTACAGTATCAGGCTTAACACCACTTCAAAACCCAATTTTGCTATAAGGATGGCTGAGAATACTGGGGTCTACCAAGGAAGAAATGAAACCAATCAAAGTGAAATAGTTGCTTTGCACAAAACAGAAAAATCCAGGGCAGCAGCTAGTCTACAGAAGCAAGCCCAAATCACTCTCTCTTTGGATGAAATGTGCTTTCTCATTCCCTTGATCTTCACAGAATTGGAAACATTACATCTTCCACCCTCAGACAGGTTTTACTGCCCCTTTAGAAGCACATCACTCTCTCTGCTACTCGTGGTGGCTTCAGTGCAGTGTGAGGGAAGGCACCACACAGATGATGCACTATCCCTGCCTACTCCACTTGTGGTGGGGATGTTCCCCACTGCTGATGGGTGGCAGACAGTGATGGGCTGTATAAAACTGTGGCCTTTGCATGAGGAGGAGCACAGGACCACGATCATCACACCAGTGGTGTAGCCCTGGTGATACTTTTATAAAGGAACTCACATTTCCCCCTGACTCTGCTTTTTGGGAGCCTCAAGTACACAGAACAGTCCTTTCTGTTCTCCTTCAGGGCTATAAAACTTTCACAGAGGTTTGCAACAGAATGAAGCCTTTAAAAAAGACTGAACTCTTCCTTCTGGTTAGTGGGGATAAATATCTACAATAACACTGGAAACTAGAAGAGCAAAAATAGCCTCTGCTCTTGAATACCTTGCAATCTCACTTGCTTTGTCTTCAAAAGATATCATGGAATTGTAAGAAGTGACAGCTAAAATGATAATCAGAGGTAAAACCCAGTTTTCCTGTGGTGAACCACTGGACAAAGTACGATTTCACAGACAAGCAGAGATGAGAGTGGGTGTAGGTGGTGTAGTAGAGGGTTGGCAAACTTAGGAACAGCAATGAAATGAATAAAAACGAGTAATTTTTTCCTCAAGAGAAAGAGCTTCCCAGTCCACCCAGTGAAGTCACCAGATGGTGGATTTAAAATAAATATAAGGAGTTACTTTTTAAACACAGCACACAGATGAAGGGGAATGTGTTGCCAAAGGATGTCATGGATATAGAGATTTTAAATTGGTTCAAATTCTGGCCCATCAGCAGCTAAAATGTGCCCTGGCCCAGTGCAAGTCTCTAGATCTAGAAGTCTCCAAAGATGTCCTGTTCTTCTATTATTTTTCAAGCTGCTGCAGCCCTTTTGTATAATCAGGTCATGCTTATGTGAAAACAGAGAGCAAGGTAGAAGAATCCATCAGTATTCTTCAGTAGCCATCTAATGTTCAAGTTGATCTTAAAATCTAGGTAAAAACCCTAGAGCCAAATAGTGCTACTTTGGGTAAACTTTTAGATACTTAATTTTTTTTTTTTTATGGCATGAAACCATTACATAAATACCTTTCCTGCCAAATCTGCCTTATGTCAAGATGACATAAAAATAGGGAATGCAGTAGAAGTATTTTCAGGTGCAAGCCCTACATATCACCCTGGGTGAAACATGAGATGACTCTTCCATTTCCTCTGCAGCTTTCCTTTGCAAGCTTAGGCAAGTGACTTTGCTCCTTCCCCCTCCTGGTCTAGTCTGTCTCCTTTAATTTGTAATTTTTATGCAGGTGATCTTCTCCCAGGAATCTCCTTATGGCTTCTGAAAGCTGCAGCTTTCCCATGCTATTATTTGTCTTTAAGAAGAAGAATTAAACTTTCCCTTCACTGTTAGAGGAGTTTGCTTCCCCCCTGCCATCACCTCCTTCCCCTCTTCAGGCAGTTCTCTATCACTGGACAATGTTTTCACACACAGGAGATCTCCAGGTGTTTGGAGAGGGCTCATTCAACCTGTCCCCCAGAGCCATGCAATTTGCATCTCTGTCTTCTTGAGGCTCCTCCTTGGCCCTGACAGAGTCAATCCCTCACCAACAGTGTTTGGATACTCCAGTGTCTCCCTCCCTCTGTGGCTAAAAACACCCAAGGAAGAGCAGTTGTGTGACACCCACCAGAAACCTCCACCTACCTCTGGAGCTGCCTCTGCAAGGAGCACAGGGCTGGAGTTCCACCACAGCAGGGCAATCACAAGGGCCAAATGCACCACCACGAGCTGCAACTGCAGCATCTGCAAAGGAGAACAATCTATCAGTGCCTCCACAGCTGCATTCCCTGAGCAATCTTGCTCCACAGGTCTTAAAGTAGTAAAAACAAAGGAGATTTTCCTGTGGCTTGTTAACAAGTTTTATCTGTCAGTCACTGCATAAGACCCAGCAGCCAGATAATGCCAGCTGAATGCTCTTCAGCCTTGCATGCAGAATCAGCTCCTATACAGCCCTGCCAGCCTTTTGATTCCCTCCTGCACAGTGGTGCAATCCTTGCAGCAGCAGCGACAAATGCAAACCTGCCTTCAAACCAGATGAACTGGATGCTCACTTGCAAGCAGGGAGACTTTGGCTTGCAGCCACCCAGGCTGAGCCTGACCTCCCCAGTGCTGGAGAGGTGCCTGAAGCTGTGGCAGAAGTCACAGAGCCCTCCAGCAGCATTCTGAAGGCAAGGCTGCATTCTGTGAGTTCTCAGCGTGATCCTGAGGCAGCCACAGCTTTCAGTGGGATCCTGCAGTGAAATTATTCACACAATGTGGGAAAACCTTGCATGGGGATGTGCTGCTCAGACTGGTGGTGGTCTGACCATGTGTCACAGCTGCAGAGCTGCAGATGCCTACCAAGCCTTCAAATAACACAGGGAGGGAGTTTTGGGAGGCTCAGGATGGGGAAGGTGCTTGGTTACCTCTGGCCATGGGTTTAGTCTACATTGTTTAAGCCCTTGTTTGGATCTAGATCTTAAAACCTGATGTGCCTCCAAGTCACCCAGGTGGGAATGTGTCAGATGATGTTAGGAAGAGCTGGGCTGGGGCCTTTTTCCAAAGGCATCTGCAAATTTGCTGATTTCTCTGTCTCCAGGTCGTGCCCCAGAGTGTAATTCAAGTCTGATTCTGCCATTCTTTGCTGACTCTCCACTTGGCAAAAGCAGAAACACAAAGGGTGTATGAACATACATATATATATATGGATATATAATTATTATTACTATTGTCCATAAGGGATGGGCAGTTAGGAAGAAAGCTGCTGGTTACTCTGTAGGGGTGAGGCAGACTTGGTTCTCTGGAATCAAAGGACAAAGTCAAAGCACTAAACCAGGTGGTGCCACTGTCTCTCAGTCCCACAGCAACAGCCATTGCTTGACATAAACACAGGGGTCTGCTGGGTGTTTTTAAAGTTGAAACCCTCTACAATGTATATTTTTGTATGTGGGTGTGCATTGAAATTTGAAGTAGCAGTCTACTACCTTCACAGGTAACCACATCCTGATTACTTGGATACAGAGATGTAAAAATAAATGGCAGGGTTAAAAACATATGTTTATTATGGTTTAAGATCTGTGCTGGTATTCATTCAACCCAAAGACTAAAGAGCTAAAAATAGCAACTGGTACACTAATGAAAATAAACACTAAGGCACCTGCAACACTAAAGACATTTGATTAGCTGGGCAGAACTCGATGCCAGTGAAATTAGAAGCAGAGGAAATTGTAAGGACTTAAAGCTTGGCTCTACTTCCCAAAGAAATAAGCAGCTGAAGTGGTGTCACTGACTGAAAAGGGAGCAAAACCTAAGTCCAGCAAGATCCTGCTGTACTGATTTTCATGCAGCAATGGCACCAAGGCAGGAGAAAGAGGCAGGGTTATTGTAGTGGAACAGTTCAGCTTTAGAAAAGCAATTGCAAAACCAATGATGCAGTGAGAACTATGCAAATACAATTAAAATCGCCAGTCTGGGACTTTTACCACCTTCAGCCATGCCATAGGACCTTAGTTTTAAAAGCAGTTATTGGTATTTCTCCTTGAGCTCGTTTGTTGCATTTGGCTGAGCAGAGCCCTCTGGCCAAAAAGGGGCTTTCCCAGCCACGCTCTGCTGTTGCTTCACCCCATCCATATTTCACCTTGACACATTCCAAGAGAGACTTTAAGAGAGGCTGGACAGTGTTTTTTACTAAAGGAGAATAAGCAAAGCTCTGACAAGCTCCTCAAGATGCACCCTTACTGTATGCACTGAAATTCCATCCTTCCAGAAAATTCTTCACCAGCAACTACACAGAGCCAGGTCAAGGCACTGGTGTGTAATTCCATGTCTTTAGTATCTCAGGGTCTGGTGTTATCTGACATAAAATATGGTTTTCCCGTCTCTAAATGGAATTGCAAGTCTGAAAATCAGACATATTTATGTGTCTTAGTGATACTTTAGCTTGAAATGTGTCAAAACTAAAATTCCTCGTGTAATTAGGTACCTTTGTTGCAGGTCCAATTAAAATAAAATTAAAGATAAAAGAAAGAACAGTATTCTACCTTATCAAAGCAGGATAAACATACAAAACTTTTGCTTAGGAATCTGTGCAGAGCCATTTTCCAAGAAAAGATCACAAGAAAGCAGAATGTTTTACCAAACAGAAACTGTTAAGTCTCCAACATCAAACCAAAGGACTTAAAAGATGTTTTTCTTTCAAAGAAAAAAAAGCAAAACCTAAATTGACATCCTGAAGATAAGTGGGCTGAACAAACCCCAGACAGAATGCAATTCATCACCAAGCTCCAAACCCATTGCCTGTCAAAAATGGTAACAGCCATCATTGTTCTTACCCATTTGAACTGCGATATTTCACATTACCGTGGAGATTACTCTGCAAGCATAAATCACAAGGGACTTATTTTTCTTGCTGGCCTGTTAGCAAGAGAACTGAGGCAAGACATCATGCCTTGCACTGCAATCCTTCACTCCACTGCCAGTCTGTGCTCTGACACCAGCACGGGGCTCACCTGAGTCACCTGCAAACCAGCGCCTTGTGGCCAGCCCAGGAACCCCTGAGGGCTTGTCCTGGGTGCTCCCAAAATCACCTGAGGCAGAGCCAAGGCTTGGCTGTCCCACAGGCATTGGGAAGCTCCTGGCAGTGCCTCTTTGGCTGCTCTCAAAACACTGGGATAGCTCTGGGAAGGCTTCATCACCTGTTAGCCAGGAAGAGCTTTGGGACCATGCAGATTCCAGCCAGCTGGGGGAACTCAGGGCTGCAATCCAGTTACTGAGCTGTTTTGTTATGCCCCAGCAGCACAAAATAGAGTATTAACTGCTGCTACCTATCTTCATCAAGCTGGTTAATCAAATTGAGTACTCACATTGGCCTCTCTATGCTTGCACTGCACACCCAATGGGAATATACCTTGGTAAATTCCCATCATGATGTAAGAAGTTATGATGAATGATTATCTTACCAAAAGAACAACTTAAAAATGGCTTGTGTGAAGCTCTGAGAAGTCTGCTCCTGCTGGAACCAATTTACCTTACTTTTAAAAGTTGTAAAAGCTATTCTCTGATCATATGTATCACCACGAAGCCAAAAACATTGCCCCTACCACCAGTGCTAGTGATTTCAGAACTGCTGAAGGACCCTGTGTATCTCAGGTGCAATTTTGTGGTTATGTAAATGTTGAGGAAAAGGGAGAAAAATCAAATCCCACCCTCAGAAAAAAAGCAGAGCTCAAAAATTGGGTAGAGAGTTTTTGTTCTCATCCCACAGATGAGACATGGAGCATTTCTCACCTATTGCTTTCTGAAAGATACTGAAGCCACACACTGAAACATGGGATTTTTGTCACAAAATGAAATGTAAGCTGCCAGTGTCAGGCCTTTTATGTTATTAATAATGTGTTTTCTGGAGTAGGTGTAGATTTTTAAACCATGCCATATATTTTGTTACACGTGGTACAGACACTGACAACTTCTGGAATGAATATTTCCTTGTATTTTCAGTTTCCTGACTATGTAGATAAACAGAGGCAGGGAGGTTTCATCTCGTGGAACCAGAGAGAATTTAAAATTCTTAAACTTACACAAGAGACCTATGATGAGTTATGTTGAGATAATTAGGTATTTTTGTGTCCCAAAGGAAACTTTCTGTCAGAGAGTCTTTGAAGGCCCAGCATGTTCCACTTCCTGAAAAGGAGGCTCCTTCCAGGTTTCTCAAGGCAGCTGATTTCCAAAGCCCCCATTTCAATAACTGCACTCCCTGTAAGATGATCTCCAGTGTTGTTCCTGACACGTTCTCCTGTCACCCTGCTGCTCTCCTTTGCCTGTTGGGCAGCTGTGCTCTGGCTCAGAAGATGCTGGAGCTGTGCCCAGGTCAAACAGACCCAGTGATGGTCCTGGCTGGGCCCTGCCCACACAGGACACAGCATCGGTGGGAGCAGCACCCACATCATGGGAAGGCAGGATGGAAAGGGGACTCTGAATCCCATGAGCACTTCAAGGAGTGCTTAAATGAACACAGCCCTGCCAGGACACCTTTGCTGAACAGACACAAGCCTGGCTCAGGAGCAAATTTACTGACAGAGGTGGGCAGATGCTTGTGAAAGACCAGTCAGCCATGGTTCTCATCTCTTCCTTTGAAACAGGGCATGAAACTAATGGGCATACACAACAATTGAGGATTTTCCTTAGAATGGGCAGAAAGGACACAAACTGGATGTTTTGCAAAGCTGGCTACACTTTTACACTCTTACACTGTGTAATAAATCCATTTTTAGCAAGAGATTTCAAAAATTAAACCCCCCAAACTCACCTATATACCATAAAAGTAGGAAACCATGAAGCAAGAGGCAAACAGAGGTGATGAAGCTCATCTAGAAGCTGGGGACTATTAAAAAAGGAAGATGCTATCAAGTGTAAGAAAATACCTCCTAGTGGGAAAAACATATTTGCACCTTTCCTCAACAGAAAATTGAGCTGCAGTATTCCTGGTATGGACAATGGAAAACAAAACATTATTAGACAATTCTTCATTGCCAACAAACTCTCAATCCTACACTATTTATATATGTACTGACTAAACATGCCAACTTTTCTTAACATTTCTAACAACTTGACTTCAGCCTTCTTTAGTCTTTACTATGACAGCCAAAACCTTTTCATTGTTAGAGTGCCATCTTCAGCATTTGAAGCAAAAATAAGAAACCATTCCATCAAGAAAAATCAAGAAATACATTTTCTATATTAGAAAAATCATTTTCTTTCCTAACAGCATTAGAGTGGTAAGTAGATCTTCACACCAGGTATAAAGAGTATATTAGCAAAACAGGTTATCAATATAAAAACAGGCCATTTAAAATATAATAAAAATATCCCTCAAGATAAGCTTTCAAGAAACAAGAATGGCATTGGAATTTCTTAACAAAATTCAAACACTGATACTGATTTGCCAGATAAATACTTAAATTCTGATCAAGGACATTACTTGAAGAAGGAAAGTCTTGGGGAAGATGCATTGCAAATGTACATTACAGAGCAACCTGACTCTCTGAGTTAAGTAAGGAGAAAAGGAAAGCTGCAAACACTTGCAATCTTTGTCAGGGTCTAACAAGGGAGCTCTTACCACTGTTGTATGTTTTAATCTGCTGTTCAAGAAGCCCAGAAGGGCACTTGTCATTCATTCAAAGAGTGAAAACAAACTCCTAATCTGCTGGCATCAGATTGGCAGGTATTTATAAAAAATGAAGAATGCCTGGTCCAGTCAGATATATTTTGCAGTTTTCCCATCTTTTACACCATAGATCTGCTTGGTTTGAGCTGGGTTTTTTTTTTGACTGTAATTCCTTGTAACATTCAAAGTATTTTACAGGAAAAGTAAGTTTATCTGCATTTTGAATACAGGTGAGCAGAGACAGATAAATGCAATAATAAGTTTCCTGAGTTAAGCAGTGGGCAGAGGCACAAAATGTCCTCTCAGCTCCTCTGCTTTCAGCTCTGCCCTCTCCATGAGAGGACAATCATTTCAAATTGAGAAACCAAGTAAGGAAAGCTAAGGGCACTGCATGCTAAAGCTTCAAAAATTAGTGGATTCTGAACTTTGCTGTAGCCTCTGGACATCTAAACCAAACGTTATTTGCATGTATTTACTTGTACAACTTCAGTGTAGGAGGAAAAAAAATCCCAGTGAAATAGTTTTGAACTCAGAATGGAGAAATTACAGTGACTATCAGGGAATCAGGGTCTGCCTTCACTTACAGGAGTACAAAACTGAACTAGTCAGATCACTGGATAATGATAATTAGTCTGTTGGTGGAGGAATGTTTTTGCAGTTATTCTATTATTGCAGGAATGCAGCAGAACCTGGATCAACATTTGTCTAATATGGAATATAATGAAACCCTTTTGAAGATCCATAAATTAAAGACTTTTCCTAAATCATTTATCTCATGTTTTTCAATATGTTACATGTAATAAACTTGTCTACCACACATGATATTTAGTAATGCAAAAGAATTATTCTGGCACATCTCTTCATCTTATTTTAAGAAGTAATATGCATTTGATAATAACTTACATAAAAGGAAAATCCATAACAATATGAACAGACAGCAGTTTACTGCAAAGCACTGCAAGAGCATAAAAGTAATTTGTCACTGTTGTAAAATGCACTGACACATTCTGTTTAAATATTGGCTTTTAAACTGAAGGAAATAAGTTTCCACTGAGTATTTGTAGTTCAGTTTTACTACCAAAAAATCCTAGGTGATAGGCACCTTATTATCTTAATCCCAAACTGGAAAAAGTAGTTGTGCTTTTCCCATCAGATCTGGGCATCTTTATACCTTGTGCATGTTTGTTAATAAAAAAAGAAAGAAGAAAACATCAAAAAGGGAAAACACAGGAGGGAAGAAAGCTTCTGTAAGGAGAGCAGAAGACACAAAACATCCCAAACACTTTCTGTCCTCACTCCTCTTACCTTGCATTGGATGCAAGCAATTCCAACCTTAATGGTCCTGCTATGTTCTTCCTCCTAACTTATCCTTAATGTTCAGCTTTCTTTCAGAGTTTTTATAGTCTCTGGTGTAGGCTACAAACTCCAATCCCTGCCTTTGCTTTCTCTTACATCATTTCTAAAGATTTTCCACTGATCCTTGCCCTAAACCTTTCTCTGTCCTGCACTCTCACACACATATTTCCCTCACATTTGCCACATTTATTGCTGTGATCAAAATTATTAGGTTATAATTTAAGGTCTAGAGGTTTGTTCTGGTT
Source organism: Notiomystis cincta (assembly GCA_013398075.1). Taxonomy (NCBI): domain Eukaryota; kingdom Metazoa; phylum Chordata; class Aves; order Passeriformes; family Notiomystidae; genus Notiomystis; species Notiomystis cincta. Next base: position 86,884 of record VZRX01019773.1, read on the forward strand.
TTTTTTTCTTTTCTTTCTTTCATTTTAAGATTCAGACAGTCATGTGAGTAAGGATTTTCAGCAGCATCACCATTCCTCTAAACTCTCACTCTTGTAAACTGCAATACAGAAATCTGATGTCCTGAGTTATTACTGGTTTTTTTTTTAAACTTTATTTCTTGAGGATATCAGAAGGACTGCATTAGCTTCAGAAAGAAATTAGTGTGTTTTTAGTAGAACAACACTACTGTAAGCTAAACATTAGAAAAGGCGTGTGGTTTGTAAAGCAAATGACAAGAACTTAAGTCTTTCACATGCTTCGTTTCTGTTACTGAAATGTGAAGTTCCTGAATTGTAAAGAATAAACTCTGAAGATGCCTATCTTTCCTAGGCAGCACCAGAGGACTTACTTCTTTCCCTGTTTGCTTCCCTAGAATAAGCCTCTCTTCTTTTTTGCCCCTTTTTAAAGATCTCAGGTTTTAATCGATTTTCAGAGCATTTGTAGACCTCTTTGGGGATTTAAGATTCTAATCAGTGAAGAGTCCTTAGGAGTTAATTCACAGGAATTTTATTCCCTAAATAGACAGGCACAGTTCTTTCAAAGTAGTTTTTACTCTGACTTGCCAAAAGCTCTTCCTACAAGCCACAGACAGGAAAAGGAAATTTGCAGCATGTGGGAAAAAATTGCCAACCAGGGAGCAAATGCTTTGATTTCATCATTTCTCTTGATCAGAGTGATTAGAGAAAAAGAGGAGTTTACTCATACTGGGGCAAAGCAAAGGATTCTGCCCCATCAGTGGACATGTTCCAGGCCAGGCTCTGAGTAACTTGGTCTAGGGAAAGGTGTCCCTACCCAGGGCAGGGGTTGGCACCAGGTGATATTTAAGGTCCCTTCCAGCCCAAGGCATTCTGTGTTTCTACAGCATCTCTCAGCACAGGCAGATATGGGAATGTGGCCTAGAGAAAATGCAGAAATACTGCAGAAATACCCAAATGTGGTGGCCACAGGAGCAGCCAGAGCAGTGCCAGAGGGTGTAACAGAGCAGTGGTGGCAGCTGCAGAAGTCCAAATGGGCTCTGTGGGTACTGGAGGAGAAACAGAACCAAAAGAGCAGAGCCAAACCCCACCTGACTGCTGAAACACAGCTGAAAATGCTGCTGCAGGAAGAGAACTGGACTGAGAGCCATTTTACTGCATTTAGGTGTTGGTTTGTTGCTAAAAGTCCAAGGACACAGCAGGACTTGACTGATGTATCTAAAACAAGTAAGTAGAATGTCAGGGGGGAAAAAAAATATAAAAACAATCTAACAGTAAGGTATTAATTTATGGGGTACCTTAGTGACAAATGACCACAAGGTGCTGCTGACCAGCTACTGCAGTTCCAGGCACTCAGATCCTTCTTTCTTCTGTTGGAAAGACACAAGGTGGCACTCACAGGCATTTCCTCCTCTTGGGAGCTTTTACAGGTCCTGCCTTAAGGTCTTCAAGCAGAATCTCTGCAGGACTCCGTGCTGCCAGCACACCTGGTGCTGCTGTGGCTGGTAGGAGACCTGTGAGCAAGCTGAGCACACAGAGCTGAGTGCTGGCAGCAAAGGCGTTTTGGAGTTTCACCACACAGGGGAAAGCCCAGAGAGGGCTGAGATTCAGCCATCCAGAACTCAGCACTTCACAGGAGTGAGGCAGAGGGGGCAGGACTGCAGAAAAAGTAGGAGGAGAAGTGCAGCCACAGTGTCACCTCCTTTGGCTCCAAGAGGATGTCTAAGACCTGGCATCAAAATTTCCTTTTATGCTCTCAGTGATGCTATAACAAAGCTCCAGCCACTTTTGCTCTACCTTTGGACCTGCTCTGAGGCTCTTCCTTTAAGAAAAGTTATTTTCTGTTTCAAGATGTATTGCTGCATCCTTTCTAAAATCTAAAAGACTTCAGAAACTGTTGCTGATACACACAACTATCATCAGCTCTGACTGGGAGGTGTGAAAGACTCAGATCTGGGTGATTTGTCATCTTCACAGGCTGCTTCTGACCTTAGCATAAGACATGGCACCAGCACATGTGGGTTTTTCTCTGGGGAAAAAGAAACCCAGCAAACCAACCAATGAACAAAGCAAGCAAATAAGCAAATAAACAAAACAAAATAAAAAATACTACTAATAAAAATGAATAGTGTGTTAGAGCCTTAGCATTTAATTTCCTGCTCTAAATTAATTTTGATTTATTAACATGTTTTTGGTACCTTCTAGTGAAGTGAAGTCTAGTGAAGCCAAGGAAGCTTCCCAGACAATGAAAAAGGTATATTGTGGTTACTCTGCTGGCAGAGCATCTAAGGAACAAACATCCTCAACAACACTGTGGTTTAATTATAGCTACAATATAATTAAGTTAGGGCAACCAAGAGTTTGGAAGGAGTCTTTATTGTCTTAACCACTAATGAATAAACAAATATAATGTGATTTTTCTCAGCTATGAAGACAAAAAGAAAATTGGAGGAGGTAAGGACACAGGACTTGAAGTTCTTTTTTTTACCATCCCAGAGAAAGACAAACTTGCCTCCCTGCTGCCCTCATGGTCCCACAAGAACTTCCATAAATCTTTCAACACTGGTTTGCAAACCAGCTGAGCTGGCAGTTTTCCTTAAGCAGCCAAGTTCTGATTCAGGGAGCAGGAGTGAGCAGGGGTTCACTTGTGTAAGCATTGAGCAATCTTGCTCCTCAGCACCCTTGCCTGTGGAAACTGTACTTGGGGTTGGCAGACCTTGTCTGTAAAGGTTTAGGAATGGCACATGAATACACCACAATTGATACTTTGGCACTTTAGTCCTTCCCTTCTCCCAGTAAAACTTGCAGCAGTGTTTAGATCACCTCCCTGTGATCTAAGCCACAGGAGCCTCCTCCTTCTGTCACTGAGTTGTCCCATGGGAATTCACCTTCCAGCCCCTTCCAAGTGTGCAACCCTTTCCAGCAGCCACGGATTCCTCACAGACATCACCCACCCGTCACCCCTAAACCAACGTGAACAGGGCAGGGTCCAGCAGGAGTTGTGGCCAAAGCAACAGACCTGTCCTCAGGAATTTCTGACTGATCTGGCAGGGACTAAAGGCTGGTGACCTGGGGCATTCTGATTACTGGGATTATTCATATTTTCACTAAACACTGACTGTGTCATCAGGAACAGTCCAGTTCTGGGTTTAGCATGGGAAATAAACACCACACTGAAGTGAGTAAAAGTGGACATTTTTCCAGGTTCGCAAGGTTTGCCCCAAAATTCTAAGAAATAATCCAAGTATTTTTTTTCTTTTCAGATTAAAACCTATATTTTTTTAAATAAAGAGTTGATTTCCGTGAGCCAACTGCTCAGCTGATACCAATTCATATTGCACTGAGATATTCCAAATTACAGTGACTTTAATTTATTTTTACTTCTTGAGACAATAAACTCCTCAGATAAAATTGGCCCAGTTCTGACACCAGTCTGAAAGAGGAATAGCATTCCACCAGATTAATCAAAACACAGCATTTTACAGCTACATTATTGGTACAGGGAGAACATCCAACATTACTTTCGTTGCATTTACATTCATATCTTGTCTGGAGAATGGGAAATATTTAAAAATAACCACCCCAGATTTTCAGTCAATACAAAAGAGGGAATTTAAGGAACCAAGCTAATTCCCACCTCTTTGCATGTAGATACACAGAGCCAGAGAGCAGATGAGTCACTGTAAGACAGACTATGGAAAACACACCCTATACTAACAATGTGCATGAATGTTTTCCAATAGAAGGTACATCCTACCTTGGAAGGGAAAACTATGTTAAGACAGATATTTTTGAATCTGCAAGCTATCAGAGTAGGTTTTGCTGTGTCACTTCCATTTAAGATGAGTCCTTGCAGCTAGAGAGAGTTGGAGAAACAAAACCCACAAAGTGAAGGTAGAAAATAGCACTGAAGACAGTAACATTCTCTAGGAATGTTAGGCTTCCTGCTAGCAGTTTCTACATATGTCCTTTTAAGAAGTCCTTTGTGCTGGAACTATGTGCTTGCAGTAGGTGCTGGGCCATGACATGTATGAATCCATAAAAAGCTCTCACAAAACAAAGCAAAAGTCCCAAAAAGGACAGCCTCTTGAAAGGCAAGATTCTCCTTCTGCTCTGATGCAGAAGGTTGTGTTTGGAAATAAAAGATGTTTTATCTCTGGTGCCCAGGCCATTGGCTCCCAGCCCAAGAAGGACGTGAGGAGTGGAGATGGCCAAGAAAAGCAACAGGACCTTTTGTGCCACGGACACAGCAGTCCATGAGCTGATGGACAAGGGGTTACACAAACAAGCAGATGTCTCAATGTACCAAGCACATGGTAACAGTCCTGGGCCAGTGTCAGCCTGGTCCTGACTCAGCTGGCAACACTCAAATGACAACGAGAAGATTGTGTTTCCATCCCCTCTAACTACGCTCCTTGGAGTCAATGCTAAAGACAAAGATAACAAACTGGAACCAGCCCCATTTTCTGTGCCAGGAGGGAAGGTGTTGATGCTTTCACACTGTCAAAGATGTGTGTGCTGATGGCCCCTGTCACTGAAACAAACTCTCTGTGGCCCGTGAACCCTTTGTGAACAGGACACAAAGCACAGAACAGCAAAGTTCCAGAGCCAGGTACAGGCGTGGCCACGCAGCACAGCAGCTCAAATTCACATATGCTCAAAGAAGAAAAAAATGTGTCTGCCCTGAAGCTCTGTCCTCACCTCACACTTTATTTTAAACAACATTTCATCATTTTCCTTCAGAACTGAGAAGTACAGTGGAGTTCCATTTGTTGGCATCAGGAGAAGAGATACAGAAGAAGTAAAGAAAGCAGCTGATGGCAACAGACTGGGGGAAAAGAGGAAAGCTGAAAGTGATATTCTTCAGTCAGCTGCAGAGGTGTGGAAGCTGGGCAGAGACACATGTGGACCACTCACAGCATCACAGGATGCTGCAGGAAATCTCACCACCAGTTTCCTTACCTGACATACAGGTAAAGGAAGATGAAGTTATGTGAAAGGTGGGGCTGGGAAGCTGTTTCTCCACGGAAATAATTCCTGCACCAAATGGTATTAATAAGGAAGGTTCTGTGCCCTCATTCCTGGCGAGGCCATCCCTGGGTGGTGGCTTGCACAGCAGGACTGTGCTGTGCTGGAAGCCAGACAGTGCATGCTGTTCGTGTAAACCCAGGAGTTCAGAGCAATCTCTGCTGGCTGATTTGATTTCCCCCCTGCTTTTCTCTGGTTTAAATGTGCTTATGGATTGGTTCTTTCACCGTACAACACAAACCAATGCTGTTACAGAAACGAAGGTCTCTGCTATTTCTAATTAACGATCTCACAACAATTTGTAAATTAATCCTAGCGCTTGAGCCGAATTCCGGTGCATTACTCGTCCACTTCAAGTCCTCTGGCAGTCCAGCTGGACAGAGACCTGTTTCTGCTAGACTCTGCCCCTTCCTGCAGGGAGGCTGCGACCCCCTGGGCGCTGGGCTAGCCCGGGATGCTCGGGCTCATCAGTCAATCAATCGCCGCCCTCCGGCGGCGCCCGCTCCGCGCCGGGGCTGAGCCGGGGCTGCTGCAAAGGAGCCTTCGCACAGCCCGAGCCCTCTGCAGGAAGAGGAGGAAGGTGCTGGCTGGTCTGAATGGATCCAGGTACACTTACAGGCGCAAAGGACTGAGTGCCGGCTCCCAGCTCCTCCCTCTTTCCCTCCCTCTCCACCTGCGGGATCGCCCAGCGGGCAGCATTTCGCCTTCGTGCACTTCGCAGTCGTGCTGCTGCAGAGGGCAGTGAAACACCTGCGAGGACAGGGAGCTGTTCGGCACAACTGCAGTAAAAAAGCAGTAAAAGTTAACGGCCACCTTAAACTCTTGTTACAGCTTATTTTCTTCTCAAGCAATGTGCATAAACGAAACCAGTGGCACAGCTGCAGGAATTGATTGTGCCCACATGAGCTGGAATGAGAAAAGCAGCAAGCTCTTCTGTACAGCTACACACTCACATTACCTTCCCTTGTCTGGAATAGCCAGGAAGGTTTAAAGAGAAGAATGCAAAGAGTGATGGATAATAAGTAACCCACCACACAATGAAGTGATGAATGTATTGTTCCTGGTGTGCAAAGACCCTGTCTGGATAGGTGAGTATTTAAGGAGAAATGCTCTGTACAGATACTTAGCAAAGATCCTGGAGGCAGGAATAGCACATGGCCAGGTTTCCCCAGACACATCCTTCCTCTTGTTTTCCAGCTGGAAAATCTGTCTAGGTGGAATTGAGCAATCCTTTACATTTTCTGCTGTCAGGCTGCCTGGGTTGCTGGTTTGCCTGCATATGGAGGGCTCCTGCAGGTAACCATGCATATACATAGACCACCTGTGCATCTGCAGCCCCATACCTGATCACACACTTCTGTTGGCAGTATTTAATCAAAATAGAGCAGATGCCCAGGATCCCAGTAAACATTTCATTTCCAACATTACTCTGGGATTCAGCTCTTCTGTTACAGAATCACAGCATAGTGGAGCTTGGCAGGGACTTCTGGAGACTGATTAGTCCAACTCCTCTCCTCAAAGCAGGGTCAACAAAAGCAACTTTTTGCCAGTGCTCTCCACAACCTCTCTGGGCAGACTGTTCATTCTTCAGTCAATGCCACAGTCAAAAAAAAAAAAAAATGGTGTTTAAATGGAATTTCTTATACTTGGTTTGTGCCCTTTTCCTCTTCTAGTGCACATTCCTGAAACAACTCTGGCTCTTTTTGTCCCCCCATGAGGAGTTTGTTTATGTGCATTGATAAGATCACCTCTGCTACACAACCCCAGCTCTCTCACCCTCTGCTCACAATGACAAATGCTCCAAGACGTGGCCCTCCCAGTATGCCCACACCTCTCTTGTACTGGGAAGCCCAGCAGCCCAGGTATGCACACACTCACCCAGCCCAGGGTGCTGTTGGCCTTCTTTGCTGCAAGGTCACTGCTGGCTCATGGTCAATGCATCCACCAGGACCCCCCAGGTCTTTTCCAAAAGCTCTTTTCCAGATATTCAGCCCTCAGCTTGTGTAGGTACTTGGGGTTAATCTCAGCTTCGCTTCTGCCTTGACTAGCTGGCCTTGGATTCAGCTCTCTGGGCCTTCATGCCACTGATCTCTTTTGTAAATCAATTTCAAACTTTGCTTATCTGATGTAGGTGTGATTTCATCTGTCCTTCATAGGTAACTATCCTATCATCCTACTTTAATGATTGTCTCCTCATATTGGCAGCATTCACTTCCATGTGGGCTTTTAGAGCAGTCACTGTCCTGCTGCCCAGGTGCCTTGGATTGTATTTAATTTAACCCTTTCTGTAGGTGCTGATGCACACATTATTCTTCTGCTCTACAAGTCTAGAGGCTGAGACAGAAGACTGAGCACTGTACAATATCCTGTGGCCAAGGGCTATGAAGTCCTGTTCAGAACATCAGGACATCAAAAATGCCTTTTCATCTTATCAGCTTTTTCCCCCTCTGTGGCTGCTGTATTCTAGACAAAAAGTGAGGGAGAAGCCCCAGTTTTAATCTCATAGGGAGCAGAGGGCAGTGGACATCATCCAGTTCCTTCTGCATGGAACTGAACAATTTGTGCTTGGTTAAAACTGAGAGACTGACAACTTCAGAAAACTCAAGGTGCTAACACTGCCTGCTTATTCTTGCTGTGTGTTTCCTTGTCCACCTCTGCACTGTGCCTGCCACACTGTCAGTCAGACCTTTCCTCTCTGCAGGCCAAGGTTTGTCTTTCACAAGGATCTCTGGGATCCTTCATGGGTTTTTCTATCCCGTTCAAAGTTAGAGTGTCCAAGCCCTTTGGAAATAAACAATAATCCATATATTTTCACACCACCTTCAGGGGCAAAGAAGCACAACGATCCCCTGCCAAACTTCACAGCCCAGCTCTGGAAGTGCAGGTTTGCCACAGCTGCTCAGCATCACTCTTCCCCTGGCCACACAGGGGGGAGCAGGCTCGTGCCATGCAGCAGCAAGGCCCTGTAACTGTGTTAGCCAGCTGCATAAATCAGCAGAGACTCCTGTGAGCCGTGCCAGCCCCTGGGCTCCAGTTACTCACACCAAGCTGGGCGATGTCCAACAGCCACACTCTGCCCTCCCTGCAATGTGGCTGCTCTCCTCAGCCTGCTTGGTGCCTCTCCCTACCTGTCCCTTGTCTTCACCTCCAGAGGAGCCTCCACATCTTATACCAGGACCTTAGAAGAGGGGACAAACGCCCTTTCCTCACACTTGCTTGGCTCATAAATCCCAGGTGTGAACCCACAGGACTGGCAGTGGGAGGAGGTTGGCTCTTACCTCCACACCAGCAGGAACACTGCATTTGTGCTTACTTAACAATTACTCTTGGAACCACTCTTGGAGCAAGAATATAACATAGTTTCTTATGTAACCATATATTTATTTTGGTTATGAGCAGCTTTAAGACAAATCTAAAATGGTGCTGGACTGTGCTGCTGCCCTCAAAAGGAGTTTGTCAGCAGAGTAACAATAACCTTCTGCTCCTGAAAATGATGTGCTGGGCTTTTTGGTCAGCTTTTAGGTTTGAAGGCTTTTTTTTCCACTTTGATATTTGAGCCCTCCCCTCAAAGCAATTCCTTCGAGTGTGTACACAGCTCTCCAAGCAATGGTCATGGGAGGACAGAGACAAAGCTCAAAAAAAAGATGCTGACTGCATCTGAAAATGATTTTCAGTCTCAGCCACAGGAGCTCAGTGGCATTAACACAGTAACTTATATTTACTGGGGATGGCTTTTCTGATGTTCTTCTAGAAATGTCTTGTTGGAGTTATTAGGAATCCAAATTCATTTGGAACTAATCAACCAGAGGAGTGAGCCAGAACAGGTAACACTGACTGAGCACCCCAAGCCCTGTCTCAGAGCCCCTAATCAAGCACATTGCCACCAAGCCACAGCTGCAGTGTCCAGTCAGAGAGGATCTGCAGCTGGGCTACTGAGCTAAATCGTGTAGCACAAGCTGGGATGTTGCCTCATAAGAGGATCCTTCTGGGATCTGAAGCATCTACACTCCCCACAGCCCAGCCTTGCCACAGCAAAGCCCAGTTGACTTTGAGAAAAAAGAGGCATGGGGAGAGTATGGAAGCTTTGAACAACAGATGTGTTTAAGGTAAATGTGGAAGAAGTGGCTGATCTTTCTTGCAAAATCTGCAATAGAATAACAGATAATGAAAGTACATGGTAAATAACCATGGTAAATAACAAGAAGCATTTTAAAGACAAAAAACAGTGGGCTACTACTGAAATAGTAACAGGCCTGGCACACTGCCACAGATAACCCACCTCTGCCCATCCTGTGGGGCAGAAGCCCTGTCCTGGGTGTTCCTGGGCACACAGCAATGCCACTGCTGCAAGTCCTGCTCGTGCAAAAAGCTCGGGGAGCTCCAAGGCTTTCAGGAGGAGGGAGTGTCTGTTTCGTGGAGAGATGAATTTATTTCTCAGTAAACCAAATAAACAACCAACAGCCGGAAAAACCAGCCAGCTATTAGCCATCCCTGCTTCTGCCCATCCCAGACAAGGGGCTGGCAGGTTGGAGGTGGAATAACTGCTCTCCAGTCAGTTCCCTGACAGCAGAGAGTGCTGTCCTTGCACTGAGGTTGGCAGAGTCACTGTGACTGACCCCAGCACAAACAAGACCAAAGCCTGGCTGCAGGGACTGAGCAGAGAAAAGTCAGACTCCTTTTCTTCAAGGCATTTATCACACACTAGCTGAAGCACCTCAGTCCTGCCTTTCTCCCACCTCTTTTTTCCACCTGGCCCTGTAAGTTCCTTGGCCCAAAGGGGATTTTCCCCCCTCCCCTCCATCTCAAGCAGGTCCCTCTCTCTCCTGCCACACGAATAACTCAATATAACCAGAGTCACCTGAGGAGCAGCCAGGGTTAAGGAGCTGAAGCCTCCCCCTTCCCCTGCTGCCTGCCCAGGCTCTGAAGCCTCTGGGCAGCCAGGGACACCATCCAGAGACTCTCCAGGTTGTTTTCTGGGGGCCCGGGGAAGCAGAGTCAGGAAGAGCTGTGCAGCCCATGGTTAGAGAGGAGACTCCTCAGCCCAGGGCTGACAGGGACCAGTGACTGGAGGTGCTGTGAGAATTCACTGCTCCTCACGTTACCCAAGTGTCAGGGGGTCTCAGTGATGTTACTAAAGCTCCTGTTACCACAGGAGTGCACAGATCTGTGTGAACTGGGAGGAGAATCACCATGCAGGCAGAGCAGAAGCTGTTTGGCAGTGCTGAATTATGCTCTTTGGTAGCCCTCTGATTTGCCACGTGACTTGATACACAAAGAACACCCCTACCCTGTTTTTATGTTCTGGGTCCATGACAATTGCTTTTCCTGCAGCAATGATTTGTATAATGACTTTTCTTATGCCCAAACCACTAAAAATTTTGCAAATTGTTTTCCACGAACTAGAAGTGGTTTAGAAATAACCTTGGCTCAGGGAATGGCTCTGTTATGGGGCTCTTGCTGCCATGACAGCCAGCTGGGAGAAGACAGTTACTTCTAAATTACTCTATTTTTACATTAATATCTCTTTTAGAGCAAAACAGCAGGAGAAGCAGTGTTATTTCCATCTGAAATAGGACTGGTTCCTAGGAACCACAACTTATTATCATCCCCTCATAGGCACCCCTGGTCATTTCATATGGCAGTACCCCACTGTCTCCCCAGTCCCAAGTCCTGAGATCACTCTGGGGGCACAGGAGCAACTCCTTTTCTCCTCTGTACTGGGAACTGCCACCAGAAACACAGATCCCACTTTACAGCAGAGAGCCTTGCATGGCCAAAACGCTGCAGGTTGATACCCTAGAATGGTCTGGGTTGAGCTGGGCCTTAAAGGTGATCTAATTTCAACCTTCCTGACACGGGCAGAGGAAAGAGAAAACCCATCTGTGCCTGGTCTCCAATCTCAGCTTTTCAGTTATGAGCTGAACTTGCTGATGGATTGCACCACAGAGACTCCCTAGTTACAATTATCTTCATAATAAAAAATAAGTTTCTTACCTAAAATAAAATTACTTTCTGAAAAACATTGGTTCCAAGTAGCAGAAATATCACATAGACCAAGGTGGCCTTTATCATGACATTAACAGTGGTTCAAAACTACAAGGCCAGGAGTTCTCCTTTCCCAGAGACTCATCAGCAACTTCTCCACCTGCAAAGTGACCAGCTCAGACTGACAGCTATGGCCCCTCACAGGATTAGATCCCACATTTTCACAGCTCTTGTTCCAGTAGCAAGGACACAAATTTGATGTCTTCAGAGCACACTGAGGAGCCTCAATCATTCACTGGGCTCTTCACATTTCAGGAGATCAAATGTGCAATCCTAAGATTCCCAAAAAAATTAAAGAAGTGATTTAATGGATCACCTAAAATTTTAAAATATCTATCATTAAAGGAGAAATCCAACATCTTATTGAGATGGAAGCAGAAAGAGTGGAAGGGAAAAAGTAAACAAATGAGGAGAGGCACCAAACTGTATTCCAAGTCCACACAGTGGAAAATGCAGGTCAGTGCCAGCAGCCCAACAACCCAAATTCTCTTTCTATGCACTACTCCTCCTCTTCTGAGTAAAGGAAAGAATTTAAAGGAGTATAAATGATAACTGTACATATTCTGGAAGCAAACCTAAAAGTGCTGCCAGGAAAAATCATCCTTCTCCATACAGAGCCATTAACACATTCCCTTCCACGGAGGCAGCAGAGGTCACACCTGTGGAGGGAGGGGAGAGAGGGAGTGCTCCTTACCTGCCACACACAGTCAGTCCTCAGCACAGCAGAAGGATGAGCTGATCAAAGCTCAGTGCAGAGGTGGATTTCAGGGTTGGCAGGACCCATGGGCACTGCTGGAAAAGCCCCTGTGCCCACTGGGGGTTGGCTCCCAGGCAGGCACTGCAGCCCTCTGGAGAGCAAGGCAGTGGAAGCTGCCCTGCACCCCCAGGAGTGCCCAGCAGACACAGTGCAGGTCACTTGCCCCTTCCCCTCCTCAGTGAACCACAAGAACTGCTTTGGGTACTGCCCTCCACAGAGCTGCAACTAGGGAAATTGTCCTAAATTCTTTTTTTTTTTTAAATGACAGGTTTCATCCCTTTACATGCTCCAGATGGCTGTAATGGCAACAATAATTCACCAAAATACCAGCAGCTAGATCCACCAATAGCATAATTCTGTACAAGGTTTATTTTCCCTTGTTCCTCATGTCCACACACATCTCTGCATTACACTTCTCCTTTCATGCTGTTCAACACCTCTCCTTGGCCACAGTGCAATGGAAGTCCTGTTCATTTTGCACACCCACTTCATACCAGCTTTGTTTAGAGACTTTTTCTGGCCAGCTTACACACTGATTGGGTCTGATTTGCACACACAAAGAGGATTGCAAAATCTGCCCCCAAAATTTCCAGTGGAGGATGTTCTTGCCTACCCCAACTTTGCCTTTGGCCCATCTGCCACAGTTACAGGGTGGAGGTGGTGTCAGTACTGTGAGCAATGAACTGAATGTTCTTCAGAGGGGATGAAAATCCTGAGAAATTCACGAAGGCCAGTGGAGTTATTCCAGATGAGGTAGGTGGCTCAGCAGAAAGTGAAGCAGAAAACATGCACAGAGGCAGAAGATGTTGTGCAGACAGCTAAGCTCCCCTGGCTTGGTCTGCCAGCAGCACAGCCCTTAAAACCCTTCTGCACTGCAGCCTAGCCCATGACACCTCTCTCCCTGTCACTGGCCCCACTGCTCACTGGGCTGGCTTCTGCTGACTCACACTGGGGGAGAGCTTAACCTGAAATTACCCCAAAAATGCATTTGGGGGTGTTTGGGAAGGGTACCCTGAGTGCCCCTGTGAGCCACTGCAGAGCAAACCCCTGCCTGGCTCAGGGGGATCACTGCCAGGGGAGGCTTGGCAGGAACACTGAGTGATCCTGCTGGACAGGGAAGGACACATAAGCACAGGGTGAGGAATAAAGCAGCAAAATAAGAAAAAGGTTTCTTGTACCCCACAGTATTACTTTGGAGTTACAGCTCCTCTGTCCTCAGCAGCATTTACTTTGGTGTAACTGAAATGAAATCGTGGCTCAGGAGGGTTGGAGGACCCTGAGACCAGCTGAAAACAGAGAAAACACTTCTTTACTCCACCAGCTGAAGCAGCTTTCCATGGGGCACCTCTCCTAAAGGCAGAACAAATCACTGTGCAGAGCTGCAGAGATTTTCACGGTGACTTTAAATCGACTGAACTTGCCAACAGCTGAGATTTTGGGCAGTACACTTGGCTGGAGCTGAGCCAACCTGTGTGAGGCTGGGATCCTGCCCTGTAAGTTGCTGACCAGAGTGCTAGACCCACCTGAGCTGAGTGTGACAGGGAGGATGCACAGGGGACAGAGGCCAAAATCAAGCCAACAGCTCCAAATAGAAAACAGATTTGGCTGCAGCTGCAAAAGCAAGGATACACAAAGCATTTAACCATCAGCCCTCTTTGGACAAGAGCACCTGGACCAGAGAGGTGAGCTGGGCTCTCACATCTCTGCAACAACATCTGCATTTAATGTACACACTTTGCTCCCATTTGAGAACATTAATCCAGCACAATAGAAAAAAGGAAAGTCACCAGCTGTGTGCTGATGAAACCCTTTGAAGCCCTTTGGCTACTTCAGGGAATTTACTAGGTGTGTATAAATAAATAAGCATGGAAGACTTCACTGCAGCAGTTTAACAAAGTGCTAGAATCCCTTCTGAAATCTTTATGAGGTGAAAATTAGTAAGCAACCTCTGCAAAACCAACTGACATTTTTCAATTTATGAGGCTTCCCATCTCACAATGTCTATTATTTTACACAAAGATTGTAGTTTAAAAACTGCCTCTCTGAGCTATGCTGGATGAGAAGGCTGCTGAGATGCTGGGCTGACATCCCAGGAACTGCAGTAGATTGCCTGGTACTCACAGTCGAATTTTCTAATAAGGTGGTGCACAGTTCCAAAATGTCTCTGCACAAGTGGCCATTGGTGGAGTTATTTTAAGGCAGCAGTTCAGGAAGGCACTTCCTGTGCCTGTTCCTGAATTGCCAGACATGCCTGCCTTGAACTTTCTTAAGACCCTGCTGTGAAGAGAGGCTTTAATGGCAAAGACAGCTCCAGGATCACTTACTGGAAGAGATTTTTATCGCTTGATTTTCTTCTCTTTGTACTGGTGTTAATTAGAAAAACAAAAATTTCTGAAATTCAAGGAGTTAGCCCTGGATAAAAGCAGATTGAAGCCTGAACTGAGCCATATAAATCAGCTTCTGCCTAAGAGCAGTGACATTTTCCATGGATAATCTGCCCTAGAATAGACAGGAACAACCATTTCCTATCTCCCTGTCCAACATCCCACCCTCAGGGACAGCTCTGAGGCAGTTCCACTAAAAGTGCTGCCAGCCAGGTTGGGGGGTGTCACAATCAGTGCTTTCAGTGCCAGGCAGTGATCTGAAAGGCAAAGATTCCAAAGAATCTCTTCTGGTCCTCACTTCAAGGCTCTGAAAGGCACATACCTTCATCCCCCATCCCTCCCATCCTCTCACTGGGAATCTGACTCATTTCCTTGGGTTTTGTCTTTATCTCTCTCCCCTGAACATTTTTAAAGTTAGACTAAATTGCTCATGAAGTTGCTGCTGTAGGGAATTGATTTGCCTTTTCCTGCTAGAACTGTGCAAGGTCCTTTACCCACTGCTGGTAACTCCTTGACCAAGATGCTCACAGAGGTCAAGACATTTATGTTCCCTAAGTACAAGGTAGAAAACCCAGGGAGCCTTGAGGTATCTGCCTTTGTTCCTTAAGACACAATGGAAATAAATTTATTTCTTTTTTCTCCATTACTCAGTATTTCATCATTCTTTCCTCACTGCTCAACCTCCACAAGAACCCATGGTGGGTTTGTTACCTTACAATGCCTTCTCCATTCAGGTATTCCTGCACCTGCCTGACACTCCTACAGGGGCAAGCCAAGTGCCACAGAAGCCACTGGGACACTTCCATGAAGAACTGTCTGGAAAAGGGAATTTCTGCTCTGTGGGAAGTTCCAACATTATTAAATTTGCTTTTCTTCCACATATAAACAAGAGGCCAAAATTCCACGGTCTGTGTGGGATGGATCTCCTGGAGAGGAACAGGGGGAAGGAATGGAGAAGATTAACAAGCTTTATTTTGAAGAGGAAAAAAAATCCTATTGATACTGTTTTGGTGGACTTTGCCACTTTTTAACTTCCATGGGGACCAAACCAGACCCCAGAGAAGACTCTCAAAGTCTGGAGCTCACTGGGAATCTGGGAGAGATGCATGCAAAACAAGCAAACAGCCAATAATCACTCAGAAGCCTCCTGATAAAGAAGGTATTTTCCAACTGGTTATACATTTCAAATAATTCACATAAATTCAATATTTGCAGACATCTATACAACTCCTCAAAGAATCCAGCAAAGGATTTAGGTATGGTTTTCAATTTCAAAATATGTGTCCCCACTGAAAATATTTACTCAAGCATGTACAGTTGAAGGTTCATTTAACTGTTTTCCTGGACTAGTTCCTATTCATTCTTAACCCAAGAACATTATTTTTACATTTATACAATACCCTACTGATTTCTAAGCAAGTTTCACTCTCAGTTTCAGTCAGCTCTGGGTCTGCAATTTAATTTTTTAACCAAGATCTATTGGCCTTTGGTATCTCAAATCAGCCCTTTAAAGTTACATAAATAAAAGGTACTTATTTGTCATAGGAACAGAACATCTGCAGTTTTCCTTAATCATTGCTGCCAAGAACCTGCAGCATTCCCTTTTACACGACTCATGAAATTTTGGGATGCTCATGGGCATAGCAATATGTGTGTTCCTGACAGTCCTGCCTCCCACATCCCTCTTTTTTATCATATGAAGTGGTCAAAGCTGCTCAAAGAAAAGCCTTGCCATTTTTAACTTGAGAAAAAAAAAACAAGCTTTGTGCAATGATCTAAAAAAGACAGACAATACTTAGAAGACAGTTTGCTACCAATAATTAGGTATTCCAAAGCATTAAGGAATGATCATGGAAAATTTCAGGTGAAGGTGACAAGATGGTTTGTCTGGCCCAGAAAATGGGCAAGATGACCTTGAGTGTCAATAAATGTGAAGTGATGCACACAGGAAGAAACAATCTTAAATACTTCTGCTTTGTCTGCGTAGCAAAGGGCTTTTAGCTGAGTGTTCCTGATCCAAAATGAGGACCAAGAGGGGGTTTGGCAGAGGTTGGCTCCCAGAATGATTGGTTCCAATGTAACAGCTTGGGATCTCGAATTGAAAATGACAGGAAATACACTTAAAAACCAGAAAGGAGCTCTTTTCAACCAGTGTGTATTTTAGCAGTGGAACTCCTCACCAAATTGCATTCTAGGTGCCAGCAGCTTACACAGAATCAAAAACAAAGTCACCAAAGGAAAATCCCTCAAGGACTATTAAGCACAAAATATTGTGTCTGGTTCTAAAATCCCTCACCACAAATTGCTGGAGGCTGGGGCAATGTTGGAAGGAAGTGTCAAATATGCTGCAGGACTGGGCACTGTCAGAGGGAGCGAGACAGGCGCCTGCTCTGACCTGGTCTGACTGTTCTTGCACTTTTATATCACATTTTCCTGTTGCCTTCTCCTCAGAAAAACCTAAAAAATAAATCACTGAGATGAACATTTACATTCACACACACTCCCTCCCCATATTTTGTTCAACAGAGTTGGCATGGAAAATTTCTATGCAAAGACTTAAAGTTTAGTAAATTCATAAGCAACCAAAGAAGGGGTAAATGGTAAATGTTTACAAGTTAAATAAGAGACAGACCTATCAATCCTACCTTTAACTAAAAAAACCTGGAGTTCAAGTGGATAGCACATATCAACAATTTAGGATAATACACAATATAGCAATTATATAACTGCTCATGAAGTAAGCTGAAGAAATTCAGAGATAATCTTAAAATTTAAAGAAACTCAAATATACTGACACATGAAAATACATGTATATTATGCATCCAGACATAGTGTGGTGACATTTGCAATGTTCCCCCCAGTCTAAAAGACTCTAGTGGTTTAGAGATAGCCTTTGCAGTAAAATTACTGAACCCTAATAATAATTCTAAACCTAATAATATTCCTCAGTTTCATTGGAATTTCTTGTGTGCACATATACATGCAATGCCTTTGTTTGAGAGGCCAGCATCAATTAAATTTAACTGCTTCCCCTGTGGACTTAAATCAGGGCTGGATGCTAAATTAATGCATTTCTATATATAGTCTGTTTATAAGTCATTCTTCTTCAGCAGCTGCACCTTTTCCATGCAGTGCAGAAGAGAAGCTGCCCTTGTTCTCCAGCACAGCCTCTACCATGAAAGCACCAGAAGAAAGTCACTTAGCAGGCCCCTTCCTGGTTTAATGGTGTTTAAATGTCTTGGTGCCAGCCCTGTGCTTGGCACACAGGGAAAGGTGAAATACATGGGACATCTGCAGCCCAGCTAAACACCAGTGAAGTGCTACAGGGCATGGGAGCACCACAGACCAGCACAGGAGAAATGGGAACACTAATGATGGAAGGGCACTGTTTAGGAGAATTTCTAGTCACAGAAGGATACTTTAAAAGTGAGTGCAGGAAAATGATGCTGGAAATATTTCCTAATGGGGAGAACCTAATAGGCTGTGGAATAATCACCCAAGGGAGAGGAAGGAAGTCCTTTTGACTGAGTCATTTCTTTCTGGACTGGGCAAAGCAGAGGGGAAAAATGTGCTGGCAGACAGAAAGACTACCAGCTCTACTGCTCAGAGGCCTAAGACACTTCTGTTCTCAACAGCAGCAGCTTTATTCAGAACAAAACCAAGCTCATAAAAACTTTTTACACTGTGCATGAAGAGATGAGTGACTCCTGTAGTCTCTCCCTTTTCTTTCTCAAATTTACATACATTTATGGCTCCTTCTTAGCTGCATTTCCAGAAGAGAGGTTTCCAGGGCTGCAGACCTGTATTGCCTTTGTCCCTCTGATGCTGTGGGGAAGAACTGATGCAGCTTTTTCAGGAACTTGTCCTGATCAGGCTCTGGCCAAGCATGACTAGTTTAATGTGACAGATCATGGAATGAAAGGAGAGTGAGAAGGGAGGGGTAACAAGTGCCAGGGGAAGATTAGATTCTCCACACATTTCTGCATTTATTGACCTTTTCTTCTTTGATCTACCATTAGTTACCCAGATTTACAGCTCGAGATGGCAGGAGAGCTGTCAGGTGCACTGCTTAGGTCACTGATGATGCTATGAGCTCTACTGGAAACTGATTTCATTAAACAAAACTGTGTGGCTTGGCATTTGATACAGCCAATATCTAATTGACATTTTTAATTGCTCTTTGTAAAATTCCTTTGTAATTAGTGAGTTCTTTTTGATTACTTTTTAGGGACTTAAAAATTTTTAAAATTGCATGTGAGGTACCAACAGCTGGTACACAGCATCCATCCCTGAGGAAAAGTCAGTGTATGTGAGTGCAGTCTGGCATCACTGTACATAAATCTGTAGACCAATCTGCAGAGAAGCAATATTTTCTACTGAAGTGTCTTGAAGTCTCACTTGGATGATTTTCTTTCAGCACCCTCTACATCACATATTCTGTCATAAATTGGACTTGAGTTGCAATTTACTCATGAATAAAATACTCTGGGACTTAATCCAGAGAGAAAGTAAAGAACCCAACTACTGCTGGCCAGCAGAAAGAGTTCAGCACGCAGGACACTGGTGTGAAATGATGCAATAGTCTACAACAGTGCAGGCAGGATTTCATAACCTTTAGACCCACATTTCTGAAGGAAAGATCTACACTATGTTTAAAAAACATGCAGGTCTGGATCTTGATTCTGAGGTCTGAGCCCAGGCTACAGCACACACCTCCTAAGAAACCCCTCTTGCTCCTCCTCAAACCTGGTAATGCTTTACAAAGGTGAGTATTGGAGGAAAAGGGATCCTCTGCACCAGCTCACCTGCCCCTGGAAGGGATTCTTGGTTGGTGTTTCTTAGACTTTAGCTAGAAGGGTGCAAGTGCCATTTGCCATCTTCAAAGATGCAAGACCTGCCAGTAGCCCTGTACTCAGATCTGTTTAATCTCTGCTTCTGTGTAATGTGGCTGTCATGTCTCAGCACCATGAGAACAGCTGAGTCTGAGCTCTGGGACTCTTGCTGCTGCTGCCTCCAAAATGCAGCTCATTTTCCTCACTCCTCATGACCTGGCTGGCTTTGGCACATCCTGTCTAACTGCTGCTGAGTGAGGAGGAAATATTTGCCCTGAGCCTGAGCCCTAAACACCTCCTCTGTGGTTAGGAGAGATGCAGCTTTCTCCACTCCGGGGTGGTGATTAGACTGAGCTGTTACCTCTGTTTTCCACCTTTTGCAGCAGTAATTGCTTTCCCTGGTGCCCCTCACTGGGGCTGAGGAAATACTCTAGGAACAGGGAGATCACTGAACACTGTGTAATGTGAGCACACTGGCTTTTGGGGAAGGGGCTGGCTCAGCAGCTGTGTGAGTGGGGGATGTTTGCTATTCCACCCTTGGGTGAGAAATTAATTGCTCTGTCCTCTCTTTGCCATGTATTCAGCTGGCAAACCCTAACCCATGCTCACCATGTGGGTCAACATCCAGCTCTGGGCTTGCTTGTGCCCTAGTATTTCCCACCCCTGCTTCTGCACTTCACAGGAATGTTCCTTGCAAGGCAGAACAGTTCCCTCTGCCTCTAATAAAGGACAAGGACTTGGATGGACAGCACAAACTTTATTTCTTGGGCAGGAGGCTGAAGGTGAGAAGCCAATTTTGCTTGCATGAGAGATGCAGAGGAGCAAGGAGCCAGCACTGTGGTCTTAAAACAGGTCACAGCCTTACCATGTCAAGAAACTGTATAAACAGAACAGAAGGAGCCTGCCCTGTCCCACAGCAATGCAGTCAGAGGATTTGGGCACAGTCAAGTTTGGTTAACTGTACATTAAATCCTTCAAGTCACTGGTGCTCCCCAGAGATGCACTCCAAGGTGTTTTAGTGAAGGGGTGTTACAGAGAGGAATGCTGCAATCCTGGCATAAAAAGGAGACTGATGCAAAAGTAAAGCCTGAGAGAATGAGTTCAAGAATGAAGGAATGCTTAAAGCAATTCAAGGGAAAATATAAATTGGAGCCTAAAGCTGCAATCTGCTGTGGCAGGCAAATATCCCTGTCATTAAAAAGGCTCCCAGGATCTTTTTGCAGTCTAATAATTTCGATAATTTTCTCAAAAATTTTCTGCAATGATTTAAAATCTTCCTCCTCTTCCTCAGTGAAAACAAACTTCTGAAGACTTCACAGACTCCTAGAGCATCAAACCATCAGACCCCAAACTGACCTCCACAGATTTTGCTAAACCATCATCAGTTAACTTGTGTTAGGCTAAAGCAGAGACATCCACTTCGAATATGTAAACATAAATAGACATAATCCAGCACTTTTCTTGCTAAAAATTCAAGGAAATTGTAAGAAATCCACTTTATGCAGCTGCAATACCAATCTCACATCAGAGTTAATAAGTGGGTGACTTACACTACTTGCACATTTGCCTTTTTCCAATCAGATGGCAAGAAAGAGCTCATTTTCCAGCCACTTGCAACAGAAGACCAATGTTTTAGTTCCTAGTTTTCAGTGTTCCTTCCCCATGAAGAGTCTGACCCAAGAGAAGGTTTGTCATGGAGCCTTTGACTTCAGATGGCCCAAAGATGGAAGGAAAAATCCTTCAGGAATAGGAGAATAGAGAGGAAATGGGAGAGAGGCAGGAAAAAACCTCCAAACTGTGAAAAATTCTTACCCTTTTTTGAAGCAGGAGACAGTACACAGCACTTACAGAAGAGTTCATAGAGTCAACAGGGATCTTAAACTGCCCTAGACTTGAGCAGCAACACCAACCAGAGGGTTGTTGGTTTGTTTGGAGAGAGAGAGCTGCTGCCAGCTGAGAGACAAGATACAGGTGGCAGAAGCTGCAGAGGTATTAGGAAGCAGAGGAAGAAGGGACTTTTGAGTGCCAAGGCTGGGCAGAGGTACTGGCTCATGCAGCCCTTTGAAGCAGGAACAGCTCCTTGGCCAAACAGCCACAGTGTGCTTGGGGGGAGAGGGAGCAGGGGAACATTACACCTCCCATCACTCACACAAAACATACTGTAAATCCCCAAAACATTCTCTTAGAGTTAGAGCTAGGAAGCTCCAAACATATCTCATATCAGGGTTCCTTTCTAGGCAGAGTTTGATTGAGGTTTTTTGTCTGGATATTACTGAACTTTACAAGAACCCTGCCAGAACTGTAGAGCAAAAATGTAACTTACACTACCAGAGAAGCATCATCATTCTCTGTATTCCAGAAGATGAAGGGCTGGGATTTTATTGGAACACTGCTGTTGCAGGACCACAGAACACTGACATTTTGAGCTGCACTTAAAACTAATATATGTTTTTAATACTACACTTATGTTCCATCATAAACTGACACTGGACAGAATAAGTCACTCTTGCCACTGTGACTGCACTTGAACTTCAAATGGAAAAGGCTCTGCAATGAGGAGCCTTGCAAAAGGCCCTTTTTCTGTGTCAGGGTCTAGCCAGGGATTTGCAGCAGTGCCAGTCTCTCTGGTTTCTGAGCACCTCCCTCTTCATTAGGCTGCAAAGCAAGTTGCCAGTAGGGCTTCTGGAAGCTTCATCCTCTTTCCTTCCCCCAGTTGCAGGAGCTGGGGAATTCTCCAGTTACAGGGAGAGGATACACAGCCCCAGGGACTGCAGAGCTGGGAGAAACCCAGCCCTTGCTCAGACACCATGTCAAAATCCTGCTGCATTTCATGAGGATGATCAGACTCCCCCTTGGCTTTGTACATCACTTCTGCTGCCCTGGCAGCACTTCAGCTCTGTTTTCCTTGCTCGGTCTCATCTGCCCCATCAGCAGCTGCCAGGGCAGTTTGGTGGTTTGGTACCCAGTGGGTACCAACACACATGGTCAGAATAGAAAGAAACAGCAGAAGACTCTGCAGAACTGAGGAGACTGTGTAGTTCTGGTACTGAACAGCCACAGACACAGCTTTTTTATTTGCTGCTTTTCTCAGGGTGCCCCTGACATGCTTCCTCACATGTGGAGGGCATATTCTTAGAGATGTCACTTATTTATAAATATATATATTTTTAAAAAATCCTGAGGACTAAGCCAGGAATCACACTCACTCCCCTAATTTCTCTCCAGATACACACTAAAAAATAGGCTGATGCACGAACCAGCCTGCACTGCTGCATGCACTCACTCTGGGGAACTGCATGAATCAGGCTGGTGCATGTGCCCCCTCCCTTCATGAAGAGTCAAGCCTCATCTCCTGGATCAGGAGTTGTCTTCTGGTTGTGCAATTGTACCATCAGATCTTGTCTGACAAGTAGAGTTCTGGGACAATACAACAATTGAAGTACAATAATAAATATATACTAGGTGCTCAAGCCACTGTAAACAATTATGTATAAAATTAAAAATAGAAAAAGAGAGTGAGATAATCATTTTGTAAGGTTTCCTATACCTTATTGCTTAGTCATTCACCCTGAAGTGATAGAACAGATATTCCTAATTGAGACATAAAGATAATATTAAATGCAGTACCATGGCCAGTTTCATCACATGCTGAAAGGAACAAAACCACAAACTTAGAAGAGAGCTGAAAACCAGATTCAAGTGCTATTTCCAGAGAAAGCAGAGATATTTTCAGGACTGCTGTCATTGCTATTAATATTTTCTGATGTTCATATCTCAGTAGTCCCAGCAGTTTTAGCCAGAGAACAGGGTTGCACTGAGCAATGTCTGCATCCACCTCTCAAAGCAAACTGGTCCCTGGACATGAGCTTTATTCACCTGACAAAGTATTTATTGACACTAAGTGCTTCCTCACTCCACCTGCCAAAAAAAGACACATTATCACACCAGCCATCACAAAGTCATGAGGACAAGAAGAATAAAGGTTCAATCTATATAATATCATAGGCCTGGAAAGGGCAGAAATTTCACCAGGGACAGAAGAACCATAGAGCAGATACAGGACCTAACAGAAGAACAGATTTGTCACAAAAATGCAGTGTGTTCCAACTAATACTTTAGAAAGAATCAGCCCCCAGTCCAATACTTGAGAAAAGAGCAATATCCTCTTCATGGCTCACTGGTACTCCCTGAGGAATTTTGGAAAACATTCTAGTAAGACATGTTTTGGCTGATAATAACATTGGTTTGCTGGGATTTGATTTGATGTTTTCATTTTTTTTTTCTTTTTGGTTTCTTGTTGTTTTGACTTGTGAGAATGAACACTTGTCTCAAAAACAGGATCTTGGTTACTGAGGAATCTGTTTATTTCAAGCCCTTTTTCCTAACTTGGTATCAGTTGGAACCACTCACTGTTCTTGGTATTTTAGGGGTCTAATTTTAGGTCCTGGTTTTTCAGATGTTGGCCAGAGGCCCCACTTGGTGTCTACACAGAAAAAGTATATTGGAGGATTTTCTTTTATGTCTGGTGTGGATCCAAAGTTTCTGAAGACATATGGATTTCTTTCCACTGAGCTCCATAGCTCCAGGTCTGGCCTCCTGCCTGTGATACCACTTAGTCTGAGCATCTGTGAAGGGCCTGAAAAGGATGTGTGGATCCACCTCACTTCAAGCACTTGGTAGGTGAAGAGCTGCCTCTGCTCAGCTACAGTAAATCTGGTGTCCATGGCTGCACAAACAGGTGGAATTTCTCCATGGAAAGGGCTGTTAAACACTGGAATGGGGTGCCCAGGGAGGTGGTGGAGTCACCCTTCCTGGAGGTGTTCAAGAAATGGCTGGACATGGTGCTCAGTGCTGTGTTTTAGTTGACACAGTGGGGTTTGACCAAAGGCTGGACTCCAGGGTCTCAGAACTCTGTTCAGCCTACAGGACTCTCTAAAGGCCATTCCACTGCCAGCAGGAGCAGCATCCCAGCACCTTCCCAATGCAGAGAGCCAACACAACACAAAGAAAAGGGAAGAGCCTGATTCTGACAGACTTGTCAGAAACCCATGCCAGCTCTCTGCATCCCAATTTAGCTCATGCCATCGCTGGTACAATGTAGTGAGAAATCTCCAGGGGGTGAGCTCTGCAGGAAAGGCTCTGCTCTTTGACAAAGAACAAAACTTTCCCATAATAAGCAGACATCATCTTAGCTATCAATGCCAAGTCTTAATCTCAGGAAAAAAGATAACAGGGCTGACTTCTCATCCAAAAACCCTCCTGTGTCTCCCCAAGGCGCTGATATTCTGCTGGAATCTCTGCTGCTTCTCCCTCCACGCTGTGTCTCGAGCTGCACAGCAGCACAGCTCAGCCCCTGGACAGGGCAGTGCTGCCTCCTCTCACCAATCCACCCAAACACATCACAAGACTGAGGACAGACCTCTGAGGGTGGCTCAGAGTCTCCCAGGGCCTTCCCCATGCAGGAGCAGCACTCAGTGCACAGGGGTGGGCTTGCTTTGTGCTTGCCATGAAAAGCTGAGAGCTGTTGGAAAGCAGAGTTGCCTCCTCACTCAGGGGCTTGCACTTGACAAATGTGGGATTGCACTAAGGCAGAAAGGAAAGGCACCTTTGGAGTGCAACTGGGTTTCAACTACTTCAACTGCTGCTGTTTTCCATTTTTATCACACCATCATATTTCATATTTCCTCTCTCAGGTTGATTTTATGCCACATCTACTTTTTTCCCCCAAACAAGAGGCATGTGGACCACTGATAGCTATCAAGTGCTGGGGAAAAAAATGCTCAAGGACTCTCTTGTAACCAGAGGAAAAGAGATGGTAGAGAGGATTATTTGCACAGAGCTCAGCTTGGGCTTTCAAACCAGCATTTATAGGTTTGGGAAGAGCCAAGAACAAAAACTTTAAAATAGTTATTAGGGGTTTTATGGAAACTGGATGAATGGATGGTTTAAAAGGGAAGCCAAATAAATATAAAAAAGAAGATAATCTAAGCCTGGCAGGAGATCTGAGGATCTTGAATAATAAAGCTAAAAAAAATTAGGAAAATAAAGCTTTTGAAGTGTGACACAAAGCCTCTGGGGTCCAGAAAAAATGCTTGTCTCAGTAGTAGAGATGCTGTGCTTGAATCAAGGGACAACAATTACTAAAGTACTGCCTTAACACAAACTCTGCTGTCCTGTGCATTGCCCTCTAACCACAGCAACACAGCCAGATAAACCCTGCACCAGGCACAGAGATGGCATCTGAGAGACAAGCTGGAATCAGCCAACAGCAGCACCAAGTGACATCCACCGGGAGGCTTCCCCTCTTTGCTTTCTCTCGGAATCCACACCCGTGGGTGTCAGCCCTGTGATGGCCCCAGCAGTGCCTGTGCTGACCACAGAGTGGTCCTCGTCTCACCTGCAGCTGGGGCTGCACAGCTCTGGAGCTGGACACCTCCCAAAACCAACCTACAATCTCGGGGGGAAGTGGAAAGCTCCTTGCTCTCATTCCTCTTCTAGAAAACCAGACACTCACTCCAGAAAGTGACTGCAGTTTCTTGGTCCCTGAACACCTACAGTGCAAATGATGCCACGGTCTCTTGTGGACACAGCTGGAGGGAACAACAAATCCATCATGGGGATGATAATGCTTGTGATGTAAACAGGTTTTATGCCAACCAAATTGCACCTCCTGTGGAGTTTCAAAAGCCTTTTACTTACCAGTAGTAGGAACAAAAGTGAGTTTTGTTATTCTGATTAAATCAGTAATTAGGTGAGATATCCTCATAAATAGGGGAAACTGAGGCTGAAAGCAGTGAGGAAATCAGCCAAACAGTGGGAACATCAGGAATCAACCCAAAACTTCTGACTCATGTGCTTGTGCTCATTTGGCAAACACTCCTTTCATGTAAGCCAATTCCTGGTTCTGGTCTCTTTGAAGCCAATGGTAAATCTTCCATATATGTGAACAAAGATTTGAAATTTCAGTCTGTTATCTGCACTTTATAGGTTTGTGCCTTTATAGATGGGGCAGATATTTCATTCTGCCCTGTGGTTCAGCCAGCTGGATGGTGCTATGTATATTTAGGGCACAATGAGAAAAATAAATAGTAATTAAAACACAAAATAAAAAAGTCAAACCCTTTCTTTCATATGGAAGATTTTAGAATGTTTAATGGTAAAATTACTCTTCCACATGACTGCTTGTAACCAGCAGCAGCAGAGGCTGAACTGGTTCTCCCAGAGATCTGCTCCAGCAGCCTGGCAGCTCCCCACAGCCATGGGAGACAGTGGCTTCTGCCCATCTGTACCATGAGAGAGACACTGCTGCACCCAGTCATCCCCTCTGTCATCTTCTGGCTTTACTTTGGCTTTTGACAGCAATTACATGCTCTAAGACCCTTTTAAACTATCAGCAGGTGGCTACTCGAGCTGACATCCACTGGGAAAGAAAAATAGAAATAAAGGCAGCCAGAAAGTTTTAGTAGAAGTTTCATAAAAGCACAAGATGAAAGAAGTGGAGATCTGGTCCCATCTACACATCACCTGCAATGGAGGAAAAAAAGGGAAAACCTGTATTTCATAGAGCTCTCCTCTTCTCCAGGGCCCCCACTCTGCCAGTGCAGAAACACTGATGGGGCAGCCAGGGATCAGCTGCAGAAGGCTCTAG
This sequence comes from Notiomystis cincta, assembly GCA_013398075.1. Lineage (NCBI taxonomy): Eukaryota > Metazoa > Chordata > Aves > Passeriformes > Notiomystidae > Notiomystis > Notiomystis cincta. The sequence goes on from VZRX01019773.1 coordinate 113,593, forward strand.
CCCTACCCAGTGAAAACTCAGCTGTTCACTCCAGCACATGCACTGGTGAGCACCATGGAACCCCAAAGCGAGGACAAATCCAGGGGAACGGCTGCCCCAGCCATTCTGGAACAAAAACAGATGCCAGGGGCAAAACTTCTTTGTCCATAAGGCATTCCAGCAGGCCAGAAAGGGGAATGGATCCCTACTGCACCTGGACTGTCCTGGGCAGGCCAGCTGAATGATGTGCTGAACATGCTGCTCCTGCTTTCACAGGTGGGCTCCCATCAGCTCAGTGCCTGGGTCTGCCCCACATGCTCTGTGCAGACAGAGCTCTCCCCATTTCCTTTCTGCTCCTGGGTACATTTGAGGCAGCCACAAGCTGGACCCAGCTGGCTGTGTCACCACTCCATGAGCACAGGACATGTTTCATTCACCCCTGCCAAGGAACCAAGGCCCTGTGGGTCAGCAGGGTGGGGCTGGCACAAGGCAAGGGGGGGATTTATCACCTTAAAAGTTCTTCCACAAAAAGTGCCGTATCATCCCCCTGGTTCTCGGATTCTCAGAGTGAGAACAGGTGGGAACCTCCTCCCTCTCCCCCAGGGGAGAAATTTTCAGTCATTGAACCGCTCAGGCTTCAGCAAAGCAGGGTGCACACGTGCAAACATGCTCACACAACACCAATGTCCAAATATTCCCAAACCCAAATGACATCAAGATTTTCTTTATTCGTTGTATTTTAAAACCCTTGATTTTCTTGTGGTGGAGGCCTGGAGAACCATTGGAGACCTTGGGGGGTGGAGGGGTGCCAAAGACAATTGTGGCCTGGGAATACTTGCCAGCTGGCCTATGGGATTTAGTTTTCATTCTCAATTTTTCCCCCTGTTCTCCTTTCAGATTCTGCTTTCTGGCTTGTTGGAGAGTGCAAATGCTCAGATCTAGAAACTGCAAACCCAGACTGCACTGCTGCACCAGTCCCTGCAACTGAGAGCCAATGCAACAGTGAGTAACAATTGGAGATATCAGGAACCTTGCCTTTAAGAGACTGAACTCACCAGCCACCATTCCCATTGAATTTCAAAGGCCCAGGTTTGCTCCTGTTTGCACCCTTTCAGCTTTAATAGCTACTCCTGATTTATATGAGGAATAAGTTTGGAATCTGGGATTCATTTCCTATTCTAAAGAATGAAAAAGAAAAGAAAAAACATAGTTTGGATCCAGCTATCTTGCAGGCTGAAATTCTGTTCTGCAATTTTTCCTTCCTCTGCTGCAGCCTCCACTTCTCCTTCTGCCTATTTTTAGAGGAGCTGCTGAAACTCAAACTACACAAATGTGCATCATTTCTGTCACTCACAAGGACTGTGTTGGTGCAATATCGTCCCACCCACCCTTCCTACATCAAAGTGAGATCCTCAGGTTGCCTGTCACAGTGAAGACAACCTGGCAAGCACAGCTGGAATTGTGCACAGAAGTGCTGCAGGAGCTGGTTCTCGAGGCTGCTGCCCACCCTGGATTTGTGCAATACTGTCTTGAACTCGATCCCCAGCTCTGTGCCAGCACAAAGCACCAAGACCATCCTTTGGAAGAGATACAGGATGTGATGTGAAAGATGTTGATCTGCTCCAGCTGGCAAAGAGGCAGCACTCTCTACCAGCTGCACACAGAAAGGGGAGCTGGAAGAGTATTTTGGATCCCACAGGCTCCTACCATGGAGAAGGGCTGAGAACAAAGCCCTTTACACAATAATCTTGAGGCATTGTCAGCAGCAGGTCTGAGGGGAGTGGCTGAAGCAGGAGGAGGACATTACAGATCCTAATAAGCAGCAATCACAGAATTTTTTGGGACAAACAGGGGCTGAAGATGAGCTCTTCCATAGAGCCTCATTAATATGAGCTACCTTGCCAGGGACTGAAGGGACACCTGCAGCCTTCATGCTCTCAGAACAAGACATGAGCCAGCAGAGGTGGAGAGTCTGAAGATCCCCATTTCCTGCAACTCTTGCAAAAGACTCTCCTTGGCCACTTTGCAATCAGCTCAGTGCCATCTCCTTTCTGAACTCTTTCACCTTTTCCTCATGAGTCAGCTCCTGCAGTACCTGAAGCAAAACAGATCTACCTTTTGGATAAGAGAAAACTTGTCCTATACCCTGGTTTTATCTTTAGTAACCTGAGCCAGCAAGATACCTAAACACCAGGTGGGTTTTCACAATCTTGTTAAGAGAGCAGGAAGGGAAAGCCTTACTGGAAGGCCAAGCCTAGCTATGCATTGCAAGGCACAGTTTGGACATCCTTCCTCCCCCCCTGCTGTCCCAGAGAACTTTCCAGGACTTGATCCACTAACAGGACACAGTATGCAAAACACTTGGAACCCATGGTCTTATTTGCAGACTTTGTCTTGTTCCTCACCCAAATTAAATTATTCTTCCATGAGCCTTACCAGCAGTGCCCCAGTTTCACTGCACTTGGGTCACTCCTTTCAGAAAGAGGAAAATACTCCATGATCTGGTTATGCCACAGACATCAAACAAGGATCAGCTTACAGGAACAAAAGCAGAAGCACAGAAGTATCTGTGCATGTCCAAATTATTTGGCAAATAAAAGTATACTGGGAAAGAACAAATAGACAAGGACAAAATAGAGAAGCAATTTCCTCACAAACCTTACTCTTAATAAATAACTTGACTCACTTTGCTAAGAATAATTTGACTGGAACATTGCACTTAAACTTTTATTTTCCACTCGCCCCCCATGCACAGATTCTGTGAAAATTTAACTTGTTTTTCAGGACTTGGGACCAGAATTACACCCCAGCATTGCACCAGCAAAATTACCATTGTTCCTCTTTGTGTGCCTCTTCTCTGTTTTAGACTTCTTCACTGCTATGCAACATGTTTCTATCCATACAGCAATCCTAAAAGGCAACTGTAGGGTAAGATATGCAATGCCCTACATGGCTGATCAGGACATAAACAACCACAGCAAAAGTTGCTTGCTAACCTCCTACCACTCATCATCAGAACTAAATTCAAGAAGGCACTTCCTTCCCCTCACCTCATCCCCTCAGTTTTCCTTTCCCTCAACCTATACAGCTTCAATGTACACAATTTTATTTGCAGCAGTTTTCAGTTCATCCATCTGGGTCACATATCTGTGGGTGATGCCAGTACAAGTTAAATACCCCAGAAAGAATTGTGGGGGTTTGCACTGCATTCCTGTCCAGAGCAAAGCTCCTGATGCCATGCAGGCTCCATCAGCAGCCATACACCCTACAAATGGCCCAGGTATAGAAAACAGATCTCCTTGCCATCTTCTGGGGCTTTTTCTTTTCCTCATGAGGTCTGTTGTCAGAGAAAGGGAGAACAGAGCTTCTTTCCTCCCACCAGTGGATTGGTTTCACTCTGCTACTTTAATGGGAATTGCAGGTGCACTTCAACCCAAATGTTAATTTCTTCAAAGAGCAGAAAAGGCTACATGCACTTGGGAAGAAAAAGTATCCATCCGTTCATGCAATCTTAGCTTTCAAGGGGAAATGTGCAGTGGAAAAAGAAGGAATGATAGGGGAAATTAAATTAAAATTCAGGAAAAAGAGTATTAGTAACAGCAGGGAACTTTTACCTGTGGAGCTTGCCAAAATGCTTTCATGATGCTCAGTGAGAGTACACAGGTGTGCAGGAAGCCCAGCAGACCTCCACCAGGTTGCCAGGTCCCAGGGAGGTTGTCCTGTAACTGCAGCTCAGCCCAGCTCTGCTCTCGGTGGCTCTCCTGTCCCTTGTTTCCCTGGGCTGGCAGGATTCCCTGGGGCATTCCTGCAGTATCTCCTGCTTCTCCTGCCAGAAGCTCTGTGGCACCTTCAAAGGCAGCGCGAGAGAACAGGGGGTGCAGGGCAGCACTCGCTGGCACGGCCCAGGGTGTTCTGGTAAGGCCTTCCCAGGCACTTTGTGACAAAGAACATCGGGGGCTGTTTGATCTTGCAGTCCAAGTTGCTTGCCCAGACCTACAGAACTGCCCAAACACCGCCAGCCTGCACTCAAATACTTTTGAGAGCCTTATTGCTGTGCACTGCAGTTCCATTTCCAGATATTTCACCAGTTACAGCAGCATGAAAACCTCCCTATCTCCACAGCTCACCTGCCTAACATACCTGGATTGTACTTACATTGGCAGAGAACTGCTACCAATGTTTGAACATCCAAGGCTGTTCATATAAATATATATATCTCTATATATATCTCAGTTCATATAAAAAAAAAAGAGAATTTGCTAAAACAACAACTACACATAAATATTGTATAAAAATTCCTTTCCCATCCTTTTCCACTCCTTCCAAAGTTCACTAGAGTGGCAAGGTTTCTGATACAGACACCAGCCCTTGGAATAAAACTTGGCAAGTTCCACATTACTCATTTCATGCAGCACTGTGCTGTATGACATTAACAGCTTCCAGCCATACACTGACAAGAGGAAAATAATTCCTCCTGCTAGCAGTGACCTTCCAAGGTAGTGTGCTAACAGCCTTTCTTTATTTCATTGATTTTCCCAAATCCTGGTCAGAATTTCTGGTAATTGGTTCATTATTCTCACAACAAAGAGATGATTAATATATCCACCAAGAAGAGAGCAGGGGGAGCTACAAAGAAGATGAGAACACAAAGATGGTGTGATGTGAAAACAAAGCAGCTTGGGTCACTGGTGGTGCTGCCCAGTGTTGCTCTCCCCTCTGTGCTGTTATAAATTGGGGTGCAACCAGTCCCAGTCCCATCTGACCATTCCCAGCCTGGTCATGGACCCTGCCCAGCTCTGGGCTCTGTGCACAGACAGAGTTAATTGTTGAAGACCTCACAGTTTCAGCACTCAGCTCCACACATGCTGTTGGCTTTCACCCAAACAAGCTCAGCTCCTGCACTGCCCACACTCATCCCTGCTGCCCAAACTCTCTCTACCACCACTCATTCACACCACAGAGAAAAATGCTCTTGTTGAGGGCACTTCCATGTGGGGCTGACACAGTCCCACAGTAGATGGATGTGGAATAGCACATCAGGGAATTAGCACTGCTGACAAACGTGGAGAAGCCATTTGCTGCTGGGCCAGGCTAACAGGGCAGAGCCCCAGGCTCTGTGACACTGCTGTGTGACACAGGTGCAGCAGTGTGCTCAGAGCTAGCTCAGGTCTCTCTGACTTGGTATTCACCATGGTACACACCAGCCCATCCAGCTCCTCAGCAGCATCCTCCAACACTGGAGGCATTTTAATGGGAATGAGCTATTTTGTCCCAGATTTCCTATGTGGTTAAGGTCTCTCTCTCTTGCTTTTTTTATTTCTGGCTAATCACCTTGAAATGGACAGAAATGCAATTGAAAACTTACCAGCCTTGGCATTTTCTGAAATCAATATTTTCCCATTTTTGTCAGCTCTGTGTCATTCCCCCCATCTGTAAGTGGCTATATTAGAAATAAAGTCTTGATAAAATCTCCTGATTTCTTTGCTTAGAATACAAACCAATCAAAGCACACATTCATAGAAATTCTGTCTTACTTTCTCAAGTAAAGAGCAGCAACTTTGAACAGAGTTTACAACAACAAAAATTCTTAAATTGATAAAAATTGTACTGAAATAACAATTGCTGATATCACAGTATTGTAACCTCTTGAAGACTTAGACCAACCCCACCTATCCACGCTTTCATTCCTGCATATTTCTAATTTCACTCTACTTTATCTATGTCCTACCAGACTGTGGATTCTCCAGAGTGTTATTTTTCTATTCTCTTACAGGATGGGATTGCAGAGAACAAGTATCACAACAAACTCCTCTGTGCATCTCAGAATCTCGAGGAGACAGCAGCAGAGAGGCCCCAGCTGGACCATCTGTGCTGCTCTCCTGCCATGGTCATGTTTAATGCTTTCCTGGAGCTACACCTGCATGCCAAACTGGACAAATCCACATCCTCAGGAGTGCAGAGAAGCAGTTCCAGCGCTCTCATGCAATCTTCTTTGGCCTGCCTCTGCTGTTTGTAGTATCACTAAGGAAACCAAACGTGACACTGGTGATCTTTATTCAACATGTGCCTTCCCCAGACATGATCTCAGCTAACTTGTGTATCACCTCAGCCCAGCCCATTCTTTCCCATACAAATGCCCAGGAAACCAGGTTGAACTGGAAGGTAAGTGATGATAGCTGTGACTGGGTAATTTTTATCCCATCCATGAAGAGCTCCAGGCCTTTGGAGCTGCAGCACCTGTGATGCTGAACAGAGTACATGGTGTGTTTATTATAAGGATAATAATAACACCTCTTGCTGCAAGGTCTCACTGCACTCTACAGCAATACAGTGTAGTTACCTACCAGAAATAGAGACAAAGGGATGGGATGTGACTCCTCTAAGATCATCTCCCTGGTCTGGAGCAGCCACCAATCTTACAGTTCAGGACTTCTCTGTCCCTACCCAATGCTTCCTCCAAGTGAGCCTGACAATAAAACACACTGGACTAGATAAAAATACAGCCAATTCTGTCTTAAATCCAGGCTCTGCTCCACCCTTCCCTGGCAGCTGGCACTTTCTTTTTAAAGGATTCACCTTCACTTCTAAACAAAATGATCACTGTGTGCCAGTCTGTGGTGTTGGTTACTGTCTGTGGAAAAGCAGAGTTTTAGTTTTGCAAAATCTGAGGGGAAAAAAATCCAACTAACCAACCAAACCAGAACTCTTTACTTTTGATTCAAATTCCTCCAGAAATGACTCTTGTCTGCTTCCTAGCCTGTGAGACAGCAATAGGCATGGGATGAATTTTCATGGCAATATTAGAGTACAATTAGCAGTTTTCTGAGCTTGATATTTTCTGCACTTACCCTCACAATTAACCTGTTTGCTGGGGATATGTAACCTTTCCCAATTCAGAGGTGGATTCACACTCAAGGCCAAGCTCTGTGATCACCCACACAGCCACAACTTGCACTCTGCATGCAGAGTTCAGCTGCCTCACCCAGAGAAACACCAGCCATGCAGGGCAGACCCTTGGCTTCTGTTCAGGCTGGCCCCTCCTGCACTGGGCTCCACAGGGCGAGGCAAACATGAATTTATGTCCCTTTTTGCACAGGGTGGCTGCTGGCACCAGTAAGCCACCAGGCAGCACCCAGTGTGGAGGAGCCACCCTGTGAAGGCTCTGACCTCTCTGCAAGTGCAGAGTAGTCAGACCTAGCTCAGCCTGCAATAAAAGAAGCTTCTCTAAGGCAACAAGACCTTACAGGAAGGGAGAGCTGAGCACCTGCATTGAGATGGTGATCATGACTCAGTGATCTGCAATAATTTGTCAGGTCACAGCAATGTGAGCACTTATCCAAATCCAAGCAATTTCCCAATAGTTACAAAAGACACCCAAAGCACAACAGAGTGAAAAACGTAGCTATTTCCCAGAATCTCAAATACCAAGCCCAGGTTCCCCTCCCTGACTTGATAATGAAAAATATCATTCAGGTGTATCCTTTTATCAGGAAACCAGTACTTCTCTAATTGCTCCATGAGAGCATTGCTCTCCATGAGAGATTTAAAAATATCATTCATGTAAATAGCTTGTGAAAGCCCTGAATCTGTAGTAATGAAGACTAATACTGGATGTGCAATAACAAAGCTTGTAAAGGGTACTTTTAGAAATCAACACCTCACCAGAAATACAATTTCAGCTGTATGTAACTAATTTCATGGTTGCCCACTTGGACTTCAGAAATAAATGTACTGCAGCCTGTGGTGTACAGGACGAGATGGGAACTCAGTCTGGAAATTTCTGTGCAAGCCAAGACTTCCCTGATACAGGATTTGCCATATTATCAATGTGATCTCCTGAAAGGGAAATATGGTAGAGTTTTACACAACTGAGAATCACTATTCCACCTTGCAGCACAAAGCTGTTCTGCACAGGTAAGTGATCAATGGGAAGAAAGCAGTTCTGGATTTCTGGTGACATTTGGATTTACAGTGTTCATTTCATAGACACACATCTAGGTGGGAGACCCTGAGATGGAGTTCTGCGTTAGGAACTAAAAGAATTGTGAATTGTCTTAGTCAGAAGTCAGGTACTTCCTTCACACCCCGAAGTTATGTGAGGCCATTAACTGCCTGGTGCCACCCTAAATGGCATTCTGCACCTCATTGTTCATGCACATTCCTTAGGGGTTACTAAAAAGAACTTAGCATTTAAGAGCTTCCAGTGAAACCCAGCCTCACTGCACTGAAAAAAAGAATAGGCATCACTGTTGAATTTTCCAGAAATCTGAACCTAAACATTTCCACAGACCTTGCAGAAAGTAAAAAGAGTGGGGGTAGGATGCCCAGCAGCTGCCAGTTCCAGCATCCACCAGTTTTGCTCTCCAGTTTGCTCTGGCCCAGCAAATGCATGTGCAGTGCAGGTTGGAGTCTCAGCCTGGGAAGGAGCAGCAATACTGACAGAAAAACGTCCAGCAGGCAGCAGCAGAACTTGCTTTGGTTAAAGACCTGATCCTACTTTGACCATGGGCAAAGCTGGAGGGACTGGCAGCCAGCTGCTCCGTGAGCAGTGGGCGCCTGGCAGGACAGGCAGGAGCTGGGGAGAGTTTCCATGGAAAACGTCTCTGCTGAGTTTGCTGTGTGCCTGGGCAGGGCAGGATTGAACTCCCAAGAAGCTCTGCCAGCCACAGTTGCTGTCAGTAAACCCTACAGTGCTGACAAAGGACCCAGGGCAGGGGAAGCACGTGAACAGCAGTTTTACAGAAAGGGGATAAGCAACTGCAGTTCAACTGCAGCAAAAGGAAATGGGGTGACTTGGCCAAGCACCTCTTGCACTTCACACTGAGTGCCCAGGGCAGTTCTGCAGATGGTACTAGGACCAAAGGAGGGAAGACCACTCTCAGAGAAGCTTAACTCTGGATTTCAAGTGTGCTCCAACTGCAGAGCTCCTACACAGTTTACCCTTTCAGGTATTCTGCCAAAGAAACCAGGTACAGATTATGGGACAAAGCCCAGAGAAACAAAGAACCTCCAAAGGTGGAAACTGATTCCCCGCTGTTTCTTTTGTTAGAGAGGTCAATCCACCTGATTTCTCCCACATGTTGTTCCTGCTCAGGCTGACACTTGCATCACTTGCAGCCAAAGAGGAGCATCAGTCTGGTCATCTTCCATGTTTGGCAGCAGACACACAAACAGTGAGGCTGACTAAATGCCCTCAGTAACTTTTGGTTTATGTATGAGTTGACAGCACTCTGACACTTTCAGGAGGTATTAAATACCTCATAGAATTGGGCCAATAGCCAGGGCACAGATCTGGCACATGGAAAATTATAAGTGGAGTATCTCCTTGTAACCACAGCAACTTGAAAAACACAATGAAAACAGTGCATATCCCTGCAGAATTACTGAGGATGAACAGACATACATTTGTGAAATAGTGAAATAAATATTATAATGATGCTCCTGAATTGCAGAACAGATCCTACTTCACGTGGACGTGAATGTCAGAAAGCCAGATGTTGTCTATTGATACTGAAACTTCCTATAATCCCCTAAAATTTGTTGGATAACATACAGGAACTGATTGTACCAAAGCTGAAAGGAACAAGAACAGCCCTGACACTTACACAGCTAAACACAAGGCAACGTGATAATGTTTCAGAACTCGTTCTTAACCAGCCTTTAATGCTTTTTGTTAATAGACACCTTTATTTACTTCCAAGGATTGTGTGGTAGAGACCTCACCCACATTACTAGAGTTTGCATCAAGACAAATATGGCTTTAGAATGTAATGCCAGGACAGAAGGATAATTAAATATCTTGAGATAGGGGTTCTGATGCAGAAAATGTGAAATTGTTACGTGCTCCATCAAGTTCCTCACAACAGCTGCAGAGCAGAAACTATAAACTAATTCTTGGAGATAAAAAATGTGATCATAAAAAAAAAATATAGCCAGAACAAGAGTGTCTATGGTTAGAACCAAAGTGACAATGGTTAATGGAAGATCCTCTTGGGTCTTGCTGAGTTTCAACTTCCTTCTATTGTGCCCATCTAGTGATGAGGCCAAATTAATTATTTTCTAGATCAATCTGATATTGCAGCAATACTGAATTTACCTAAAATTCTCCACTGAACCTGTCTGATTTTATTGTCACAGTCAGGGTGTGCACATTCAGTCAGAAAGAGGATGAAAATGAATCTTTATCCAAAACTTGAATGAAAGCCTTGGGATTCATGAACTTTTCATTAATATTTTCTTCCCTGATGGCTAAAATTTCTGTTTGCATTTCCTTGATTTCAGGTATTGCTATTAAAGGTAGGCATTACCTTGAAGATACCAATAGTATCAGATTATAAAGAAGTTTGCAGCAGCACAGATTTCTTCAATCTGTGGGTTTACCCAGTGAGTAAAAGAAGTCTCAAATACACATAAAAAACTAATGATGATAAATAACCTGTGATGGGTTCAGTTTGCAAGAAGAAAGCCCAGTATTGCAAGACAATCCTTCTGTGAACTGCTCCATGGTAATGGCAGGAAAAGCCAAGGGCAAGGCATCATTGTTCTTATCACTGTTTGTCTCAGTTTCACAGAATCCAAGATTAAACAAGGGCCAGGAGGAATCCTAGGAAGTCAACCTGATCCAAATAAATACTTCCAGTGCTGCAGATCCCAGACCTGTCTTGGCCAACTCATATTTGAGCTTTATTGCCTTCCATTAGAACATTTTGCTGGGAATTGCAGTTAGACACAAGACAGCAATTTGCACATCAGTGCTGCTGTTTCAAACTGGTGAATCCACTTCGACCTCACCAGATCCTTCCAGAGGCTCATAAAAGAGGACAGAGATCCCTGCTGTATGGGAAATGGGCCAAGAGAGACCAAGTGAGATGCCCAAATGAAAACACACAACCTGGCAGCAGAGCCAGAAAAAGAGTCATCAAAACCAAGTGTTGTCAGGTGTTCATTGAAAAACTGCAGTTGTGTTTCCACTGGAGAGCTGCTGACCCTAAACCAGTGATCCAAGGGGAATGTAAATGCCACACACTCTTAACAAGGTCTGTTTCATCATAAGCATAGATTTATCTCATCACCCTCACTCTTGGACCTGGATTTTTTCACTGTAAGTCACTAACATGTCACAACAATTTCCTGAATTGATGCCAAAGAAACTGTTGCTTGTGATTGCTTTAAATACGTCAAAGCTCTGCCTTGCTTTTTGGTTTGTTTTAAAAAAAAAAATCTTTTGCCTGATGGTTTTTGATTTAGATGTGGCAGTTCAGTAAGAAAATAGACTAAAGCAATTCTTCTAAGATATGAAAGTCCTTTTTAATTTAAAAGCAAAATAGCTGAGAAAAAAATTAATTTTTTTTTTATAAACTGTGGTGACAGTCACACATCAGAGGGGTAACTCTGAGGGAGTTCTTATTTTCTGCAGAAATGCCTGGGAATGGGGAGTGCCTGGTGCACAATGTCCCTTTACCACCTCCACAGGAAGAAAGCCAGGACAGGCTTTCATTCTGGACTCCCAGCAAGACTCCCTCCATGGTGCTGGGCTGTTCTCTCCCAGGTCCTCAGTCCCTGTGAAATCCAGGGGCAAGGACCTGCTGCAGGAGGTGCAGAGCAAATCCCTGGCAGAGCCCAGGAGACAGAGCAGCGATTCTGTGCTGACCAGGCACATTTTACCTTCCATCACAGCATCACAGGGAAGAACACAGCACACTGCCACTTGGAAAAGAGGCAAGAAAGGCTTCCAGTGCCTCTGCTGTCTTGAGACAAGCAACTGCAAAGGGCTGGTAGATGCAATCTGCACCAGGCACTGCTAATAGCAAAAACATCTCTACTTATGGAGAGGAAAAAGGCCAAGAACTGCCATCAAACATTTCAGAAACAGTTAACAGTTTCTGCTTCCATTTATTTTTAATTCCTTTCTAGATTGTTTTCTTTTAAAATGTAAACTTGCAAGGCAAGAACCAAATTAAGTCCAATGGAGTAATTCAATTTATTTAGGGGGGCAAAAAATCCCAATGAATAAGATAGTCTCACACAACAGCTCATTTATATTCTAGATAAAATAATGCTACAAACTCACCAATGGCTGCCCTGTAATTTAGAATAAAACATATCAGAGAGGCATGGTAATGGTCACCTTCTCAGGTGCTAAAACAAAAGAAGTGCTGTAGTGGTTCAGTTGAAAAGATCTCTTACCATGTGGAAAGCTGAAAATGTGCAGGTTGGGAGAAAATATCTCTAAGCATATCTCTGGTCTAACGTTATTTGAATGGCAATAGAATTGTCATTTTTCCTTTCTACTGCTGCTGTCATTAAAAAGCCTTGTGGACTGAAGGGAACCTGACCAGTTAAATTTGGGAATGAAATTGAGTCAAGGCAAATAGACCACAGAGATGGAAAAGACCCAGTGAAACTTACATTAAAAAAAAAAAAAAAGAGGGAAAAAAAAAAGAAAAAGGGGTTTATTTTAGTAATACATATTAGGAACATTAATATATCTGTTCAAACTAATATATATATAATCATTTTTCATGTTGACAGCATCAGTTTAAAGATGACTCCATGGCTGCTAGCCAAAGGTTTGGAGAAGTGTTGTTTGGCCCTGTAAGTCACTATTACAGAGACAAACCCCATTCCTTTGGGTTATTTGGTGTGCATGACAGCACAGATGTGATTTCTGCAAGGCTGGCTCTGTCCTTGTAGTTAACTCTGCTTTTTCCAGTCAAAGCTGATGTCTTCCAGTGCCAGCCTTCCTTCACTTTGGTCAAATCCCTCTCAGAGCTGATGTTGGCAAGCAGAAAATTCTCAACTTGCTGCTCTCCCCTGAAAGAGTTTCCTTCCTCTGCCTTTCATCTGTGAGCAAAGGGGGAAATCTAAACTTTTCAGTGCCTTAATCTGCTCTGGTGAAGTGCTCCATCACTCTCAAGCACTTCCAGATCTAAGCAAAGCCATGCCAGCCCTCTGGGGTGATAGAAACCCTTTCCACAAAAACAGCTTCCCAAGACTGACTTTTCCATTAGGTTCTTGATCCTTTTGGCATGCATTGTTCTGATTCTATGAAATGAAATCTGAAACTTCTTCCTCTTGAGAAAGAAAAGGCTTTTGCATGCAACACAGAGCACTACAGTTGCAAAGTGGCAGTGCCTGTAGCTGTGTGTACCTGTCTGCACATGCACCTCATCCCTTTGCCAGAGGGCAGCAGGAGCAAGAAGCTGCACATCAGAGATCCCAAGGCAGCAGAGAGAAACATCCAAGCAATCCAGACACTTTCTGCAGCTGAAGAACCTGCATTTGACTGTCACTGCCCCTCTGAAGGTTTAGGCGTGCAGATCAAAGGTACCTCCTCCTGCAGCTGGAGTGGCCCAGGAAGGGCTGTCCCAGCTCTGCAGGGTGGCACAGGCTGGTGACCTGGGGACTCTGAAGTGCATTCCTGCTGTCTCCATGTGGTGCAACCAGAGCTCAGAGCACAAGGGCAAATCATGGCTTTGTGTTGGCATCCTGTGGCCAGGAACACAGGAAGTTCTGAGCAGTCCAAGAGCTAATTCCGACCACGGCTCACGGGCTGGGACAGGGCCTCTGCTGGGGACACTGAATCATCCTCCAGCCCAGAGACATTTCCTCCCATTAGTCAGGGGAAAGCCTCAAGAAGGAGAGTTTATTCCACTTCTGGTTTTAATTTCCACTTTGTGGTTAGCCTTGAAAAACTAATAAACATTTAGCATGTCTACCACATAATTCTATGTTTGCCTGCGCGTATAGGGGCTGTAGGGAGCAAACACTCATGATGACAGCCTTTAAATCAAACTGACAGCCACTTGTCTGCACCAAAGAAATCTTTTTTTTGTCCAATACACCTTTTCAACCCCTAATAAATTTGAAATCAATCACATAAACGTGAAAACAGACCAGAAAAATAAATTTGCTAAAACATATGTGTGTGCTTATGTGTGCAGATTCAACACAGGCTGGAAGTCTTCCTACAATTAATTAATTCTAAATGTTTCCAGTTTTTAAGAATGCTGCTCTCCTGCACCAGTCCAGCCACACAGTGGAAGGCTCTTGGAATTACACCAGCCTATCTCTGATCACTTGACATGTATTGATACTGAAACTCTCTTAAATTAATAAGACACTGCTATTCCTCAGTAGCCTATAGATTTACCCCAGCCTGCAATTCAAATGACCTAACACTCTTAACAGCCAAAAGCTCAGGATGTGGTTCCCTCATCTGAACACCCTTTCCCACTTCCAGATCTTCTCTTCCCCCATCACTCCTGAGCCTAAATAATACAGGACAGTTCACATTAAGCTGCCTTTCTGTGGCAGTTCCAAGATGATTCCTCAAAGAGCTGCAACTCCCTTTCTAATACAGGTTTTTAATGAGCTTTAGGAAGGGCTTTATAACATCTAAGAATCAATCTGAGCCTTTATAAACATTACTCAGTGACCTGCTTTTCAAATAAGGGCTTGTGGTTTTCAGCTAGGAAGATGCAGAGCTGGGCTGGTTATCTAAGCAGGGGTTGCAGGGAGAGAGGAAGGGATATAAAGACTGCCCCAACCTGAGCTGGCAGCTGGGCTTCCTGAAAGGAACACCAGGAGCACCATGGATCATGGTCCAGGGGGTTCTGTAGGACACAGAACCCTGAGCAAGGACAGAGCCAGCAGGTGAAGGGACGTCACTGAGCCGAGGTGTTGCCGTTATCTCCAGTGTGCAGCGAGGATGTTCTGTACACACAGGCTGCAGAACGTCCTGAGGCTGTGCCATGGGCTGTGCAGGGAGAAGGGCTGGCGTGGGAGGTGAGTAATGGGATCCAGAGCAGCTCAAGAGTCCTGGTTTGTGTCCATCACATCTCGTTAGGGCCCTCGGGTGCAATCACGGCTTTGCTGACGTCAATGGCAAAACTCCCGCTATTGTTCGCCCGGGCCAGGATCCCCCAGGAGAGCTTCTGACACAGGAGAAAAGCTTCACAGCCACAGAAAACCTTCCTAACCACACAGGTGGGCCTGCCCTGTGACCTGCACAGACAGCTCGCTGTCCTAGCAGTGAGACACAACCTTTTGGTGCATGTGTGGGAGGCTGAACCACCCGATGCTGCATCCGAGGGGACGGAGCCTGCTACAGACACAAACACACCCACACCCCCAGAAATGCACTGCTGCTGCTGCTGCTGTGGGGATGGCATCCTCTAGAGCTGGTTAGGGAGGAGCCTGAACAAAGTCCAATGCCAGCTGTAAGAGAAATCACACCAAGAGCAGCTTGATAAATAAACATTGAATGAGCACCCGAATTTTGCTAAGCACATAGGAAAGATTTTGTTTCAAAAAACAAACAACAACCAAAATTATACCAAAACACTAAAAACAGAATTCTCTGTGTTTTATGTACTCCAAAGAACTTCAGCCAAAGAACCTCTTCAACAAATGAGCTGCAGATTCATTTACACTCCTTGACCAGATTTAGAGCAAGTCAGGGTAACAACCTGACCATAATTACAGCAATAGAAGACACTGATTGCAACACTATTGTGTTACACATTCATCACTAAACATGCAATAAAGCATCTGCAGCCAGTCCCAGCACTCAAACCCCATCACTCAGTGGAGCTGGATGGAGGCAAAGTCATTATTACTGTGATAGATTAGAAGGTCTGCAGGTGCCCAGAAAGAAAGCATTATGTTTTGTGTCACTGGGAATCTGGGAGAGGTGACACACGTTACAGTAGCCTATTGCCATGGAGAGAAAAGGCCAAGTTACTCACAGCTGTAGCTACTATCCCACTCTGGAGCAGACTGTCTAACAAGGCAGCAGGAAAACAGGGCTGGCTATTTAGCCAGTCCCCAATTAGATGCATTTATAAGTTAAATAATGCAAAATGTTGCTTGCAGTATTAAAGCCACAGTGTCCTTCCCACAGGTCTGTTGCTCTGCCTTAACATACAGTGAGTGGATGTATGCTCCTGCCTCAGTTTCCCTTGGGTGAGCTGGCTAATCATGGTTGATTGTATGTTTTCTTACAAATAAAATGTGTTCAAACTAAATTATGGCCTGGATTTTGTGCAGAATTTAACACTGACTATAAGTGGCTGCTCCTGAAAATGGTCCCCAAAACAAACCTGCAGCTTTATGCTTCCTGCAATTCCTCACTGACTGGAATTTTGTTTTAGCAATTTTATGGATGCTAAAGCACATAATTTGGGAAGGGTGGTAAAACTCTGATAAAATCTGATCCATATTTTAATATTAGTCAGTCTTGCAGTTATGTAAATGTAAAGAAAAATGATCCCTGAAGTGTGTTTTTCTTACACAAGAAAGGTACAAGAACAGTGATTCAGGTTTGAGCACCAATGCCATCTTGCACAATTCAAACCTGTGTTTACCCCAGGCAGCTCTCAGCAGGCAGGGGAGCACTGTAAGGCAAATGGAATTTTCTTTTCACCCCTTTCACATACTCTGTACTGCACAGCAAATGTCATCCCCTGGATTTCCACTTTCCAGAGCTATAATCTGAGATCACTTTAGAAAAATATACAGAGGAATTAAACTCTAGGCTTGATGGGCTGCTCCAGGAATATTTCTTTCCCGTGAAGTAATTGAAAACGCCGGATAACTGAGCCCTGTGTTGTCACACCCGGATGTGCTGCATTAAGTGTTACTGCACATGGCCCCACCGGCTGGGGAATGCTGACCCAGGGCTCTCAGTTTGGTGGACAAGCGCTCCTGAACTTGTTTGCTGGCAGCAAAGTGTCTACAGCCCCCGGGATTACCTGGCTGCTGC
Source organism: Notiomystis cincta (assembly GCA_013398075.1). NCBI lineage: Eukaryota > Metazoa > Chordata > Aves > Passeriformes > Notiomystidae > Notiomystis > Notiomystis cincta. The sequence continues at coordinate 130,337 of VZRX01019773.1, forward strand.
AGCCCTGGCTCCCCTTAGCTGGAAATGCACGGGGCTCTGCTGCCACTGCAGAGCAGGCGCCAGAAGGAACCGCAGCCAGGGCCGGCAGCGGGGCTGGGACCAACTGGGGAGTCCTCTCCCTCCCATCAGACAGCTCTCCCACTAAACAGGTGTCCCACTGCAGCTCTGACACCCTCAGAGAGCCCAGGTGACGACTTAAAAAGTAGTCAATGTAATTTAAGAGAACAGGCAAAAACCAGTGCTTTCAGCATGCCTGACTGATGGCACACTGAGGTGAGAACAGCAGGAAACAGGGACTACATCAATTACACTTCCAATTTTCAAATGCACTTATTCTGCACTACTGGACTAAACAAACACTAATTGTAGCACTCATAATAAAGCATAGGATTTCCACAACTGTTACTGTATCCACTCAGCACTCACATGTGGCATTTCAGCCATTTCTGCTGGTACCTAATGATCCAGCATCACACAGGCTGCTTCCAGGAAACACGTGTTTCTGCCTCTCTAGCTGTCCACAAACTAAAACGGGGTCTCAGAACAAAAGAAACCCGATCTGTGAGGAGATTCAGATCCGGATTTGAATTCAAGTCCAAACATCACATCTGGTTTAAAGAAAATTAAATAATCGCACATACATTACACATACAGAGATCTGCACTCCCCTGGGGTTCCACACCAGGGCTAGGATGTATTTTGCCTTTATCCAGGAGTCTTCCTAGATAGAGCGTATATTATCTTTGCTCGCAATGTTTTCAAAGAAAATGGGAGGGTGTTGCTAGGGACAAACCCAGTGGGGAAAAACCCGGAGCTGCTCGCTGGAGGAGGGAGTTCTTTTCCCAGGGCTGCCGGGCTGGACCATTCCCTCCTAAGGCCGCCTAAGATGCCCGCTGTTCCCCTGAAAGCCCCGCCTGTGCCCTCCGGGCCCGCACTCCGGGCCCCGCACTCCGGGCCCCGCGCTCCGGGCCCGCACTCCGGGCCCCGCGCTCCGGGCCCGCACTCCGGGCCCCACGCTCCGGGCCCCACACTCCGG
>VZRX01019773.1:131549-160863 GCA_013398075.1 Notiomystis cincta
AGGCCGGACAGGGGACAGGCCGGACACGGGGACAGGCCGGACACGGGGACAGGCCGGACACGGGGACAGGCCTCGGCACTCCCGAGGGACACTCGGGCACTGGCGCCACGATGGACCGGCACTGAGGTTCCCATTCCGCCGACACAGACAGGCTGCCCCGAGCCCCTTTCAAGCCGCAAAGAGCGGCCGCTGGCTTTGTGTGATGACTGGGGGGTTTCGCTGCCTGAGAAATAATAACCCGGGGTCAGAGCTGCCGCTGGAGACGGGCAAGTTCCGGTTTTCCTGCTGAATTCCCGACCAGGAAGGCGAGATTCAGCTAGGAGGAGGAGAGGCAGATGGGAGCTGGCTACTGATGCTGAGACCTCCGTGCTGGGCCCCTGGGAGAAGCTGGCAGGCAGCGGTGTCCGAGGGGTGTGTGAGTTACAGCGCAAAGGATGGACCCTGCCTGGGAGTGTTTTGAAACACAAGCCAGCACCTGACTTTACAAACAGGAGAGCAGCTTCACCATGGTGGCCACTGGAGACAGAAGCCCTGGCAGGGCCAGCCAGAGCAGGGACAGGTGGGACTGAAGGGCTGCTCGGCCAAGGGGAACTGCAAGCCTTGCCCTGCTGGGGTTCTGCACCGAGGCCTGCCAGGGAAAGCAGCTCCAGCTGAAAGCTGCTTTTTGCATAAAGGAGGGAGCAGGTTATATGTAATGTTTTTTTATTTAAAAAGGACTAGTAATGGCTGGAAGGATATGTAAAAGAGGAAAAATAAAGTGCTGTTAGGGCCAGAAGGCTACACATGGTGTACATAGGGGCTTGTGTACAGAACACTCCTTAGCTGTCCTGCAAAAGAGAAATACCAGCAAAATGCACATCAAATACTCCATAAGAAAGGCAAGACCAGAGTAGATGTCTCCTGGCCCTTAAACAGGCTCCTGTGGCAGAAGCAGCACCACAAGCAGCCACTTAAATTCCTTCCAAAATCTGCTGTGGATACCATCCACACCCTACTGCTTCCTCCCAGAGCACCTCTGCCTCTTTCCTTGATGCTTGCCCTCATTCAGGGTGTCTGCAGAAGAAGGAAGAGCTGGGCTCAGATGATCTACTCTCAGACAGAGCCCTGGGGCCCAGCCCAGCCTGTGCCTGGTCCCGCTGGAGCGAGTCAGCTGAGTGTGTCCAGGTACACACCTCAGCCTTGTGGGTTACCCAAACCACCCAGACACCCAGCACTGCTCACAGAATGGGAAGTCCCACTTACATTTGGGTGCTACATTTTGGTGATTTCACATAAGAGGGCTGGTCTGTGGAATAGCTGCATGTTGGCAGCAACACACAGAGGTGAGGCAGTGCCCTGTGATTCACACTGCAAAGCAGACTGCAGGGGCTGTCCTTACTGACCTCTGGGGATGTATGCATGGTGATGTGAGGTTGGAGTGGGAGACAGAGACCAAAGAGCCCTGTAAGAAACAGGAACACAGGAGAAACCTTCAGCAGACACAGTATTTTTCCAAGGCTGAGCCAGTAGGTGCCTCCCAAGGAGGTTGTTCAGGGTGCTCCTTTTCCCTTGGCAGCAGGGCAAGTGCATTTACTAATGAATAGGACTTCAGAAAAGGCAAGGAATTTCTTTCCTCCCTACACATATTCAGAGAAGCAGAGAAGTTTTTTTGTTGTTTTTTTTCTTCACCCCCCTCTTCAAGATTCTTTCATTTGTGATTTCTAATCATCATTCCACTCTTCTTTCCCTCCTTTTCTTCACTCCCCATTCGTGGGTCACCCCCCCAGGCTTGGCACCGCTCCAGACCCAATGAACTCCAGGAAGGTTTTTTCCCTCTCCTTTCCTCACCACCACCACCTTCTCCTCCCTATTCAAGCTGAACTTGTGGACAAAATAAACGCTGGCACTGGGTCATTGTCCTTCCCCTCCCCATCACAGGATTCTGAGAGAGGATTAAACTAATCTCATACATGGACTTGCTCCTGGGTGCTGGCCTGGACTCCTGCCATGCAACGAGATGGCATCAAGTGCAATGTCCCAGCAACGTGTTTCTGCACTGACTTCCTATGCAGAGGCAGAAAAAGGACCTGACTCAGGAGCTGGTGGTTCTATATTGTGCAGTGTCAACACAGTCACCACATTAAACACATTGACATGATTTAAAAGGTAAAAAGAAAAAAAAGGAGAATAAAAAAGTCTAGGAGGTTCAAGGGAATGGTTCAATCCACCCAAACCAATCATTTAAGCACTTCTGCATTGGCTCATTATTAATTAATACTTAAGCAAAGACTACCCAAGGTTGTGCTGTGATAGGAGGGAGGCTACTGGGAATGGGACTTCCTGGAATTACTTGGACTCTCCTCCTGTTTCCCATATATTCAGATGGTCAGTACCTGCAGCAACCTCCCAGGAGCTGGCAGTGCCTGCCTGCAGGGAGCCCAGGATCAGCAGCCTTTGAGTGTTTCACAAAGGAGGACAACCACCACTGCTGCTCTCAGCGAGTGGGGAAACAAAGACTCCAAAAAACACAGTGACTCCCACAGCCCACAAGGCAAACAAATGGGTTACTCTGGAGCTGAAGCTTCAGAAAATACCAGCTCACTGCTGACATGTCTGGAAAGATACTGCTAGGGTTCAACTGCCTGGACAGCTCTAATGCAGTAAAGCTGCTGGGCTGTGTGTGCAACTCCATCATCCTTCACTGATTTACACAAAGCTACTTCTGCCCAAAGACGTCAAAACATTTGGCAAACAAGGCCACAACTCAGCAGACTTTGTGAATCCTGTGAGTCCTCTGTGACAACGAGTTGACTTTGATGCAACACATTTTTTTAAGAGCTAGTGGGTTTTAATTGGTAAAATTAAGTCAACCTCAAGAGCCAGGTGAGCATTAAAGACAGAAATGCACAGATGACTGCAGATCCTGCATCAGTCCCACAGCTGATGATTGAACAGCTCTGAAACAATCCACAGATAGCAAACAATTCCAGTCACAAACACCCAGACACACATCTAGGTGGTTTGTCAGTGAGCAATTAAATCCTGTGCTGAATAAAAATGTTAAAAATGCATCACATTGTGGCTTTAGTCTCTTGTTGGAGAAATTGGTCTCACTGCCAACTCACACTTGGGTAAACTGTTTTTGCCACTGCTGGGATTCTCTGAATGTCCATCAGGCAGTTGCATCACACACTGAATAGTTTGGCATTACCTCATGCCTTAAGGGAAAGGCAGAAGAAATGAACTAGGAGCCTGTTTTCTCTGTCTACTTATTTATTTACTTTGGTGAAGGGCTTTTTTATTTGCTTTTGTTTTGGAGGTATTTTTCTGTCCTTCTCCCTCCTGAGCTAAGGGTAACTTAAGTGCACAGCAATCAAAAAATGTGGTGAGGAAAATACTTTGGAAAGTGTAAGTGGGAATGTAGAAGGCAAAGGACAGAAGGAAAAACGTGAGTTGAAGGATTAAATCCAAATTCCAGTCTGGGACTTTTTAACGAAGATGGAATACTGACTACTTGAGCAAATTAAGCTTTTTCAAGGGGGTCTGGAGAAGTGATTGGTTTTCATCCAAGCAGAAAATGTCATTCTTCTCCATCGGTACCAGAGAAAATAAGAGAGACAAAACACTTCCAACCCTGCTCCGAGAAATCTGAAAGGATGGGAGAACAGACAAGGACAAACAAGCAATTAAAAGGAAATTGCTTCTCTCTCCTCACCAAACCTTTTGTTTCTTCCCAAATGAAAGTGGAAAAAATTGATTAGGGGGTCAAAAGGAGGAAGAACCAAAGAGCTGCATCACATGCAGTGCCACGTGAAAACAGACACTGCTCCACCAGGGTGTGGGCAAAATCCTGCTGCAGCAATGGGGCTAAAGACCTGCAGGAAGGGACAAACACTCCTCAACCTGTTTGGGCTGAGCCTTGTTCTCATCTCTGAAGCTTGCTTCGACAGTTACAGTTCCTCTGCCTAAGTCAGCCATGACATGACTGAAAACTTGGAATATTTTCACCTGTCTTGTTGTTGTCTCATCAAGCCACTCTGCCATCTCTCTCAGTGGGGTTGGCCAGGGGACAGCAAGCACACACTGACCAGCAGCTGCTCAGATCTTCAGCTGGAGTCTCCTGCTGGAGTCACAGCAGGTCAGCAAAGGGGAAACGTGCCCTCCTCCCTGTAACTGCAACAGCTACTCCCACATCCTACTCAAACCTGGTTTCACAGTGGATTAACTAATATTAGGCTGGCAAAGTGGATAAAAGGGATGCTCCAAATTTGTTACTTGCTGCCATTCTACCACATAGAGTGCAGAGAGCAGCCTTGTCAACTTTTTCTGTAGGACTCACACAGGGACTTCCCTTGGAGCCCAAAGCACAGCAGCCACACAGGAAAGGGGGCACAATTCATGGGACACTAAGTATAAAGTTTATTTTCTGCAGTAGTACAGTACTTTTTAAGGAAGTAAAACCTTTGCAACAAATCTAGATTCCCTTGTAGGCCCAGTGGAACTGCAGCTCCAAAGGGTTCTTTCAGCCCTGGATGGAAATACCTCAAATCATCTGAGAATTCAGTACTCACTAAGACTGGAATATAAGGTTAGGAGAAAATTACATTACTAGAAAGAAGTTTTATACAAAAACAACATTTGCTGCATTGGATCAGAGTGAACACCTCCCTAAGTAAGCAGCCCAGCCTCAACAATGGTCTCAGTAGCTACACAGAGCCCACAGATGTGTGAGACTTCTCCCTTAAATTCCTCCACTCTTGAACTATTTTCAGTCCAGGAACTTCCCAAGTCAGAGCAGCGTTTTCACTGCTTGGTAACCCTGGCTGGATTCCTCCTCTCTGAACTTCTCCAGTCTTCCCTTGAACACAACCTTAGCCCCTACAACATATTTTGGCAAAGAGACCCCAGTCTGTAATATGGAAAGTCTTTCAGGAGTTATTTGAAAAATGAGGCAGTGATGTACAAGATCACTTGGTGGTTTTCAGGGCCTGCAAAACTCTCAGCTCTTTTCTGTTAGAAACAGTCTTTAACACTTCACAGGTGGGGAAATCAGAACCATCTCTCCTCCATATCCAAGCTGTCTCATGGGATGAGCTGTGGTAACACATTTCAGGCAGCTCAGCTGAGCAAAACTCAGCACCAGAGATCCTAGAGCATATTCTGCCAAAGCAGCTGGAAACCCTCTCCAGACACCCCCTAATTCCACCTTACACTACAATGCCCACCTGTGCAGAACTTAGACAGTGATATCCACCCAACCATGACAACTGTGAATCTGTCAGCAAAACAGTGTGAGAAATCATATCAAACCCACCAGATTTCTTGAGAAACTTGAAGTTGGCACATTTGTAAGTGTTTCCTAGAGGTCTGCATATTTCCAAGGAAACCTGAGAGAAAGCATCACTGATTTGAAATACAGCCACTCAGAATTTTGATGAAAGTGAGAAATCTAAGACATTTTGTTAAGCTCCACTTCAATATTTCAAACTCATGTGTGACTGCAAAAACGAAGTGACAAATTCATTGTGAGAAACACATTGGCAACGCAAAGGGAAAAGCCAGATGAATTTCTGCAAAATGTGGAGGCTGCTTTCCAGCATCTCTCCTGTTGGACACACATAACCAGGAGAGCTTTCTTTAGTAATTTAAACTGAGCCAGGGGACCTATGGCCAGCAGCAGAGCCTCATCCTTCTGACCCCCTTGTTTCACCACATTCTCTCTACACACTCTGGTGCTGGGGAGGTTTATCCTGGGAAAATCCTCAGGCATAAGGCATTACTGACACCAAATGTTTAGAGGAGTTCTTGCACATGTAAAATGAAAATGCATTCTTACACTAGACAAAATAATCAAACAGACCTAACCTCCTGCACATCAGAGAACAGGCTGAGCACTCATTACCTCCAACTCAAACTTCCCTTGAGAATGTTTGAGACCAATTTTTTTCCTGTTTTCCATTTTTTTCTTGACTAAAGCATTTTTTTATTGATTTTTGCTGGACATAATACATCTATCTACCTGAGACATTCACCCTGTACAGTACTGATTTATATAATTAAGTGGTGTCATTATATACAAGTGGCTTCATCATCCGCTTGCAAGTGCCATGCAGACAGACATTCCTCAGCAAGCTGAGGAGGGGCAGGGCAGCCAGTCTGCACTGGGATTTCATTTTGCCCTGCAAGCCTTGTGCTCAGAAGGGCCAGGTTCAGTAACCCAGAGGTCCTGGGTAACCCAGAACAACGATGCCTCACTCGTATGCCCCAGGCTTTGACTGGTACTAAGGCAACAGCTAAGTCTGGCTGGGACATTTTCATTATACTCTCAGTGCTAGAAAACAAACAAATTTGTACAACGCACACAAACAGTCTTTTCTAATCTCTTTTAATGGCACTCTGAAGACCAGACTGTCAATTGTCTGCCGTGTTCTCAACAATTTGCTAATGATAATTAAAGATGCTCAAAGTTTGCCAACTATTTCAGCACTCTATTTAAGCAAGAAGATAAGGGTTCAGGAGGAAAGCAAATGAAATGAACTTGATCCAAGGAGGAGGCGTTACCTACAAAGGAACCCATAAGGGCATAAAGATAGAAAAGGCAGAGTAAAATGTTCTCTAAACTGCACAACAGATACACTGGGAGATGATGCCAAAAGCCTGGAATGAGATTACAAAAGCAGGAGAGTGAGTGGATTCTTTTTGCCTTTCTTTCTAAGGGATTCCATCCCAAAGAAGTTGCTTTGACAACGGCCACCCCCTACCATGCAATCTGTGTATGAAGAAAAACAAATCCATGTTGTAGTAACAGGAAGATCAAAACCTGGGTTGTGGTTGTTTTATTTGGGGTTTTTCCTCTGGCTGAGAGAAATGAAATACTCCTTGCATGCCCTTTTCTGCAGAAAAGGAACATATTTCCCCCATGGGCTGGGGGATATCCATGCAGCCCCCAGAAAAAGGAGAAAAAGAAGAGCAGACATCTGTAACTGGAAGCAAGGTTTTGTCTGCTCCAAAGTCCTGCTGAATTAGGAGTCCTGTATAAATTCTCAATTCCAGAGAATCATTCAAGGCGCTCAGCTGACCCATGCAAGAACACTCACTTGACTACTAAAGCTGTGAGTTTGCCAATTTATTTTTAGTAAGGTCTACTGTGGCAATATTAAGAAGATTCGTGGAATTTTATCAAATTCATACTTTCATCAAGCTCCATACATGCAAATTTGTAGCTGTGACCTTCTGGCACCCTTAAGCACTGGGCTCTTTGTAATTCTATTGTCTTAATGCATTAAGTTCTAAACCTGTTTATTCCCTGAGCATGCCTGTGTTTGGAGCAGTGTAACAACTTCCCAACAGAAAATTCATAACATGGAGAACACATTTGTACCAGAGGGCAGAAAGTCTTTATTGGGAAGAACAACCTTGCCTTATACCTGAAGGAGTTTTATCTGTTCACCTATTTTCTGAGCACATCACATTCAACTTCTGTTTATTTCAGTAAGTTCCAATGACTTCCACAACACCCACCTGGCAGGACTATGTCCCCTTTCTCAGAGAAAAACAGCAATGGTCTTCTAGCTGACTGCCCTCTGAATCATTCTCAATTAGAAATTCAGTGAAAACACTGCATTCTTAATTGTTAAATCACACTTTTCCACTTCATAATGACTGGGACTACAAACCAATAATCAGAGAACCTTATTAAATGTTAATTTTGAATCTGGCCATATCTATCATCCTACTACCTGAACTATTTATATAAAACACATTTATACTAAGTTTCAGATAATTCAATTTCCTAAGAAATTCAAATTTTTGTAGAAAACAATGCAACAGTCAAAAGTGAATGGAAGCCTACTGCCTTTAAATGTGTATTTCCAATGCAATTCCACTTTTAGTGTCATTTATTTTCAAAACCTTTTAAATTAGTAGTGCCAATTAATCACCCAGGAACCATTTCATGTAAATATTTATAGGTTTGAAAGCTTTCAGCATTATGTTCACAGGTTTTGACATTAGCACTTTGGGGCTAAATTGTCTTTTTATTTTTTTTTTCTTTTTCACACTTTCATGCTCCCAAACTCATCTGAAGTAGGAGTCAATTCCCTACCAAAACACCCAGCATTTCACATTTATCTCAGATTCTTTCTGGCCAAGTGGAAATAACCCAGAAAGCAGCGAGGACTCAGCCCACAGCACTCCTTGCTCAGAATGTCTTTGACTTGAACCGAGTACTTGGCTCAGCAGTGACAAATCAGGACATAAGGTGGCATTATTGCCCTTCCTTAACTGTCTGCAGGGCCAGAGTCCAGATCTGCATGTCAACAGTGCTACAACCTCGTTGTTTGGCATTCCAGAAACAGCACAAAACAATAAAAAAGACCCAATGAGAAAATCAAGTCTGCACCAAGATGCATTCAGAATACTACACACAGCCAGTTCCTGACTGTTCCCTGACTTAAAATTTTCCCCAAATACTGTGTGTATAAAGTGGTCTGACTGAAAAAAATCACTGTTAGGCTTTTAGTGCATTAACTGTACAGGACTTCTGAAATAACATTTTTAAAATCTGGACTTCATTTGTATCCTTGACTCAGTGTTCAGCTTTGATTGCTCACGGCAGGAACTCCCATCAAATTCGTACAAATGCTTGGAATAAGAAATGAGAAAGCAACTGCAAAGGATACAGGAACTTGGTTTGCATGTTCATGTTTTCAGTGCACACAAAAAATTTAAGGATTTGAAGTTATTTTGTCATTAAAGAAAGATGATAGCTGTACATTTCAGCTAGAGACATGAAACTACAAAACAAGGAACCAGCTTACCCCTGGCCTGTGGTGTATTTGGATTGAGAACCATCTTTTTTGTCTGTTCAGTCCAGCAAAAGAGAAGAGTAGCATGAGACCCACAGCCACATGTGGGCACATTTCCAGTTCCAGGTACATACAGGATCTTTCATTCAATACTTGGAAGCCATACTCACAATGGAAAGAAGGGGAAGACTTCAAATAACAGCAGCAGTTAAACACTGGAACTGTTTCCCACACAATGGCACTGTCCCTCACACAGTCCCACTGTCCTCTAGTACTTCAGAAGCAGGGCAGGTGCCTTTTGGGAGAGGATGTTTTAATCACATATAAAACCTCAGTGCAGGGAGAACTAAGAGAACTGACAGAGCTATATGGTGTCAGAGGCAAGGTGGTCCCTTTTGGGTTTAAAGCTCTGTAAACATTTGATTCTACAAAACAAAACTTACTGCAATATCCCCAAATATCTCATTCATTCATTTCTCCTAACAAAATGCACTCATGCCTCTTTTTTTTATTATGCATCTAGCCTGAAACTCACCAAAGTCAGGTCCATGTCTGTATGAACACAGGTTTAAAGATGAAAAGCTCTGCAGGTGTAGCACAGACCATCACAGCATTCTCCTCTGCAAATCTTGTGTCACTTGAACACTGAGACATGGGGGCCAGAAATAAGCAGAAGTGGGAAGCATCTAGTGAAAAAACATCAGAAGATCAAGACAGCTCTGAGAAGGATTTGTTTGTGCCTGGTTACCGTGGCAGTGGCAGTTGGGGTAAGCTCCAATTGCATCTGACCCATTGCACCACTTCACTGAAAAGGAGCTCATCACAGTCCAAGAGATGCCAAGCACAAAGGTGCTTATTTAAATTTGCCTATCTCTGGTTCCATTAATCATGACCCCCTGACAACTTCTGGATCCCACTTTCCTCTTCCCCCATCTTGCTACAACCCTGAAGGGCCTCTTTTACCATTGAGCCAGCACCACGATGTCCATGAAAGCTCCCTGTGTGGCACTGGCTCACTGGCAGACGTGGCCCCAGCTCATTCCTTCCCAGCACTAGGAGTCCCCTGACACAGTTATAAATCACAGCCTCACTGACAGGGCACTGAACTGTCTGGAGATGAAACTTCATATTCCACTACAGGGCACCCCAGGTAGGACATGGAATTTGTTTCATCTTTGTGTAATCAAGAAATGGAGCACATTAGGGGAGCGAATTAACCCCAACTTCAGGTTCATAAAGGTGTCCCTGCTCTGTTTAATTAAATCTGTCTTAAAACCTCCTAATCCCAAACTAAAGACTTAATAATGTTCAGGAACCTCTCTTTCCTTACAATATATTGGTATAAACTGCTGACAGCTTAATACTGAAATAAACATGTTGCTCCTCTACCTGACCTGGCCAGTACAAAGACCAAAACCCACATGACTTAGAGCAGCTTCCCCCGAATGGCAAGAGGACAGGGCACCACAGATGTTAGGTATGTAAAATCTTTTTAATTTAATTTAATACTATGTGTCAAAGACTGGGAAAAACATTTTAAAAAATCAAAATAAAAGTCACAAATGGTAGCAAAAACAGGATGTAAAGGTTTGAGTCTTTCTCTGAACATGCAGAGATCTGTCCTTTTAGACTGACACATTCCTTTGAGAGAATTTTGAGGCACCAAATATCACTCCAGGTCTGTTTGATAGTGGTCAGAGAGAAGCTCTGCTCAGGCTCTCCAGATCTGGTGGGAAATCTGGTTTGGTAATTCCTTCTTAAAAAAAGTGAAGAAGACTCGTTTTAGATTGTGATTATCAAAATTCAGACCTAGATCAGAGCTTTCTTCCCTAGAATAAAAAACAGGTGGTTGGATTTGGAATTTTGGTACCAGAAATGGAATTGATCTCAGCATCTGTTTAGTGTCAAGAGGTAGGAAACATTAATCAAAATTTTAGAAGGCAGCTTGTGGAAAGCAGAGTGACTCTACATGAGATCTTTAAGGAGGCAGCCACAGCAAGAGAAAAGCAGTGTGGTCCAGCATGGGAGAAGAAAGAATAAAGCACAGACGTAAAAAGGCAGCAGTGCAGGCTGTAAGGAATGCCACTCCATGCCCAAAGTGATTCATGGGATGCAGACCTAATTCCTGTTGCTCTTCATCCCAAATCTGTCCAGGTCCATTTGAGGAAGGGGACAACTCATAGTGCTTCTCCCTTCCTAAGATGTCCTGCTGGGCCTCAGAGACAGAAGACAGGGACAAACGTAGAAGACTCGGACACAGAGAGCACTGCATCCCAAGAGAGCGTGGAGCAAATGGAAAGGTTCCCACCCTGTCTTTCCCTAAGAGGATTATGTCAGCAGGGCCTGGCTGGCGTCTGCACCAGAGCCAAGCGCCAGCGACCGCGGCCGCCAGCCCGACCCGCCTGTCAAAGGCTTTCATTACGGCTTTGGTGCCCTGTTGCTCACATGGCGGCTTGCACGTGCTCCCCAAGTATCCTGCATCCACCTCCAAGGTATTTGCTGATATAGAAATCTCTTCCTCCCCCTTTGTCCCTCCTCCCAAGAACCTGGGGCCACAGCACAAATCACCATCCTGCTGAGAAATTTTCATTACACGAGGATGGGACGGAGGGCTCAAGCTGAATGTGTATTATCAGAGAGGAAAAGACCTTGTAAGTGTACATGGTGTCTACTCCTCTGACCCTGCCATCAGTCAGCTAAGTGTGCACACAAACCCTGCAGAGCACAGCAAACAGCAACAGCAGTTTCACCAATTGTATTGTTCATTGGGCTACCTGAAGTCCTCCTATTTCCACAACCATTTAGTCCTTACCAAAGACATACAAAGACTGTGTAAGCTAATGCTTGCAATCTAAGTGCAAAGCAAGCCTTTACTCCAGGGTTACAATTAAGGAACCAACTTTTGGCAAATATTGAAGCAACAGCTATGAAGATGATAATCTGACATATTTATAGGGATCAGGTTACCTGTACACAGACACTGTAGATAAAGGTATGGTACAAACTGCTGATATAAAATGTAATTCACAAGTGACTGGATGCAGCATGCCTGTAACCCAAGTCTTAAATATAAGAGTGCCTCTGTGACAGAAGGGCATTTCATGACTAGTGATTGCCTGAGGTGGCTTAAGGCAGTTCCACTCACCTCTCACACAGGCAGCACGTTTTCCAGAGCACAGACTAATGCTACCAACTCTTCTGGACATCCTTGTCTGTCCCAGGTGGCAAGAAGCCCAAGCAGAGCCAGTCAGGACTCAGCCTGGACAGGAGCCATAGGCACAACAGGTCCAGGCACAGGGCTAGGGCAGAGCACATCCCTGACAATTGCTAACACTGGCCTTGAGCACTTCTGAGACTCAGCCCAGTAATTCCTGAGCATCCTGGCACTCTACATCTAAGATACACACAGGAAATAATATTTAGAAAGGGCATCCTCAGGTCAGCACTTGGCATTGGAGGGTTTGGTTTTCTGATAAAATGTCTGAGTTTCTGGCCTTTCATGCACTCCCCCCAAATATGTATCTTGTAAAGTCAGTGGATAAATCACCTTGAAATGTGGTCTGCCAGTCTAATAACATTTAAGAAATGGCCACAGGAGTCACTACTATCTAAAGCCCATCACAACAATGGGGATCTTTTAAAGAATATACAGTTATATATGGCTATGTGTGTGAAACACATGCATAATGCCTATGTCTAATTTCATTGTATTGTAAGCAAGTACCTGTGCCATAAGGAAAAGTCAGGATGAACCTGCATCGTGCACAGCACCAGATTCTGCTTTATATGCACAGACCTCAGTGTAAAGGCAGATGGAGGGGCCAGTTGTGTTAAACCCAGGTGATGATGTCACAGGTTTGGGGGTTTGTTTTATGTTTTCTTTACCAGCAAACTGTCCATTAACTTTACTGAGAGCAGAGAGCAAAAGGAGAGGAATTTGTGAAGTTGGTAGCCCATATGGCTGGTGGGGAGTTAATCTGTGTCTAAGCAGCAGGTCGCACGAGCCAGGCTGTCTGTTGGGGTTGTTAGTAACCTAGGGGCAGATCATGGAGCAGCAGGGAAGAGGATAAACTCAGCCTACAAATACAGTCAGGAATGTGGCAGGAAATTATTTTTGAAAACATACTCTGGAGCATAATAGCAACGATCAGACGGTCAGGCCGTGTGCATGAAACCTATCTGGACTCGGGGCTCACAACAGGAGTGCACACGAGTCTGATAAAGCAGATTGGGTGCATACTCCTGTGTCCACACATGCATGCTAAAAACAAACTCTGCTCAATGAAAAAGTGCAGGCACACCAGAGTATCTAGAGAAACATTGCTGCCCCTACCAGCAATAAGTTATTTGCTTATGCTTCATGCAAACCATCTGCCACGCAGCTTTATGAAATTATTAATTCTGTCAACGCCAAAGAACGAAAGACAGAATTAGCAGAAACTGAAAGGTTCAGGCAATTAAAGAAATTTTTTAAAGGGAAAAAAAAACATGAGGCAAGCCTCAGGTCATAATAACAGCATAGGACAAAGCCTTTGCCCCTCAAGTACAGACTGACACTGGGCAGGGAGCAACCTGACAGAAAACCAAGAACCAGGTGGCACCAGGGGACACAGCCTGAGGCAATGTGGAGGAGGTCTGCAGGATAGACCAAAAGAAGCAGGGAATCTAATTAAATTTTTAATTTTTTAAATGTCACTCAATAAGAATTTTGATGCTTTAAGCTCTTTCACCATTCAAGATGGCAATAAGACAGCAAACAATTGTCTAGGCTAGAACACTTTATTTTCAACCATCTTTTTTAACTCATCATTGACATAACCCCAGATAACATTAACCCTCCAGCTATTGTCAGCTTTAGGATAAGAATAAGATACTGGACAATTTAAGCAACAAGACACCACACAGTGGGTAATCTGCCCTCATTTTGAGGAGAAGGAATAAAAGATAATCAAATAATCTTTGTGAAAAAGTATATTTAACAGCACCAATGAACCATTTAGCTCTACAACCTGTCTTCTGCTGTGGCTAGTAGAGGTTGTCCAGGAAAGAATCCAAGAGCAGGGCTCTGCTTCAGCCATATACTTTTCTAGTTGTGAGGAATTTCAAGCTCAGGAACTTCTAGGAGCATTATCTTTGTGTTTACTACTCATGATCAGTGCACTAGCAGGACTTTATTTTAGCCTCAGCAAAGAGCAGCCCTCTTTACTGACCATAACAAATTGCAAGGCAGTTCAACTCAGAGGGAGACTCAAAACTTCCCCTCACAAGTGTGAGCTATTCTTCCCCAAAATTAAGCACCAGAACAAATCAAACATGACAGATGTCATTTGTATTACACATTAGTGCACTACAGGAAAGCCAGAGCCCACCAGCAATGTGTGCTTTATAAAAAAACCCAGCACAGACTGCATAGTTAAAAGAAGAGAAAGCAAGCAATATGGAATTATCTTTATGCAATTATCTGGTATTCTTTGAGGACACTTAGAAACACAATTTTTTTCTGAAAGTGGCAAAATATTAAAAAGTGAGTGAAAAAGAAGATTGCTTTTTTAAATAGGAAAGGCTGCACCTTGCCTCAGGTGAGCACTAGAATGCTATTCAGGTCCACAAACAAAGTTAGGAAGCAGGAAAGTTTTGACAGAAATAACATTCCTCTAGATTAATTCCTGTCCCCAAAATGGTAAGAAGACAGCAAAAAGTACAGAGAAAAGCTTCTCTCGGGAATATAGATGGGCTTTGGAGAGGCATTAGACATAAACCAAACCTTAAACAGAAGAATAGGTCAACTTAAGTGTGAAAAAAATCTTAAAAGAGGTTCTCCCATGAGAGACCTTTAGTCAGAAAATGACAGTATTTTACATCCAGCAGATAGGAGGAATGGAGAGTCAATGGGTGGGCAGAAGCACTGCCTGCTACTCTCTGGATCATCCCTGCATCTGGCTGCCCAGTTTCAGAGGTGCTTGCCCCAGCACAGAAAGACTCTGTCGTGCATTTAACTTGATCTCAGCCACCTCTCCTCTCTTAAGAAGGGAAGTCCTGCTTAGTGTGAAAGAATCTTATCACAGTATCCTAGAGAAATGTACGAGAAGAAATCAGTCTTTAGTGGATGAATGGAGTAGATCTGAGTATTCCTTGGACCTACAGGGCATCCCCATGTCCTTCACTGCCACAGGTCTGCACACACTGCCAGCCCTGTCCCAAAGACCAACAGCACCAGTGATGCAAGTCTCATGAGCAGAGTGCCTCTGGAGCTAATTAGCACCTCTGCACAAGAGCTGAAGTGAACACTAATCCTTTTCCTCTTCCTTAACCATCAGACTCCACCTTGGTCACACAGATAATTGCCCAAAAAGACTCTCTGTTAAGCATCATCTGAATTTTAAGATCCATATGGGACTCAAAGCAAATTAAGTGCTGCTGAATATTCTTTGCCTCAAAAGAGTTTTCCATTAGTCCTCAAGTTCTGTTTTTCTGCCTTTTTCCAGGTTCAGATATCCTACATAAATCTGTTCCTACAGACATCTCTCTAGCTTGTTACCTTTAATTCAAACAATTTTCTCCAATTCTATCCTAGACCTGCAGAATGACCCCAAAGATTCCAGCTGTCACTGATCACAATACTGACACATTGGTCTTGAATTCAAAGTAAGATTTCTTCTAACACTTTAGTTCATAGATGAAAAAATTCCTTCCCTGCTGCATTTGCTTCTCTCCCTTAACCATCAGGCCCTGAAACACATCAAAATATTTCTCTGCACTGAGAACCACTTGTTTCAGGTGAGCAAGGAAGAGAAAAGGAGATTCATCTCTTCAGAGGGCTGGTAGCAGCTGCCTGCTGGTCCTGGCACTCAGGCAGTGTGGGGGCAGAGTTTGACCTTGTATATAGGTTATTTCATCAGGTATCTCAGCTGACCAGCTGGTACTGACCAAAGACAACACTGAGATCCCAAATACTTCCATACTGACTGCACAGTCCCCATCTCTGATGGGCTGAGGGTGCTTTGCACTGCTCAGTTCTTTAAAAGGCAAATGGAAAACTGTCAAGTTAATGGGGACGTTTTGTGTGTGCTAATTATAGCACACAAACCCTCATTGTCTCTGTCCAAGGCTGGGTCACACTCTGGTTACAAAGCTTTTGTAACTCTACTAATGACTTTAATATAAGCTCCTATTAATTGTATAGTCAATCCCAAAGCCCAGTGCTACTGGACTGCAGTAGCCAGGCAGCTGACTATAATTACAGTGTGCTTATAGTGTGCTTAACCTGCATTTATAAAGCACATTAATTCTCATGATTCTGTTTTAATTTGGTGCAGGACTGACAGCCTTTTGATTTTACCTCACAGATCAGATCTAGCATAAGCAGCAGCCAGGTAAATATGCCATGCTGTCCACGTGGAAGGAGGTGACACAGCACTTCATCCTCCCATGGGCGACTGGAACCACACTGTCCCTACAGCTCTCTGCAAATTCTCTTTTCCTCTTGCACATCCTGGCTCACTGGAAGCCTTTATCTCCAAAACAGCCACTCTTTTAGAAGGCACAAATGAGAGCCCAGGGCAAGCATGAGTTCTTGTGAATATCACTGCTACTGAGGGATCCACAGGCTTCAAAAGAAGAGCTTCCCTATCCATGAAGCCCTCAGTTCCAGGCCACTATGCAATATTTAAGTAATTTTAGAAACTAAATTAATTATTTCCTCAACTGTTTCAGACCAAGTCTGGACTCTACAGGTGAATGCAGATCAAGGGAAACATCACTTTGTCCATTTGGTTTTTTTTGTCTATAAAGAAAACCTCAGACAAGCCCTGATAAAAACCAGAACGTTGCATAAATTGGGAGAGAAGCTAATTCCTCCTTTACTCTGCTGGCTGCCAGCCACATGAATGTCCAGTTTTGAATGACTTGGGGACATTGAGGCATACAGGTCTTCCTGGTGCTACTGCCATGAGCTGCTCTAGGATCAGGGAGCTCAGTGCTTTTGTGCTACAGAGGACAGGGTGAGGTGGGCCAGGCACAACTGAGATGTGTTCAGACTTCAGGATGACCATTGTGGCTTGGCAATAACCAGCACCAGCTCCATTCCCCTGGCACTCCAGTTAGCAGGTAGCTCCTACCTATGAAAGGTCTGGGTAACAAACTCTCTTTGCAGCAGGGCCCAGTTCTAACTTTTCTCCCCCCATCTTCTCTTGGTTGTTCAGTAAATACCAAATAGCAAACAGACACTAGAACAATCAGTGATCTGGTTACCATGAAAGAAGAAAATGTGGTGTTTTCCCTGAAGAAGATTTAAGAAAGGTATCAAAATGTTGCAGAAAGAGGCAAGCGAATTAATTTTATGCTTAAGGAGTGCAGGACATGAAGCAATGAACTTAAGTTACCATAAATGCAATATCAAGGAAAATCTCTGCAGTAAGAACAGTGGCATGCTGGAATTGGTTGGCAAGGGATCTTCCATTCTTCTTTGTTTTTAGGAACTGGCTAGGTAAACACCCATCAGGCACAGCCTAGCTAAAGAGCAGCTCACTTTAGGGCATACAAAGAGACCAAATGACTTACCAGGATTTCTTAGACATCTTTTCTAAAATTCTTTTAACCTTTATATTACCTTTCTTTGTGTGTCTAGCCATCTCTCTCTTATTAGCTTTTTCTTTGGCAAAAATAGTTTAAAATGGAACATACATCCTTATTTTAGAACTTAATACCAACATCCATTCTTTCTCATTCATGTTTCCTCTCTTAAGAGATATAAATAAAATCCCTCTATTTATTCATGCAATTTCACTGATAGATATTTTTTTAAAAAATGTTCTTTGGAATAAAGTGAACTTACATACACAATGCTAACTTCAAAAAAAGCCACTTTTTTAACAATAGGGAAAATGGAAGAAAAAAATCACTGTTTCAGAAGAGAGTTTTCAGCAAAAAGGGTCTTTGACTTATGTTTTCTAAAGAAAAAATAAACTTCCTAATTTGAAGAAGTGATTGCATTGTTCCTTGTGCAATTCTCTCAACACATCCTGCATTAAACTCCCCATTAACATATCGTTTTTATTTCTTTCCTTAGATATTTTTCAAAAAACAAAGGCCACCAAAACCTATAAAAGTGTTTATATTGCATATTAGACCACTTCCCATGCACATGAGCACTTGTTTAAACACACTCACCAGCAATAATATCTCAACTTTACAAATCCAGAGCCTGCTTAATCTCTGTTTAACAAAATCCAAAGAGGGAAGCCCTGTGTCCCCAAATGCTGCTCTGCCTTTGTCCCAACAGGCGGGCTCTGGGCTCCTCTGTCGATGTGATTATTGCTGTCCAATTCCTTGCCTTTCTCTCGAGCCTTTCCCTGTCTGCAGGATGACTCATTAGCCCCGTCCCCGGCAGGGAGCTGACATCCAATTAACCGCCTGACAGTCCTCCAGTGGCTCCCACTACTCCTCTAAGGCTCTGTTTACAAACACAGGCTGCTGTGCCCATAAAAGAGGGGAAGTTGAAAGTCCCCCTGCCAGGCCAGTTTGTCCAAAATCTTCAGAGCCCTTTAAACAATACCTTTGTAGGGTAAAGATTGGGAATATTGTGTGCAGCAGGATGCAAGTCACCCTAATGGCTGCAGCTGCATTTGGCGGGAAAGGGAGCAGCCACTGGTACTGAAACAGGAGCATCGTGACTTGGATCTCAGTTGCAGCTGAGGAGCCAAAGGAAATTACCAGATGGGGAAATATCACTGAATTCTATATGGGAAAGCACCTAAAGAGTTCATCCAGAGAGATGTAAAGCTCTCTCTGACAAAGAAATAGACTTTTGAGTATAAAACCACAGGAGTCACAACTTCTGCATCAGGGTCGTCATTTTACCAACACATGGCAAAGAAGCTCCAAGTCCCCCACACACTCAAGCAGGAACATGATGTTCCTTGCAGAGGTTTTCCATTTGCAGGGACTCACTGCAGAACTCCTCTGCCTTTGATCTGTACCTGTTGGTCTCATTCATTGGCACTGGGAGTTCTGCTTAGATTTTTTCCCCCTCTTTGGCTGACTCCAGAGAAAAAAGGTGCCCAGAAAACTATGATCATTGCTACCCAATTTCCATTTGGCACCAGCTAAACCAAGTAACTGCTCCTACTCAGCTACAGGTCTGCCTTGGCACAACAACTTCAAACTTAAGTCAGAAAAGCTTCTTCTAACTTGGCAGCTAGGAGATCTCCCTTGCAGCAAGTCTGAAATTAGACTTTAAATTCACAGATTCCTGAGTATTTATTGTGTTTTGGGATTATGATCTACATCCTGATCTTTAGCCCCAGCTCCCTTTTTGAGCTAGGTACAAAACTAAAAACTGATCCAGTCACTTTCAAATCTGAGCCAAATCCAGCTGATTTTTTTATAACCATAGGCTCATCTTTTTAAATAACCTGCACTTGCTACAAACCAAAGCAGTAGCTGTGTTTTGCAATGAGGAATGGCAACACTACCTCAAGGTCTCCATTGTAGTACACTGCTTCTCTGGGTAAGAAACACAGCAGAGATGATCCCAGGGTAGACAGGGAAGCACCAAATCCTGGTTCTTATTCCCTCCAAAGCTATTTTGCACCATGAGGACATGCTTATAAAATGTTATGCTGGGATTAAGTGCCCATTCCTTCAGGTTTCTCCCTCTCACACTATTAGAGTGACACAAATAAGGATTTATTGAGAATTTAGGGCTGAACATTTAGTCTCTGTGCTTTTTCTTCAATGTGTATATTACAACAGAGATGCTGACATTGGGATCTCAGTAAGTAATAACTATTCCTATCTGGTTACACAGCAGGCAAATATTTCAGCCAAAGAAGGTCCTCACAGGCAAACACAAAGCAAGGCTTTGGCCAGAAATACTCTGTAAGAGCAGCTTTAATAGCTTGAGAATTTACCTCTCCACCTCTTCCAGATGATTGTTGACTAGAGATGAACATGTCAATAGCCTGTACCTGGAGTACAAGTGACATCAGTGCTTCCAACCTGCAGCAGTGCAGGTCAGCCAGATGAACTCAAACCACCTTCAGCAGCAATATGAGATCTCACAGGGACAGATCACCTTCTGGTCCTCAACTCACCTGCAGCATTCTCTCACAGGAGATAAGAAATAGATGAGGGACAGGCACTTAATTAGCCCCAGAAATCATTTCAGCTCTAACCAGCTAATCACAGCTCAAAGCACAGCCTCTGCTAAGAAAAACCATTGCTGTATCTGAGTGAATTATACGCCAAATTGTTGTGTACAAATCAACTTTACCCACTAATTAACTGCCCTAATTCATTACATTATAGAAGCAACAATGATAATTGCATGAACATCATGGTGTGACACCAGAGCCACAAACCAGCCAGCAGAGCAGCACATGACAGAATGTGAGCCATGTGCCTCTGTCCCTGGGCTGTGCTCCAGCTGCAGCCTGGTCATAGGAAAATTAAGAGTTCTTTCCAAATTTAGATCACATTGCTCAGGACTTGGCCCAGGCAAGTTATGAAAAACCCCAGAAATGGTGATTTCATCACCTCTCTATCTTATCATGTCTAGTTTTTTTTTTTTCTTCTTCTTCTCATATCTAATGGAAATAAAACTTCTCTCAGCTTTTGAATACTTCAGCTCCCTTCATTGTGCATGTCTGAGTTGGTCTCTGTCTTCTCTATATACTCCCACAGTAGCAGAAGACTGTCATTGGTTTCTTTAGGTTTCTTCTCCAAGCTAAGCAAGCCCAGCTCCCTCACCCTCACACACTCCAGCCTCCTGACCAGCCCTTCTGTTTGATTCTCCAGTTTGAACAACAACTTTGTTGCATTGTGAATACCAAAACCAGAAGCAGTACTTCATATGCAGTTTCACCAGTGCCTAGTAGAGGTCACCAACCATGCCTGCTGACTGTGGTCTTGCTATTGCACCCCAGCATACAGATAGCCCTCTTTGCCCATTTCTGCTTTGTCTAGGTAGTCATAAAATGATCTGTTTCTTGGCTGTGTCAAATCACTAATCCCTGGAGTTGTTTATGATGCCTATTATTAACACTGTCTTCTTTCTACACTCAGCATTTCCAGTTAAGTGAAGTCTAAGAACCCTAAAATTGTTTTAAAAGTTTGGACAGAAATAAGCTCACTCTTTCTGCAGACCATGTACACCCACAAAAGAAACAGTCCCTAACTACACTGCTTTGAATCCTGTGGCATAGACCAATTCACTTGTGAAAGATCAACAGATGGACAGAAAGAGACACCCTCCTCCCCCCTCTAGCTGGTATCAATTCCCATTAAAGGCTCTCCTGTGTCCAGACTATGCATGCTGACCACTCAATGCAGGCAAAATTGCAATCCACCTTGATTAACTTCCTAACAAGTTCTTTGCACCTCCCTTCTTGTTCCTCTACCAGTCACACTCTTTCTCTCTAAAGTTTTCCTCTAATTAATTCCATATTAAGCACTGAAAATCGGCAGGGTCCTCTCAGACGCCCCTTGCCCCTTTCTGTGCGGACCCTCCGGGTCCCCAGTGCTAAGCCCACTGGTAAAAAGCTGACATCTGTGCAGCAGCTCCCAGGCTGCACTTTCAGGTACAGCATGTGTTGCACCTTGAACTACCCTCTCATTTCAGACCCCACCATTGAGACCAATTAAGTACAGAGCATGCAAGGAGCTGACCGAGTGTCGCATGCTGGCTGTAACCACAAGGACTTAGAGGCCACAAATCTGTTATTACCAAGCTGTTCCTGACAGCAGCATGCTGCCTCCTAACAAAAAGAATAGATTAAGATCAATCAAGTCTCCCTCTGGCTTGTCAGTGGGACTTTGGACCACACCTTCCACCCAAAACTTCCCTCCTCTCCTGATTCTGAACACCTAGGCAGCTCCAGGCTAACAAGGTGGCTGCTGAGTCGAGCGTGAGCTGAACCATATGTTCACAATTAGTTAACTTCTCGTTTTATTGCTAGAAGCACTATCAATAAATCAGTGACAGCCCGTAGTGGCCTTAGGAGATGCAACAAGCCACCCCCAGCCAGCACAGAGCCCTCCCCTCCACACGGGCAACTGGCCATATTTCATTCCAGCTGTGGCATTGTGCACTGAATTAACTTTATCCTCAATTTAGAAAGCCAGCATGAAATCAACAGACCTGAGGAAAAGGATAAAGAGAAAGAAAGAGAGAGAGAGAGAGAGAGAGAAGAGGAAGGGGAGGGAGGCAAGGGACAAATCCTAGCAGGTCAACTCAAAAAAAAGTTTGGTGAGTGACCGTCTACAAGAGATGGTGCTGCTTAACCCATTGCTGCAAGGCTGGTTGCTGGCAGCACATTAATTAGCAAGAGCCTTTCTGCCTCTCATTGCCCGGCGCTGTGGCTGAAGGTTTCTTAGCACAAGCTGAAGGGGAAACCCAGTGATATAATTGTTTTTTAACCAAACACTCTTAAGTTGCAGCCTAAATAGTAGGTAAAGCAGAGCAATAGGCAACAGTGGTGCCAGGATGAGCCTGGCTGGACACACCCCGAGCTCTCGAGGGGAGTACTCTCACACAGAGCTGTGTGCAAGTTGAGCAGAGTGCTGTGAGAGTCAGATATTCCTGGATCTGGGAAAGGACGTGGCAACTGTCACACTGCCTGGTGCTAAGCCAGATTCCCTATGGGCAGTGGAGAGTGCTGGAGGCTTCTAGAGAGCAATTCACAACACCTGAATCCAGAGCCTGCCTCTCCTATGGTCCTCACACCTCGGAGTACTGCAAAGTTACACAGGCAACCTGAACATCATCCCCAGCTGAATGCTGAAATGCCTGTCGTTAACTCATCCTGGGATCGTTCTCCCTGCCTGGAGGTTTAACTGAAACACAGCCTGTGCTTGCAGTGCTCCCACTGGCAACTATTATCTGGTTGAAAACACACCTGAAAAGGTCATTGTCATAAAGCAGAGTAAGTGCTGTTCTCCTCCAGGAGCCGATGGAGCTTTGCAGATGCAGGACAAAAGAATTCCTTTCCCCTGTGTTGCTCAGTTTCCCCCATCCTCAAAACTTAAATCCAGCCATAAGACCCTGAGTGAAGGCTTCCTGATTTACTCTGCTGGACCTCCCTTCTGTGCCCGGGTGCTAGCAAGCCCTCTAGTGTCTGTCTGATGCTTCTATAAAACATCCCAGGGTCCGGGAGTGCATGAAAACCAAAACATTTGTAGCAATAAACTAACCTTCCAAATTCATGGTACCACACCAGATCTCTGAAAGAATAAAGCCTGTAATTAGTGTTTCTCTTGAAAACAAAACTGCCAGCAATTCCTCATTAAGAACATCTAACATAGTATCTTCCTCATCACACATTTAGGGTAAACCAAGTGATAAAAGCAAGTTATTGAGGGGCATTTTGCAGGCCAGCAGCCAATCCAGAATGAAGCACTGTAGGGTCTTTCAGTTTCCCAGCGAACTATTTTGTTGCAGGGGGCCAAACTCCTTTGTCCTCAAGGCACCAAGGGTGCTTGCCCAGACTCTTCCTTATAGATTTGTATCTCCTGGGTGCTGGAGATTCCAGAGAGGTCTAAGCCCTGTCTCTGAACACAAAACTTCTTAAAAATTTGTGGAATTGCAAAACAGCATCCAACAGCCAGTAGCAACATCCCAGCTTAAATTAGTTCAGTTCAAGTGAAGCTGCAATTTCTCAAACAACAGTACACCTTTCTAGCTCTAAGGGGGAGGTCAGCAAACACTGACCAGAGCCAACAAGGTCCCGGTGTGCATTGTCAGGAGTCTGCTGAGCTTCGGTGCTGGCCACGGATGGCAGAGCAGTCATTGCAGCTTCTGTGGGTGGCAAGAGGTCTCATTCCTGTCTGACTAGAAAGACAGAAAGGAAAGATGAAACAGAATCCACATGAGCTTCTGGGCAGCTCAATAGCTGCCATTTAAGTCTCTGTTCCTTCCAGTCCACTTCAGGAGACTCAGACACCAGAACCTTGAGCCAGGAGAACATCTCCCCTCTGAAGCCTGCTCTGTTGCACTGTACTAACCTCTTCTTTCTTTCCCTGCTGAACTACTACAGTTTGCAATGGAATTGTAAAATTACAGTAAGGCATGGATGAATCCTGCTCTCTCATCCAGGAGCAGTTAAAAACCAAATACTTCTCTTGTTTCTTATTCATTCTCAGGCCTTTTTACATTGCTTTGGCACAGTGTGAGGCTGCCAAATGGATACAAACCTCCTCCCACCCCTTTCTCCTCCAGGATAGCATAAAATATAACTGGACCAAAAAAATCCCGTCTGCAGTTATTATCTACTGCACATCACTGCTACAAGGGAAGTCATGCTGCCATTGAAGTGTGTAAACTTTTGGTTAAAATTAAATTTCAGCAAAAATTCAGGGAAGAAAACAGCTCTGATGTGTTTTGAATGGAATTCTTTTAAAAGGCTTTGGGATTTGGAAGACATTTACTCTTTTAATCCATTATATCAAAATAATTGACAAAATCACAATGAAACATTTTGTTCCTTCCTAAAAACAAAAACCAAAGAGGGGAAAGAAAAAAATCTCTCACAGAGAATTAAAAAGCATTCAGGTTTCATTCCAACGAGCTGGGCGTCAGGACCTCGGCATTCTTCGAGAAAAGAGATTATTGTCTCCAGCCAGCTCTGGTGTAAGCCTGTAAAATCCTCTGCCAATCTTTTAGATGAATTACCAGCCAACTAATTCCTTTTCATCACCAGTTCATCGAACACTACCTGCATGGACTAGGAGCTGGAAATTTTGTGTATACAGACAGAGCTGTTTTACTAGGATATCTCCCCAGTGACTTACTGCTTTAACTCAGCCTTTGAAAAGTATGCACAAAAAGCCTGACATCTTTCTCAGCTCATGACAACAACATCCTTCACCTTCTGACCCCCAACACATTTACACACGTCCTAGAATCTTTCTTTCATTATTGATTAGGGAAGGCAATGCCATACAGCTCTGCAATGAAGAGATGCCCTCACACATATTTACTCAGATCAGAGATCTCTGCCAAACATCCCAACTGCCAGCCAAGAATGGAAAGTGCCCAGCTCTACACCCAAAGCAAGATGGAGGGGAGCCAGACTGCCAACTCCTGGGCCACAGCCAAGAGGAAAAGCACTGTTAAATAGGTGAAGCCCAGCACATTGGTACTGGCAGCACAGTTCACACAGGAGGAGCTCACAGGCCAGGTTAGAAGCAGGCAGATGCACAAATCAGTGGATGATTAGACACGAGGGCCCATTCAGCTCTGCATCTGGTCCCATGAAAATTCATCTTAATTTGGACCAAACCTGCGAGCTAAGCTTTTCTGGCAGGTCTCCCTGCAAAATAGTTTGACTTCAATAGAAAACACCATGGAGAAAAACATGGCTTTTCAGCACACGGGTCTCTCTTGCACACACAACGACTTCCCCCAGACCATGGTGGTCAACACTCAGAGCACACCCAAGAAAAACTGTTTCTGCCATCTGTTATTTAACCCTGGGACTACCTCAGTGCATTTGTTTGCACTGCTGAATCACTTTCTATGATGTAAAGGTTACTTAGCTGCAGCACAGCAGCTCAGTGCAGTGGGAACCTCTGGAATGAGGGACAGCAGCAGCGTGCTGCTAATGCCAGACTGAGAACAGGCTTTGCTTCCATAACCACATCATGGCTTATATTAAAACTCCCATCCAATTAACCCCCAAACGTCATGAAAAAATTATCAGTTCACAATTAATTTGCTCTTCTGGAGCCAATTGGTCTCAGCCAAGAAAAAAGGGACTCATTTGGCCAGGGGCTACATGAGGACATTTTTTATTACAGAAATGTGAAAGCAGACACACCAGTCCTGACTGATAGATGAGGAAATGAAACAGAGATGCAAAGACTGACTTAGGTCTATACCATAAATGGGTGATGTTCTGAAGTTCCAGGCATTTAAGTGCTACTATAAAACTGTACAACATCAGACCCAGGAGCAGAACATATTTCTCTTCCATACACCAATCAGATTGGCAACAGTAACAAATTCCCACCTGCAGTTTTCAGGACAACACCTCAGCTCATCAAAAGCCAGCCCTGAGATCAGGACCTCAGAGTTCCTTTATGATACAATTCCAGCCAAAGAAAACAACAAGAAACAGGCAAAAAATTGAGCCTGGGATGAGTTCTGAGAGAACATGTCCATAAGATATTAAACCAGTGCAATTAATGTCCCCTCTGACAAAAGGTCAATATGCCCAGTAGAATTAATGAAAATATTCATAAGAAAGCCCTAGAATTATAAAAGTCATTATTTATTTATCACAGTTCTCTCACTCTCAATGACATTCTGCAAGCAGTGAATTCTGTAGACATATTCTGTGCTCATAAAACTTGAACTTTTTCCATGTGCCTTTCTATTTCAGGGAAACCTCATTCCTGTACCCAGGGGTGTAATCAAGGGCAATCTATGGTTGGCAAAATAGAAAAACAATTACACAAAGCCAGACAAACACAGCATAGATTGTTGTTTATAACACATCAAATGGCACACAGGGCAAAACACAAAAAGCTAAAGCCACAAATGTCCATGAACAAAGTCAGATTGGATACTGGAGTGAAACTCTGAAGGGTAAAAAGCAGTACCAGCATGACATGAGCAAGTCTCCTCTAGTCCTAGATCTTCACAAGCAGTTATCTCTGCTTACCTAACAGATCTCTCTTCAAAGCAGGGAGCCCCTGCTCCCTGTGAAACAACAGCTACATCCACAGGAGAGACCCAAAATCTGCTGTTAGCAGGAGTGATAACAGATGGGGGAGCACTTGTGGACACAACACATGGCACAGATGTTATTCAAATATGGTCTTTACACACTTCACCTGTAAGGATATTCTACACATAAAAGTGCCATTATCTATTTAGAAAACCTTCAATTTTTTCAGATAAATTCCATTAGATTATATCCATTTCTCAAATTAAGCTTCTAGATCACTAAAATGTTATTCTTTTATACATAGCAACTGAAATAAAACTTACTTTCTTCACAAAAAAACCCCAAACATTTCTGAACACAGATGATTAAGCACTAGTAATACCAAATTTCTTTCTTAAGGCTCTATCCAAGATAAAACTCATCCAGTGTGTATCAGAAAACACAGGAACAAAATTTCATACAACTTACATACACCATGTGCCTTCATTTCAAACCAAAAGAAAGCACTGGAGCCACCACAAGAACTGCACACAGGTAGGATATCCTCTGGTCACCACTCTTTTGAGAGACTGCAGGCAAACCCAGAAAGGTGTTTTGTAGTTCTTCCATCAGGGAGTCATCTTTTTACTTTATTCTAAACACTTATGAAACTCCATAATACCAAAAAGTATCAACATGAGAGAGCTGAAGCCCGACAGCACTGAAGACTGAGTTTGACTCAACTGCATTTTACAGGAAATAAAGCCCACAGGTGTTTTCAATGCCAGCTGAGAGTGATTTCAAGACTAGTAACTGGTGTGAGAGAGCAATGAAAAAGGTAAAGACTGTCCTAAAATATACCAGAAAGATATGAAAGAGAAAGATTTCCCCATGCTTTTCTCTAAAACAATGGTGTGCTACACAGCAACCTGAGCAAGTTTGATCATCCATCTGAAAAACAGTTTAATATCAGTTGGAATATTTTCTGAGATGGGTTCCTAAGGTTAGGAAAGATGGTAAAAGAACCTGCCTTCTTTGACCTAAAAAGCAAAGACAACGTGTGACAGAGCTCTGCAAAGACAGCAAGGCTAAACAGTAGAGAGGGAGATGAAGTGTCTAAACTAGAGCAAGAGTTTGGCACAAGGACAAAAGGGATTATACCTGCTATGAATACATTCAGCCTGCAAACTAGAAATGTCCAGCCATCAGAGCTCAGAGTATGGTGTAGCCTCACAGTGGGAATAACATAAGGAAAATAACCTAATTAGTTTTAAGAGGGAGATTGAAAAGTTTAAGAATGTCTCAACAGCAGGGGACTGGATTTGGGAAGTGCCTTTTAGTCCTGTGTTCAAGGAGGAAGACTGATCAGAGAAACAGCCAGAACCTGTATCTGCATAAATTCCCTTTCAAAAGCATTTTTGCAAATCAGTCTCATCAGGTTTAATTTCTCACACCTCTGGCTCACAATCATGATCAGAGATTCATGCAAGTGCCTGACACCTGTGTGTACCTGTCTATAGGTTTTTATCCTGAGTTATAAGTGAGCCTCTGTTTTGTCACTGATTCCCTTAACCACTCTTAATAGGGATAACAAGCACTGTAGCAGTAATGTGGCAGGACAAGTGAAGAGGATTTGGGGTGGGTTTGTGCACCTGTGCAGGTAGCAGTATGCAAAGCAACACATAAATGTAGTACATCTGATATAAAACTTGATTTAAACTACTTGTGAATATTATTTTTCTTCTGTGTACCATCTCTTCTGAGAGTCAGTTCACTATGATGCAAATTAAATTTTAAAGCCATTTTGTATGTAAAAATGGGATAAATCAGAAAAAATATTTGTGGTTTCTTTTTTTTTAGTTTTAATCTGAAGGATTAGGTTCATCACTGTCATTTAAACAAGAAACATCATTAGAAATTACAAAAGAAGATAGAGGTACAAAGAACATATAGGAATTAACGCACTGCAATACACTCAAGTATGTTCCCAGAACTTTCAAACAGAGCTGCTATGACATTCAAAGTGAAATCTCCACTGAACTAATATTGTAGTCTTGATAAACATTTTGCCCCAGAACTTTATTTCCTATTAAAGAGGTCCATCATTAACCAAAATAAGCAGTAGGAGGTTCAGATGAAAAGGAAAATTAGGGGATGATTGTCACTTAGTTTTGTTTTACACACCCATCAGTGTGTAATTGCTACTGTTGACTTGAGCCTCTTCCATCATCGTGTGTGACCGCCCATGCACCCTTTTGCAAAATCAGGTGTTTCTCTCCTACAACAACAGCATTCTTCTCTCTTTGACAGCCGCCCAAAGGGTGTCTCCCCAAACCCCCCAGGGCTCTGATTTGTTGTCTTTTACCCAAATACTGCCCAGCTCAGCCGTGCGGAGCTGACCCCAGCTCCTCGGGCTCACAAAGCCGAGCGCCTCAGCCGCCGCCAGCGCCACACCAGCGGTGCCGGCACAGAGCCGAGGGACCGGCCCGCCCTCGCCGTGGGCTCTGCGGACACGGAGGGTCCACACCCTCCCTGGGCAGCTCTTCAGGGCCTGCCGCCCTCAACAGAAAGAAGTTCTTCCAGATGTTGAGGTGTTCTTGTGTTGTAGTTTATGGCCATTGCTCCTCGTCCTGGCGCTGGGCACCACTGAAGGGTCTGGCACCTTCCTCTTGACCCCTGCCTTGGAGATATTTATATGCATTAATGAGACCCCCTCAGGGATCCCCGTTCCCTCAGTCTCTCCTCATAACAGAGATGCTCCAACCCCTAATTATGCCCTGGCTGTGCAGTTCAGACACCCAACTCCACTCTTGCTGCTGCTGCTGCCCCTGACAGACGAGCCGCGAGGTGCCTCGGGGCGGCTTGGGGGGCACCCCCTGCGCA
>VZRX01019774.1:0-69709 GCA_013398075.1 Notiomystis cincta
ACCCTCACATCCATTCGCAACACTGGCTATTATGAGTGTGAATTATAAAACACAGCTCTATTTTTTGGAAGTATTACTTGTTTTTAGTATTTTTAAATAGTGGTTTTGTTCAGTTCACTGGAGAACTGCAAAGGTCTAAGGTCTGCTCTGTATGAAATTATAAATAAGAGTTACAAAAAGCTGGAAAGCTTTAGGACTGAATTTTGGTGTGGTTTTCATATGGAATGCAACAGGTGATTTCCTATACTCCAACTCCACATTCAGTTATTAAATTAAGGTGCAGAGAGGTGGAACTTTCACATTCCTGAGAACACTTTGATGTTGTTGCTGTTGTCAGGAGAGTTTTCTTCCTGAGCATGTGGAAAATAATTATGTGGAAATCTGAAATGTTCTTACAGAATTTTGAAGAGACACCACTCTGTCTTAAATTGGAAGCTACAATAATATGTTTTTTTCTTTTCCTGTTTCTATAGGGCCACAAAACCAGTGTTTGCTTTTCCTGCTGGATTCATCATGATAACTCCAGCTTTTGAACTGACCCAGGACCCGGATTTTCTTACAGTAAAAATCAGAATGCCTTATGCCAGAGCTTCAGAGTTTGACATTTATTTTGAAGGAGAAGATTTCAAATTTTATGCTAAACCATACTTTCTCAGGCAAGTGGTAGAAAAAGTTTGCAAAAGTTGACCTTCACAGTAAGAAATGAACTTAATTTTGGTCCCTTCAGAATGTTCCTCATCTGCAACTTTTATTCTGTTGACTCCAGACAGCCCAGTTCATGATTTGGTTTTTTGGATCTGCTCTCTTTGTTCCTAGGCATTAAATCACGTTAAAGGGAACTGAAAGAAATACTTTTCTAAATTTACTGTACAATGGCCAGACAGCTCTCTGGGTGTCAGTTTTGTAGAGTGGGAGGAATCCAGGGGGATTGGAGTGCATGGATTCCATTACTGCAAAAAGGAGTCACGTAGTTAAGTCCTTTGTGCTGCTTTTGGAATGTGCCTTACATTTTTATAGGCTGTGACATTAACTTGCAGAATTAGTCAGGCTTTCAATGAGACATCTCATTTTTTGCCTGCAGATTGACACTTCCTGGAAGAATTGTAGAGGATGGCAGAGAAAAAGCATCTTATAATACAGATGAAGGTATTGGTTAATGCTGTTGGTATCTGTGTGATTAAAAATGTTGCTATTTCCAGTAATTTATACTTTGAAACAAAATAAAGCAATAAAGCAATGCATTTGGTTGCTTACACAACCTTATTACGTGACTTAAGACAATAATCAGTCTGGTGAATGTAGCTTCTGTGGATTGTTTGGTGGAAAGATTAAAAATTAAATAAAGCTTGTTTTCTTCTGGTGGTTTGTGTTTATACAATGTAAGTCAGGAGACTCCAAATAGTTAAATATTCTCTTTCATGTTTTATCATTAAAATCTTGAATTGTTATGAAATAAGGTTAAAAACATGCACAGGGATCAATGAATAATAAAATGCCACCTATGTGTCCTACTTCCTCTGAGCCTTTCTCAGAGAAAAATGCACATGTTTGTCTGTCTCAGATATTTTAATACAATAATTATATTCTTACTTTCTTTTAAGGTACTTTTACAATTCGGTTGCCCAAGGAGGTTCCTGGCCAATATTTTGAGGGGCTGGACATGCTGACATCTCTTTTAGCACCAAAGAAGTCAAGATCAGCAAAACCTTTGGTAGAAGAGATAGGTATGACAAAGTCAATCTTGTTTATACAAGGTGATACATGTGAGTAATGAAACAGTTACAGATCTGTGGTGATACATGTGGAAAAGTACAATATTTCTATTATTGCCTGGTATGAGAAGGGTGTGAATAAATCAAAGTAGAAACAAACATTGTAGATGATACACATACCAACTTTATGGTTTAGTTATGTTTAAATTTCTCCAGAAATGTGCTTTAAGGATATGTTAATGCTCTGTAGGTCTTTGTACCCCTCTAGTGGCTGTAGAACACACACACAGTTGAGCCTTCTGCTTTCTACAATCCACAACTGGACTTTTAGCTCAAATGAGAGGCTAATTAAAACCAGTTTCTAGTGCATGTCTTGCTTAACACCAATGTTTTACAGACAAAAATGTTAGGCTATCTGTTTAATTTTTTAATACCTGCCTTAAATTATTGATAACATCACTTGGGTTCTGTCAGGGTTCTCCCAGCATCAAATGCTGATCTTGATGAGTTTAGTGGAACAGGTATTTCAGCCTGAGGGAGTGCACTTAAAATTTATTGTTCTTCTTGTTTATTTTTGAAAATTGGGGAGTGTGAAACAAGACCTGTGGGTTACAGATTTCTATGACCCAGTGTTGAGTAAATTTTCTTACAAGAGGCAGTAAAATGAGAAAGGCAAACACCAGTAGCACAATAAACCTTTCAAAGGAATAACATGTATTTTTCTATGTGATAATTTTCTTTCTCTTACCATGCCATAGATGCAGCTGCCTCTGCTGAGCTGTCTGAGGAGAATGAAGACGATTTTGACTGGGAAATGGAACAGATCCCTTATGAAGAAAGCACTGCACCACTGCAGCACCCCTATGGATTTGGGAATTTGCGCTCAGGGGTGTTCCAGAGGCTGCAGGTAAATGCATTTTGTCTTTTCCTGTCCTAGAAATTCTGGGTTACTTGCTGTGTAGGCTTCTTGGCTCACAAGACAACAACTTTTGAAAAGTGCAACTCAATTATGTAACTCTCATTATTCACAGATTTTGGAGCAGGATTGCTGTTTATGGAGAAAGTATTTGCATTCTGTTAGGATATCCATGCTGGTTTATTACCATGACACTTGTGAAGAAATACATTTCCCATCAGCATTAATGGGATGGGAAATAACTACTGAATGATGTTTAAAAGGGCACTGCAGTTGCCTATTAATTAATGTACAGCACTTCAGAGAGTGAGAGTATTCTCAAAAGTCACAAGAATGGTGTGTGATTCTTATCTTGTCTTTGTTGGTGTTGTGTGCTTTTGTTAAACATTGCAAATTTATCATATTGCAAAATAACCTCCCTGCCTTGTGATAAAATGGCCTGAATAAACTTGATAATATCATGAATTCTAAGGGGTTTCAAATAACTGCATTTCCTTGGAATTTTTATGTTTTATTTGCACGATGGAACCTGAATTTGGAAGACTTTAAAGGGAGGCTGAAGCTTTTTCTAGGGATTTCAGTGCACTGCTGATAAGCATCCTTCTTAATTGCTTACTAAATAAATCTTGCTTGTCATAGCAGTGCCTTGGTGCTACAGCTCTGTTCCCGTTTGCAGGATGAGCTCAGTGATGTTATTGACATTAAGGATCCAGACCAGACTCCTGCAGAGGAACGTAGGAGAAAACGTTGGGCAGCTGAGGCTGCCAAGTTTGAGCCTGATCATTATTTGTGAGTACTGATTGACTTCACCTGGCCAAATACCTCTGAAACACATTCCCTTTCCCTTTTTTACAAAAGACTGGATTTGAGATGACCTTTGGAAGGAATAGCTTTACTTTGGGTCTGATTTTGTCTCATCAGAGCAAGCCTTAGTGGGGTATTCTTGGTGTGACACTGACACAAAACATTTCTCACTGGTTTTGGGGTTACTCAACTGTTTAACTACTGCTAAAGTCTGTGTGCAAGGGGGGCTGCTGTCAGCTGTTGCAGAACTTTGTTTCATACTTGATCTCTTCAGCAGCTGAGCAGCCACTCCCTGCAGGCATTTTGGGTTGACAAAGTCAGAACTGTTTTTGCCTTCTGAAACAAGGATTAATGAGCCATCCTGGTCTAGGAGGAGGGAATTTGAGCTTTGAAGTTATGAAATTTGGCCACTTTGTTTTTTGCCTTCATCACATGAAACCTATTTTACAGCAGAATGGGGAAAATGTCCAGACCAAGACTTTGTGTTTCTTTTGTGCTTTGTTCCATGTAGTGAGGTGAAAGTGATTCTTTGTGCCTTTCAGGTTAGAGTATTTCAGGTCAAGGACAGTAAAATAAATGAAAGCCATGAGATTTATTAAAATAGATTGATTCCTGCAGGATGGATCTGGTGGGAGAAGAGGGGAGTTCCCAGTGGGGAGAATTAGTGCTGTGATGTGTTTTGTTGGGGACAGGAAGGCTTCACCCATTTTGAATTGTTTCAGAAGGTAACTTTGCAAACCTGGAATTTTTCCTCAGTTGGGTGTTTCAGAGGCAGCCTCATGTCTTCCTGTAAGACACAGAAAATAGAAGAGCTTTCTTGAGCTACATTTCACTAGAACTGAAGTAGTTCCTAACCTCTAATGGGATGCAAATTGCAGTAATTTCAAGTTTCAGTTTTAGACTCTGTGTTCTGGCCTGATAGAGCTACACATTTAGTTTAATGGCTGTGTCTGGTTGTTTCAGAACAGATGATACCAGCCTTTCTTCAGCAAAAATTGTTTTCCTGAGGAGAGCACAAGCTCTGGTACAAATGGGGGCAAACAACTGTTCTGGTGGCTTTGAGGAAAATGTACCCTGACTGATACCTCTAAGTTGCTTTGACATTGAAGGGAGGCAACAAATAAAATCTGTTAGTATGAGAGTGAAGCAAATTGCATTCTGTCTTCAGGTTTTGTGTGGTGACTAAGGAGGTATTAAAAATTTTCTGTGGGTTTTTTTTCAATTCTCAGTATTTATACCATTGTTTGGCTTGAAGGAAAAGCTCAGATGATAAGAGGAGGCTTAGAACATGAATCCTTTAGGATAAATCCTCCCAGAATTACAAGATTGAAATTTTTACCACAGTGGCTTTGTGCTGAGATGGAGGTGATCCCTCTTCCAGAATTCATCTACAGTTCTTCTTTCCACCTTGCTGCTGCAGGTCCTTGCTTACCATCCCCACCCCTGCTTCACCTTTACCTTTCAGCTGCACACCTTCCTCCCCACAAATTCCCTGGTTCTTAAGTGGCAGAGCTACCCAGTAAAATCAAGTGATTTGTCTGAGAAGCCTTTGGAGTGTTTTCCTTTAGTTACATTCAGAACAAATCAGGTTGGTTCAGCTTCATGTGATGCTGCAAGCTCATCGATTCCTTGGGCTTCTGGGTGGCTCAGGAAAGGTGGAGCAAGTAAGAAAGGAGTACTGAAAAATAGGAGAATATTGAGGTTTTTTAATAATTACTGTTTTCTGCTTTAAAGTCAAAGAACATATTTCTAACATGGAAAATAACCTGGAGCCAAGTGAGATGTATTCTATGGATGTGTTAATATGTACCCACATATAATATGAATTGAAATAAATAGCATATGGAAATCCTTTTTATTTTCCCTAGAGCTGATTTTTTTGAAGATGAAGCTATTAAGCATCTTTTAAAGTACAAACCCTGGTGGATTGATGCTCATAAAAAGATGACAGCCTTGCAGGGAGAAAGTCATCAGGAACATGACAGTCCTGCATTTGGTGAGAATACACATACATATATATAAAAATATATCTATAGATATAAATCTATTGTTTGAATGATAATTGCTGTGGTACCATGTTACAGGTTATTGTTCTTAAAGGAAATTTATTGCTCTATTACATTTATTATTTATTACTTTATTACCTTACTTTAGGGATCTCTGAGACTTTTTCCCAAGAAAACTCTTAGTGTCCATTTAGAAACCTAAAGGGATGTTTCCAGGGTGAGTAGAGGATCCTGTGGGAGCTCTGCTAACAGATAACTGAGGTTGCCTCCCTGCACACAGTGATTACAGAGAGCACTGAGAGTTACTGTTGTGCATTTTCTTCTATTGTTCTTTGTTCATTTCCTATGTAGTATGAAAATCTGATATTACTGAAGGAGATGATGATAATCCCTTCACCAGAGGTTGTCAGTGCACTGATAATACCTGCACTTCAACAATAGAATTTGGGTAGATGTTGTGTATTTTACTGTGAATGTAATCTGATCTTCATTCCTGGTCTCTTTTCAGCCTCTGAAGCCAGAAATTGTTAATTATGTCCATCATAAACACTTGATTTAAAAAGCCTTGGGCAAAGGTACAAGGGGCTTGAAAATACAATAATGAGGGGTTCCTTTGTTTGTTTTTATCCATTCACTCCTTAGTAAATGAAACACTACTCCTGTTTGCTTGGGTTAAGGAATATAATTAAAATGAAGAGCTGCTGGATGATTTTATTGATAAAGAATGTTTCTCCTCCAAATTGAGGTACTGAGGAAAAAACATGTATGTTGTTGGGTTTTAGGGGCAACAACAGAGAAACTCCTCAAAAGCCTGGCAAGCCTGCTAAGGGAAATTACACAGAAAATGGACTTTATAAAGGATCATCTTTTCTCCAAACCATTTGTTATAACAGATACATATTTAATGAGGATGATAAAAAAAGTCTCACCTTCATGGGGCTGAATGGAGAGGCTCATGCAGCTTTGTGGGTTTTGAGGAAATTTAAGTAAGATAAGAGGCACTCTGGAGTCTGGGTGATGTTAATGACAACTCACTCTTTTCCTTGGAAAGACCTCAGTTTTGGTAACATTTGTGCTGTTTGAATAAGTGACTGAAATCAGTGGAGGTTCCTAAACCTGAGTGAGCTGTGGTGAAGGAAACCACCATGAGAGGGAGTGCAGGTTCTACTTGAAGGTCTGCTGTGAATGGCAATACAGAAGGGCAGGAGGTGGCTCCAGGCTGTTCCACCTGGAATCTGAGCCTCAGCAGGATGTATCCCCTGTGGTTTTATATTGCTGTATCCAGCCAAAGGAATGGTGCAGTTAATCAGGAATTCCTGTCTGTCCTGTGTGAAGGAAGGATTTGGTTTTGATTAAAGACATGTTGCTCCTCAAGCTCAACATGTAAAAGTGAGTTCAGGGTGGGAAAGAGACATAAAGATCAGCGGATTCTTTAAAAGTCTATTTTCTTATTCAGAAACACTGAATTAAGAGAATTATTTTTTTTCTTCCTTTTCCTGGCTTACATTGATGTCTTTTCAGTTGTTATCTTCATTGGTTTCTTGGAACCAAAAACTTGATTACTTTTGTCTTTATAATGTCTTTGGCTGCAAGGAGTAATTAGAAGTACAGATGGCCTTTTTTATTTTTTGCATGACATTGCAATTAACTGAAGATTTTCTTTGGTTGATTACTGCTCTTATATTTATCCCTGGTTATCTTCTCTTTGTTTTTATATCATCAGGTTCTTCTAGTGTCTCATTACCAAATTTTTTCTCTTTTTGGATCATCTCTTCTCATTAACATTTAAGGTTTTCATCTCTCTTCTGTCCTTACTTTGAATCTATTTTTATTTGACCTTTTTACTTTTTCTCCAGCTTGCGTGCATGGTTTGTATATTTTGCCTTTTTTTAATGTTTTCTTTTTCTTATCCTAAGTGTTTCTTCTTTCTTTTGCCCTTTCTGTACATCTGACTGTGTATTCTCTTCCAGCCCTTTTTGTTCACACTTACAATGTCTAATTCAAGTCAAATAATACTCCATAAAGCCTTACTAATTACAGAGCCTTTCCCATGAGGGGATGAAATTTTTGGAAAGCATGCTTGCTGCTGAAGTTAACATTAGTGTCTTGCTTCTACAGATTCCAGATGAAAGGGTTTGTATTTTCTAACAGTCACATTCAGCTTGGTTAAAAGTTCATTTTTATTCTACTTTCAGTTGCACTACTGCAAAGAAACTCCTCTTTAGGCAACACAATAATCTTCAAAGGCTCAGGCTGACATATGTATTTAATCTAACATTTATATGCTCCAAGGATATCTTACTTTGTTCAGGGTAACCTCTCATACTTACAGTGACTGTTCTTTCTTATATCTTTATAAAAAGAGAAGCAATTTCCTTTTAAAGTTCCACCTTTCAGTAAGGCTTGGCTCAAATATATGCCCTTACTGGTGGATTCATAAGTTTAAGATGGATTACTTTTCTTTTTTTATCAAATTTCTGCAATTGTGCTGTCTACCTGCTTTGCTCAATTTTCAGGGCTTTGTATCATGTGTTCCTTCCTGGCTCTGCTCTGCTGCAGAGCAGGTTTTTGTTGTGTGAGGAAATACTGCCTTTTATTCATGCAGAACTCTTAATGACCAGTCTCCTCTGTAAAATACCTCAGGTTTTAAAAGGCAGGAACAGTAGGAAGAAAGAATGATGTATGGTGTTGATATGTCTGCAGGAACTGTGGATTTCTTAAAGAACAGTAAGAAAAATGAGTGTAAAGGAAACTGTGAGATCCAGGAAAGGCTGTCCAAGTCCAGTGATTCTATGGAGAATGCCTGAAGGAAGAAGGTCAGAAGCGATTTGGAGGAAATTTGCTGGAAATGTTGATTTGAGAAGTGGAGGTGGAGGCTTGAGAGGGAAGAAAAAATAAGGAGATAAAACTCGAGGTGAAGAATTGCCAAGACAGGGGAGAGATGAACAGACCAGCCTTGACTGACCACAGCTACCATGAATATGGCTGTGCAGAGGGGATAGATTTGTGCTCTGAGGACTTTTGGCTCACTTCCTGAAAAAAGTGAGCCTCTTCTGATCACAGTCTACCTGGCAGAGCTTTAGGGAGTCTCAAAGATGGTCACAGTCTGCAACTTTCCAAAAATGGCCTCAATACATGGGGAAGAGCTTTTGCTGAAGTTTCAGTGTCACCTTTAGAGGGGCAGAGCCTGTACAGGAAAGAGGGAGTGGGAATTCCACTAATCTCTCATACCTCAGCAGGTGGCAACAAATTCAAGCAATTTAACAGAAAATCAGCTTTATTACTTCATTTAATTGTTTATGTTTACATTATTACTGAGTGTTTTTAAGGCAGTATCCAGCAGTGGGGACAATGCTGACCCTGCACAAGGGCTTTAGGTGACTGCAGTCAGGGAAGTGCTGCCTTTCATTTTGTAATGGCTTAGGAAGAGCTTGAAAGAGACTTGTTTGCTGCTGATTGATAGCAATAACTAACTTTATTCTGGCTAATCTGCTCTCTGCTGACTATTCTCCTTCATCTGCTGTTGCTGGTGCCTTAACCTACAGGGGTAGAAGCACACCTTTAAAAACCTTAAAATTGTAACATAATATTTGAGTTTAAAGAAAAAAAAAGGAGGAGTCAGTTCTGCTCAGTTCTTTTCCTTTAGGAGAGCTGTGGGATCCAAGACTTGGCTTGACAGGACCATAAACTGAGGCTCTGCTCTTACCAGCAGATTATCAGAGGTGCTTCCTGCCCTGTACTTTCCTGGCTGAGCACTGAGTCAGCTCTCTGCCTGGATCCAGCACATTTTATCTGAGTGCCCTGAACACATTTAGAACTGCAAGTGTCATAGTAGTCTGGAGATACAGATCTCCCAGTGATTTAAGTGGTGTTACCACAGTGTAAAATACCACTAGGGCTGTAACAAAACACCCTCTGCCTGTCAGACCTCATCCTCCCCTCCAGATTAAACTCTGCCTCCCTGACACTGCTGCTGAAGGACAATTTGAAGTATCTTCTTTTTTAACATGAGGAATGGCCAGCTTAAAACAATAAAAGAAGTGATTAAAATGTAAAGGTGAGGTCTGCAGTCTCATCTGTCAGATTTGTCTGACTCCTTTAAATGTGGATATGTTAACACACATTTGTACTCTGGCATGGTTTTGCCACTGGCAAACACACAAAACAGTTTTAAATCAAAGTTACAAAAAACTTCCCAATTTATCTTACTTGATAAGTAGCAGCAAGTGCTGCTTTGCATTAGATTAATACTGATTGTGGTACAGATTGTTAGCTAAAATTTGGCAGTGTAAGTGTACAAAAGTGTACAGGCTTAGTACAGCAGAAAATGTAATTACAATTTTAATTGTTCTGGTAATTTCACACCATGTACTTGGAAGTTTTGAACGGGGAAAACAAAGTAGGTGGTGGTTTGGACATGTTAATAATGAGTTTCAGGCCTGGATAATGAATTGTTCAGAAACTTCAGGCAATGGATAGATACTTTTTTCTGACATTAAAGTATTTTATTCAGAGAGAAATATTTTATTTAGAACACCTGGCACTTTGCAGCAACTTAATGAACATCTTGTAACATTTGGGAATTGTCCAGGCTACATCTTGTTTGCTGTTATTTAGTAGACCTGGAATTTCTGTGTTTATGGTCCAGTTGTAGATGTCATGATGCTTCAGTTTGAATTTTAGAGGAAGAAAATTTTACTGCTTTGTTTCATGAATTGCACTTGGAGTTCCTTTGCTATTTAAAAGTGAAGCGTGGTTCATGTTTACATTGAAAAAAACAACTTTTAAAGAAATTTACTGCTAGAATAGAGATACACCATCTCTAATTGTGTTTCAAGGAGTGATACTGAACTGCTTTGCATGAACAGAAAAACAGAGTTAGAACTGGCTTATCTTTCTAAATTGTCACTTGCCTCTGGACTTTTATCCCATACAATGTGGGCTTAAGAATCCTCATTTTATTCAGATCCTGACTGTGCATTTATCCCTCTATAAGATATCCAGGCATCCACAGAAATCCTTGGCACCTGGAGAGATTTCAAACCATCAGTGTGTACGTGCAGTGCTGGAGCTTGACATTGAAAGGAATATACCAGAGCTTAATAAAAGTTAAAAAGGAAAGTAAGAGTGATTTAGGCTTTTTCTTGAGTGATGGGTGTCTTGTGATTAGTTACATACTCCTTTTTAAAGACACTGTTGAAGTAGTATTACCACCTATTAAAGTGAATGTGCCAGCTTTAAATTCATCATCAATTATCCTTTTACTTTTTATAGTTGTCTTCTCTGAGGAAGAGAGAGAGCAGATGAGAAAATTCACAAATAAATCTTATCTCCTGGATAAAAGAAGCCGTCACCATGTATATCTTGGATTAATTGATATTCTTCTGGCATATTGCTATGAGATCCGTGTCAATGAAGGGGACAAGAATGTAAGTTAAAAAAAGTTAAAAAATACAATATATTTTAGGAACCTAGTGCTGGACTCTGTACTGCCATTTAGGAAACTTACCTTTTAAAGTGAATTTACTCCCAGGCATTAAAAATACATGATGAAGTTAAAATGAAAGACTTTATACCTCTAGAGTTGGTGCACATGGGGATTAGTAGGATTTCTAAAAACTTGTGTTCTTCTGCAGCAGCATTGTAATGGGAGAGATGAGGAGTTGCAGGAGATTCCAGACAATTCTGTGTATTTCTGATTTGTGTATCTTAATTTATTCAAATGCAAATCTAACAAAATAATTGTTCTTTTTTGTTCTGTGTGGATACCTTGCCCTCTTGGAAATGGAATTGCTTCCCAGATATAATTCTGTGCCTTGCATCTCCTGTGCTGATATGGACCAAGGAGATGTTTTTTTCAATGCTTTTAACAAAGATACTGGAACCATTCTGGTTTAATCAGACTGACACATGGGGCATGGGCTGTAGAATGACTGCAAAATGTCCAGACCTGCTGATTCATCAGAATAGTCTGGGATTGTTGTTGTGTTGCATGTCAGAGCTGCACAGAATTGCAACTCTGCCAGGACCACAGTTGTACAATTCCTTGTTGGTTTTACAGTAACTCTGTGGTGTGTTTGGAAAACACAATGGGTTTTTTCCCCTTTCCCCTCCTCTCCTTTATTTTATTCTTACTTAATAGGAAAACCAAGACATTCAGGCCACACAAATCTTTACTAGAGCCAGGATTACAGATCAAGGCTTTCTGGCTTTTTGCCCCAATCATCCCACTAGACCACACTTCCACTCAAAGACTATGAATCTGTCACATATTAAGAATAATGACATTTTACATGTACTGCTGGCTTTAGGATCCTCTCTGAAAGCCAAAAGTCTTGAGCTGTTTTCATGCAACAAGGCATTTGAGCTTGGCTTGTGTTTAATTCAAGTCTCTTTGTGCAAAGGGACAGAATTCCCCTAAAATACCATTTCTCTGTGTATTGCTGTTGTATTTTAAAAGATTTTGTGCATCTTCCCACTATGGAAACCAACTCAGTTATTCAACACCTGCATTGCAATATAATTTTTAATGCTGTCCTGTGGCCATTTCAATGCATATAATGTCATTACTGCTTCTTATTCACAAAGGTTCTTAAATTGCTGCCAGAATGTTATCTTAAATAGTTTGCCAGCAGTGTTGGATTAGATAATACTTGTTTTGCTGTCCCCTCTTAAAATCAGGTTGAATCATCTTGGAACATCAGGAAACTGAGTGCAACGTTGTGCTGGCTGGAGGTAAGGTAAAAGTAGTTTTGTGTTGTGTTTTTGCTGTATTACTTGGGTTTTTGGGGGGATTTTATGTTGTTTCCGTGCCAAGTTTACTCTTTTAGTGTTGAAGATTAATTCATTGTATATCCTGATTTGGATGGTATCAGAAATTGATTTCTGTGCTCTAGAAGGTAGTGAGCACATGTTGCTTTACCTGCCCCCTTCTTTTCAGCCTTATTCTTGGAATAATAAAGTTTGGAAAAGACCTTTAAGATCATCAGGTCCAACCATAAGCAGCACCACCATCAATGTTCACCATTAAACCATGCCCAAGCCTGTTTTGTTTAGTTGCTTCTCACCCTTTGGAATCCACATAGATGAGAGGAAACCTCAAATTCCATTCTCTCAATGTTCAAGTTGTTCACAGTAATCACCCAGGCCTGTGTAAAGAAATTGTTACAGAGCTGAAGGTGGAAAGGCCTTGACCTGGCCTGAAATCCATTAATTCTTAAAATGCAGGAAGGTGGAAAGGACTGTCCCAGCCTCAGTCCGGAAATGACTGAGCCAAGTCTCACTTTGCAGGATCAAAACTGAAATTGGACAGGATTTTTTGGGTCCAGTCCTTCACACTTTTCTTGTAGTGGTGACTGTTACATTCAGTTATAACTCGTTCTGTGACAACAGGGTTTCTTTTATTTTGAGTTCTGCAGTAGCAGGTTACAAAGGAGTGCAGTTAAAATGCCCTGATTGCCTTAATTCAGGATTTTTCTTTCAGATCCATGTCCTACCACAGTGAAGGAGCTTTCTGAATGTGCTTACCCTATGATAAAGCAGTTCTTGGTGCAGCCTGTGCCAGCAGAGTATTTCACACCCAGAAAACTCACAATCCTGGCACCAAGCTGTTAATAACCATCTCTGTTAGAGAAACCATTAGGCCTGGGAGCTTTCATCATTCTGTAAGGAAAAATTGCTTCAGCTCTGGTTTGTTTGAGCTGACTGCCATTTTGCTGGCCATGACATGTACACATCTTAGCCTCTAAATATTAAATCACAAACCATAAATGATTTAAATGCTTGCAGGTGATCCATTAAAATGAACAATGGGCTGAGGTAATCACAGAATGCAAAGAAGTGCTGGCTGTCAGCAAAGTGCTTTTATTAATTTTAAGAGATTGAGAGTTTAAGATGAAATAGTTTTTTTTTTTTAATTAATTAATAAATGGAGTATTTTGTCTTGAAAAGTGAAAGCTGGAAAGGAAATCACTCTTAAGAAAGTCTTTAATAACTCCTTAATGCCTCTGGCCTGAGTAAATTAGAGGTGTTCCTCACTCATGAAGGAGGACAATGAACTGTTCTCCCCAGGCTGGTATATTTATCCCTGTCCTGAATATCTAGAATTTCCATGAAAAGCAGGGTCATGTATAATTTTTAAAGATCTTATACATACACATGTATTTGGTTAATATCATATGGATTTAATTTTTCTTTATTTTTAAAAGGCTTTTTATAGCTTCTCCTTAATATATATAATAATGTGGGACAGATGTAATTTATTTCTTTAATCTAAAGGATGGCAAAGTCTTGACTGAGATGTTTTATTCCTATGTTCTCTAGGTTCTTTTTTTAATCTCAAACCACGAAAATGTATGGGACTTCTGTTATCTTGCCATGCAAACTAAATGTGCAGTGTCTTGTTTCTATTTAACATGTGCACTTCCATATCTATTCAAATACAGATTTTTAGAGGCACAATAAATCAAAATGTTCTTTTTTTTCCCCCCCTCTATTCTGCTATGGCTTTTTTCCTTAAAGGAAAACAA
This sequence comes from Notiomystis cincta, assembly GCA_013398075.1. NCBI lineage: Eukaryota > Metazoa > Chordata > Aves > Passeriformes > Notiomystidae > Notiomystis > Notiomystis cincta. Next base: position 13,967 of record VZRX01019774.1, read on the forward strand.
ACAAGCACAGAGACTAATGCAGGTTTTTCCCTGATACACCCAGAGTTTCTCCAGCATCCATGATGTGCTGGTGTCTTTTGGAAGAAGAGTGCTGTGCTATCCCCTGTACAGGCATTTTGGGCTGGTGACACAAGCCTTCAGTGACACACTCGTGATTCTGCAGCTGGGTGAGTGTTTAGGGACTGGAAGTTGGACACAACATCTTTATACCTTGGCTTGTTACAGTTACCTGCAGCTTTTCTGTTTAGCGTGAGTTACCTCTTTGAAAAAAGCATTAGGTTTATTTTTTGGACAGAAGGATCACTGAGAAGCAGTGCTTCAGTGGTTTATTTTGAATGCTTGTGAGTTGCAGGATTAAAAACCCACACAAATGGCAATATTAATCTTTACTACTGCCAAAAACTGTTGCTGATTGAAAATCCCATTGACGTTATAAGAGTCAGGGAGTGAAGTTTTAAGGGGAAGATGGATGCTGTCCCTCCTCACTTATCTCCACTGCCTTATGTTGCTGTTCATAAGTGTGAAAAAAAGAAATTTCTGATAACAAAACTGCAGTGATACAGTGCTGACAGCCTTTGGGTTTTTTTCTGAGGAGGATAGTACATGAGAGGTAAGAAATTTGCTTTTCTTTTAATGTTGTGATGGAACATGGTGTTGCAGTGAGTATTCAGTGTTCCAGTGGAATATTGCCTGACTGGGTAAGTTACTGCCAGGATGTTTCAATTTAGAAGTTTGTGGAGTTCTTTTCTTGTCTCAGAATACTGTTCCATTAAAAAAGAGAATAAAGCAGAGTTCAATTTATCTCTAGATGAATGCTCCTCCTTGAAAATGTGGAAAAACACACAGGAGTCTGCAGAGAAAAAGAATGTAAAATAGAAATATATAACTTAAACTTTCCTTCCAAATAGACAGGATGAGAGCTGGTAGAATTTCATGATGGTGTAAAATCAGATTATCATATCAAATGGCAGATACAGAGCTGGGGTCAGATTTTATCCTCATTTGGAAATAGTCTGTGGAAAGAGGACTGGATTTCTGAACCTGTAAAATTCAGGTTTCAGGCTGTTGTCTGGCAGCTCTCAGAGCAAGGAACCTCCAGAAGGATCCAGTGACCTGCAGACACATCCTCTGACTTTCCTGTGACACGTTGGAAGCTTTTTTATTTGTACTTTTAAATACAACTAGTGAGGGTTTTTTGAATAATCAGGGAGTAGTATCTGCACATAAAAATCAGTGTATTTATTGGTCAGTATAATGCAGGGTTGTAACTATGCAAAAATGTCCAATCCCATGTTCTAAAAGCAGACATTTGATGGTTTGCCTGTTGCAGGATTCCCTGTTTCAAGTCTGGCAAGATCTGCAGCCTCTCATTAGAGACTCATTAGGCTACAATAATCCGAAACTTTTAATTGATGAAGAAAGAGGGTTTTTGTTGCAACTTAGTGTAATGTTCACTGATGTACATTGTTACTTGGCAGATGAGGAACAGGAGTGGATCTTGGAAATGGTTTGGGCTGACAGCTTGACAGCTGGAACCTGAAAAAATCAGCAAAATTTTAATTCCACGCATCATTTCTTTCTAAAAGAGCACACTTCTTTTTAGTCAAAGTAGTGATGTTTGACAAGCATTGATGGGGATTCAGTTTAAAAGTTACTAGTTATATTTGGAATTTTATGTTTTCTTTGCTGACTGAGGTGGTTTCCTGCTAGTGGGTTTTATCTGTTCTGTTTGCCATGGCTTTTTGTTCACCCTGCTCCTTCTTATTGCCATCTTCCTCATCCTTGACTTTCATTCTCTGGCTGTATTTTTTCAGCATGGAATTACTTACAAAATAAGTAGACAAATTTTGTGCTTGAACAGCAGGGGGAGTTCTGATCTTTTTTGTTCCTCTTTTTTTTTTTTTCCCTCTCCTTCTCCTCTAAATCTGTAAAATGCAATTTCATCCCTGTTCAGGTTTCATAGCCTAGGAGGAGCCAGCCTCTTGGGAGAGGGTTATTAGATTCCATTTGCAGTGGTGGCTGTTTTCATTTGAATGTGGGTTTTTTTTCCCCACCATTAAATGGTGAAAATAATTTTTTTTAAGTGTTCCAGCTCTTAACCCTTTAGCAACTGTCATCAGAAAACTAAGGGAGGAGAGTCCAGCTAATTGAAATGTTGCATATGAAGGAAAAATCAAACTGACAACAGAAAGATTTCTGGCTGTGGAATGAAAAAACACATTTTTAATCTTCTAGTGTATTTATTGACTGTGTGTCAGATAGTCCTTCCTGAGCCTGAAGTGAGTTTTTTCTTTCATTTTGCCAAACTATTCTGTAGGTAGCAGAAGTAGGAAAAGTTCTCACTGATTCAAGGCCCTGGTCTGCTGTTGGGGAATTATTACGTTGCCTCACACAATTCCATGTGTTTGACCCTGCTGTGAGCTGTGTTCCCAACATCATTATTTTTCCAGCACTGGTATTTGTGTGGGCATAAAGGGAAAAATGCTCCTCTCTTGAGAGATGATGGGACATAACTCCTTGTTATTTGTGAGCTACTTTTCAGTTTAGTTTCCTTCTTTTTGAATACAGAGCCCTGCCTGGCTGTGCCAAAGTTTGGGCCAGCAGAGCTTGGAGCAGTGGGAGAGCTGGGGGAAGGGGCTGCTTCAGCTGTGGAGAATTACACGCATGGCTGGGCCTGCAGGCTTTGGTCTTGCAGAGATTCCTGCTGGATCCAGAGGCTCCCCATCCCCTGGGATGTGGATGCTGAAGGACACAGTTACAGGGCTGCTGTTCCCAGCCTCTGAATCAACCCCAGTTTCCAAGGTGTTTGTAGATACTGTGGTTTTTAAACCCTCAGATGTGAGATGATAAAGATGATCTGTTATGATTTGTTGTGAATTACAAAACCAAAAATCTGTTTCCAGGAAAAGCTGCAGTTTTGAAGTGTCTGCTGGACATTCACAAGATTTTTATGGAGAGTGACCCTGCCTACATCCTGAATGATCTCTTCATTACAGACTATTGCATCTGGATCCAGAAAGTCAAGTAAGTTCTTCAGTAGCTACTGATGTGGGAGATGTTTTTAGCATACTTCAGCGATGATCAAGTATCAGTAAAATAAATTGTATCCTATACCTGAGTATATGATCAGTTTTTTACTTAGTAACTGTGTCTGTCCAGCACTTCTACAAGTACTGAAGCAAAGACATCCAGTGCATTTTTTAAATACAGTGACATCATTGGAGAAGGGAGGGAGGAATTGCATTTTAAATAAAAATGTGTGTTTTCATTAATATATTAATAGGGGGTTTGGGGAAAAAAACAGCTTCTGGAGAATTCTCATTCTATTGTGATCTTTCTTAAGAAGAGAAATGTTTATGTAGCACTTATGTAACTTCAGGCTAAAGACTGGAAGGAGCTTCTAGTTCAAAACTGACAGCACATGCAAAGCATTCCCAGCTGTATGGAACATTGATTTATGGGCTGTAGCAGTTGCACCAATTGATTATTAACACCAGAACAAGTGTCACAAATCTCCATGTGCTCTGTGCTCCTGCCCTGCAGCTCTCCCTGGCAGTGTGGGAAGCTTTGGCTTCCCCTACTTGAGAGGAAGGAGGGACTCTGCCACCTCCAGACAAAACCCCTGCACTTCTGTGCCTCACCTGTGTTCTTTTAATGGACTCAGCATGGCTTATTTCCAGAGTTTTGGGAAGTTTGCAGCCAGACTGGTTGGAATACCAGCATGTTGGAATGGCTTAAAACCAAAAGTATCAGTAGGAAAACAGTGGGAAGTGGATTAAATGATTAAAGCAAGCTGCCTGTTCAAATCGTACTAAGCTTTATATTGTTCTTGTCAGATTTATTCTGTTTTCCATACAGCTTTTGTATTTTTTTTCCTTTTTATGTCTTCACAGCCTTCTCTGAAGGCCCACAAAAGAAGGTGTGAGTTGGAACAGGCATGACTAATATACACACAAAAATGTGATTGTCTTATTTGTTGATACAGCAATGCAGACTCTTAAACCAGTGGCTAAAATAGTCTTTGTATTTAATAAGAGACTGGGGGGGATAAAATATCTGAAGTGCACAAGACAGTGAAGGGGATATAGAGGGAATTTGGTAATAATTGTGATTAGAAAGGGGATTGAGACAGAGAATTGAGCCAGCCTGCACAGGCTGCTGTGTTTAGGGGTGACCTTAGCAATACTTCTTGGAGAATTAAAGACCCTCAGTTCATAGCTGTTCATGATGGTTTGTAGGTGTTGATTCTTATTCTCTGTGTGCTTTCAGTGACTCTGTTCCTATAGGTAACAAAATATATAAAATACTTTAAAACAATTTCAGATATTCCAAATATTTTGGATTTGTCCATGCTGCCTAATTCCAGAAACAGCCAGTTCATTTTACACTGTCATATTTGAGGAGGCCTTTTTCAACCCCTCCTTAAAAGTGTGGGAAATTTACCAAGTATGGGGGAATTCAGGTTGAAGTTGAGTTGAAAAAGTGCAGTAAATAAAGGAGAAAGTTATTTCATGGGTCTTTCACAAAGAAATGAGTCATTAAACAGTAATACCTCTGCTGCCCATATCAATGAATATAATGTCTAGCAAGTCAGTCATAAAGCCCAGTTTTTTTTTAAATCCAGCCCAGGAAAATGCACAGTAGCTATAAGTGACTGATAGATTAACACATTTCCTCCCAGACTCTCACATTATGTCCCAGTTAAGCAGAACTGACAGCTGCTGGAAAGAGGGCAATTAAGCTATCTTATTGTCAGAGTGACATGGCACAATGGCTGTCTGTCATTAGGAGAGCAAGGGAGAGAGAGGAGCTGCAGAACCCAGTCCTATTTTTAGGCCTGAATCAGGACAGCATTTAAGCATATGCTGCAGTCATTGCTGTGCAGTTCAGCAGTGTTTGAAGTTCAGCAAGTGTGAAGGGAGCGGGAACACTTGGGTTTGTTCCTTTATGTTGAAGGGAACAACTGAGCTCCCTTGTCACTCAGAACATCCCTCAACAGGGAGCTGATTTGTCTGTTCAAGGCAAGAGGTCCCAGCCACCCAAGGTGAGGCACCTGGAGAGGAGGGTGGTGCATCTTGAGGGGGAGAAAGTTGTGACATCCCTCTGGGGCCCTGGCACAGGTTGCCCAGAGAAGCTGTGGCTGCCCCATCCCTGGAAGTGTCCAAGTTCAAGTTGAATGGGGCTTGGAGCAACCTGGAATAGTGGAAGGTGTCCCTGCCCATGGCAAGGAGCTGGATTGAGATGAGCTTCAAAGTCCTTTCCCACCCAAACCATTCTGTGATTCTATAATTGATGTGGTAGAAGAGTTTTGGGATGGGAAGGTACTTACAGATGTTATTGTGGTGGTCTTTCAGTGTTACAGTTACTTCCATCTCCAGTCAGTCTGGATACTTGCCCTGTTTTGTTTCTTTGCTGTTATTTGCTCCATACACGCTTCATTAACTTCCCTTGTCTCCATTTCCTCCTGCCCTTTTGTAGCCGAGGATACTCTGAAGTCCATGGAGGGTTTTCCTTTTCTCACCCTCTTTCCCTGGAAGCAACAAATTCCTAGTGGAGGGTGGGGCCTCTTTGCTTAAACAATTAAAACATTAAAAGAACTATAGGTTCTTTTTAGTGAAGAATCTGGGCACTTTAAAACCAGCTGGAAACAAGCTCTTCAGCTCACCTGTGCTGGCAGAGATCTCTGGGTTTAGGAAGAAATTTGGCACAGGCAAAACCATAATGGATACATCCAGTGATAAGAGAGCAGCACCCAGTCCCATTCCAGGTGAAGAGACACACCCCTTGTAGCTACTAGCTTTTGGTTATTCCACGTGGAGACAAAATCCTGATAGCCAACAGTGTGTCAATAGCTGATTACAAATTTGGTTTGAGATCATAGTTTGGCTGTGAGTAAATTAGATGAATAAGTGAATGTGTCACTGGGCTGGCAAAGGCTGATTTATTTTAAGCACAGTATATCTGGAATTGGAAATGATGAAGATGCTGAATAAAACACATACAGGTGGCTAATAGTCAGTTGGGGATGGGGAGTACAAGTGAGGTCTGGAATTTTAAGGGTTTTTATTCTTACAGAAGAATTGAGGTGCCTGTTACCAAATGTCTTAGAGAGTGCAAGATCTTAGCTGGTGTAGCTAAAATTTCATCTTCCTGCTTGCAGTCTCAGAGCTAGTTTTACCTGCTTTCTAGGTTCCTGGTATTTCCCTTCAAGCTGCTTGTGAAGTGACTATTAATAATTCCATCCATTGTGTAAGGTGGCATGTAAATCCTTTTAACTGTTGTTAGGTTGTAAAGAAAGGGGGTGTCTTGCTCAGCCAAACTTATCAGAAAAGAGGGAAAAGTAAATGTTAACCTGGGTAACAAAAGCTTGACAAAGACCTATGGAGGCAGCTTGTGGTAAATCTCAGCAGGTGGTGTCAACATTTCTGTTGAAAAGCCAGATGCAGCCAGATGGAAAATTGCATCTTTAACCCCTGAGGTCATAATGACATGTCATCACTTCATTTGATCCCCCTGCTAAGTGAGCTTATCATCCACCCTGCTGTCACTTCTGTTATTGCTTTCATTTCCATAATAAAATTAAATTTAATTTGCCTGGTTTGCATGCTTTTGTTCTTTAGGTCCAAGCTTTTACAAGCCACTCTGATACATATGGCAGCCTCTCCGAGGTGAAATTAGAACTGAATTTGTGTTCTAAGTCTGGGGGTTTCTCCATCTTTCACACCTTCCTTTAAGCAGAAGGGGATGAAGGAGAGGAGAAGGATTTTTAGGGAAACTACTGGCTGGTTGGGGGCTGCAATATGGGCAGCTGAGAGCAGGGGAGTCCAGGTGTGCATTTATTTATTGCAGGAGAGCCTTTTCCCCCTTCTGTCAGGAGCCTGTGCCTGTGACCCCACAGGAGCTGTGTCCTTTAGAGAAGTCAGAATAGTTTACCCACTGTCTCTTGCTGTTCTGAGGTTCCTTTGTGTGGCCTGATGTCTTTCTCCAGTGTTTTGTGTTCCCCTTTGTGCCAGGCTCTATTCACATGGTGGTTTTTGGCTGCTGTTATACATATGTGCCTGCTGGCCATGACATGGGTGGGAGGCTGAACAAGTCCTTGGCCAGGCAGGCAGTACAGACAGTTCTGCATCCCTGCTTAAGGGAACAGCTCCAGCCCCTGGAAATTTAAAATATTTTTACCTAATATTGCATATTTAGCTTTAAACATGTACCACTTTAATATCTGTAAATGTGTATTTTCTGTGTTCCTGAATTGGAGGTGAAGCTGTGAGTGTTTCTGGCAGTTTTCCAGGGTTTAGTGCTCTCAGTGTAGAATCACAGAAAAGTTTGGATTGGAAGGGACTGTAAAGATCATCCAGTTCCAACCCCCTGCCAGGGGCAGGGACAAGACCAAGTTACTCACCCATCCACCTGCCTGTTGTACAGCTGTTTGCCTCTCATAGTTTTACAGTTTCATGGGTATGAGATGTGCAGAAGAATGCTTGATCCCATATATATCTTTCATTACCACTATTTTTCCACTTTTTAACAGCATAAAATGACAAAGATCGTTGTTGGTGTTGTATTTTGTAGTAGCTTCAACACGTGCAGTGCAGGAGAGCTGTGAGCTGAGACAGATGAGCTGTTAAATTGCCTTGCTGTGTTCTGGGGAGCTGTATCTGCAACTTCCTTTGTTATCCTTCACAAATACGTGCTCTGCACCCTGAGACAAATGCAATGTTGCTAATTTTGGTGACTGTAGGTGTAACATGCCAGTTTGAGCATGGACTCCTTGATTTACAGCAATATCCAGGATTCCTGGTGGCATTTATGCAGTCTCTGTAGAAGCTGCTGTCTTTATTGGAACTAACTAAATTAAAGTCAGCTATTCCTGAGCCTGTCATATTTGCCTCTCCTGGTTTGCAGGTGAGACAGCCCCTGAAAGGTGGGTTTGCCTCATAGGTCTGTTTTCCTTTTCATCTCTCCCTTACAATCGAAGCCTAGTCCTTGTTACACTGTAATTACCCAGTCTGAAGCCAGCAGGGAGTTGCTGCTTGATGTGTAGGATGTGAATTTCTCCTAAATAAATGTAGGATTAATTACATTCACAGCATGTCACGGAGGTGATGAGATCGACTGTGATTGTTCAGCCCCCTTTTCTTTTCCCCAGGTTTTCTGAATCCCTTGTTTAATCAATACAGTGTAATGTTGCCCTGAAGTGTTAAGTTCTGATGCTGCCAAGGCATGAAGGAGTCCAGGACTTTGAGGGGGAAAAAATATTTGTGAGATACAGGATTTTTACTGCCTGTGTCACATCAGATCCTAAAGTGCACAAGGGAGTAAAAAACTCAACTTTAAGTATTGTAGTTTTGGTCCATTGTATTGGTTTTTCTTCAGGCTTTTGCTAGATTTGGGAAAATATTTTGTAACATGTAAACATCTTTAAGCTTGTGTAGTCAAATATGATCTTTCAATGAATGTAAATAGAATTTTAACATACATTCCAATGGCACGTTAAAATAATTTGTGAAATGGATCATTTATCTGCAAACTGAAGAAATTTGATTTGATTATTATCTGCTAAAATCTGGAAAACTTTGAAAAATATTTCAAAGTACATAGAAAAGATCTTGATTGTGCCATTTTTGCAGCTGTTTCTTCTTGGCATTTTTGTTTTCTTTAGTGTTTTGAGTACTTGAAAAGCTCAAAATACTTGAAAAGACACAAGCCAGACTTTTAAAAGTCTTTTGGTATTTGCTTTTGTGCTGCTTGTAGGGTTGATATTCAGAGATTAATGGAATGGTTTGGGCTGGAAGGGACCTTAAAGCCCATTCCCACCCCTGCCCTGGCAGGGACACCTCCCACTGTCCCAGGGGGCTCCAAGCCCTGTCCAGTCTGGCCTTGGACACTCCCAGGGATCCAGGGGCAGCCTGTGCCAGGGCCTGCCCACCCTCCCAGGGAAGAATTCCTTCCCAATATCCCACCTAAACTTGCCCATACTCATCAAGTCCTATTTCATCTTCATGGCATTTTCATGTTCCTAGGAAGGGTTTAACTGAAACCTTTTGTAACTCAGGACTGTCCTGCTAAATGAGGAGTGAATGGAGTTCCTGCTGTAGCCTCAGCACCTCTACTGTGAAAATACTGAGTTCAGACAGGAGCATTCAGGAACAAAACTGTCCTGAAAGGTTTTCAAATGGTCCACTGCAAATGTTAGTTTATTAAATTTTTGATTTGTGGTGGGGGGAAGAGGGAATGTGTTAACACATAATAAAAATGAATTGGTGCTTTAAAGCATTCTCAAATGTTAGAGGAATATGCTAATTTTCAGCTGTTAACCTCCTGGATCCAGCAGCCGTGGTTCCAAAGAACAAAGGCATAAGCAGTAATATATTCTGGATGAAAATCCTGCCTCTTGGCTCTGTGGGATTAATCTGATTTATACAGCACGTTTAAAGCACTTCATCCAGTTGAGGTGTGAGGGAAAATGCCCCTCGTGGTGTTGTGTTTCACGTGTGCTACAGGGCCATGGGCAGCTGCTCCCTGCTCTGCCTGGCTGGGGCTTCGGCTTTACCTTCACTGCTGCCCATGTCAGCCTTAGTTTAGTGGAGGCTGCAGTAATTTCAGGTTTGGTAAAAACTCCACTTTTCAGAGAAAAGCCAAATTGCTTTCATGGTGCTGCTTTGAAAGCAGCTTTGCCATTAGCATGTGCTTTTAGCTTGTGTTGTGCTGTAGCCAGTTGTGTTCACTGATGGTGTCCTGTAACAGCCCCAACACAAAATCCCCCCGTTTGATCTGGTTTGTGGTGAGAGGATTAGATTTTTGACGATGGCTTTTTAATGATATTGGCATTGTGGATGCACTGAAGCCACATAATTCTCTGCCCCCACTCCCTGCAAAACACAAAAAACTCCTATTTTGAAGGTTTTTAATTTGAAGACTATTCTTTCCTGTGCTGTTCTGCTTTGATAAGAGGTACAAGGACAAACCCCAAACCCTGGTGCTGTTTGTGGTCCCACCTTGAGCATGGTGAGGCAGCTGGGGTTTCTCAGGCTGCACACTGCCTGTCCTGTGAGGACTTGCTGCAGGAGCTCAGGACTACAATCCCCAATTATTGTAGCTCATGGCTACAATCCCCAATTATTGTAATTCCTTCTTAGCAGGTTTTACAAGCTGGCATTACTACTGCTGGCAGCCAGTTCAGTGTGCAGCACTGCTTGCTGCCTGCTTGCAGTACTCGTGCTGTGCTGGGTTTGTTTCCCATTCACTTCCTTGGTGGCCTGGAGTGCTGAATTAACTTTGAGCTGTCCCAGCTGCTCTTACCAATAATGAGTGGCTACTTCAGATGGTCTTTGAGATTCATTTTATGCATATTTAAAAATCTGTAAGAAAATACATCATGTGTCTTGTTAGAATTTTTTTTGTTTGGTGGCATTAAATGTTATTTATTTAAAGGTACAAAACAAATTGCACAGGCTGCCCCAGACTGGCCATAAGTGCTTATTTGAACAATGTGTATTTTAATACAAGCAAGTGTAAAAGGACACACTCTAAAAGCTTGTAGAGCACAGTTATGGATTGGAGAATAAAAGGGAATTGAGGGCAGCAGCTTCAGAAAAATAGGTTGGGTCATGTTTGAGAACAATTTGAACCTGAGCAGGTGAGGGGGTGAGTACACTTCAGCTGAAGAAGCAGAGTAGTGTCATTTAGAAGAAGGAAGTGGCATGACCTTAAAATGCATCATTTGTAAGACTGTGTTAAAACACTGATTCTAGTGCTTGTTCAAAAAGATGTTGAAAAATGGAGAGGATTAGGGGGGAAAATACTTCATGAATGTAAATGTCTGAGTGACCTGAGTTAAGCCAAGACATCAAATAAACTCAGGAGTGCTCTGGTAAGAAAATTAAGGGTTGATTAGGACTTGTCTTCAAGTATGATGGGACAGATTTCAGGTTTTAGCCATTGAGTTGTATAACACAAAAAAATAAAAATCACACATTTCTGCCTATTTAAACAGGAAGAATTCAGACAGCAATAAGCTTTCACATTTTCCTAGTGAAAAATAATTCTGAGTTGACTCATTCTCCCCGTGTTGTTGGGTAATTCTGTACAGTCTTACTTGTTTCTATCAAAATTACATAGCTCACATGAGCACCTTGTGGTTCAAACCTGAGCTCTGGGTCTGGTGCAGAAATTATTGGAGATTCTGGGCAATTTATTATGCTACTAAAACAGGAAATGCTATCACATTTTCCTTAAAACTTAGGTAGGAGTTTACCAGTTTATCAAAGGGAACACTGCCTGTTGGTAGAACCCCCAAATTTATTTATTTTCATCCCAAGTCATCTGCTCTTACCCCTTAGATCACAATTCTTAGATTTAAAAATAGCAACTAATGATTTGCAGGCACATTGTATGTGTCTCTTCTTTCACTGTTTTGATGCATGTTTTTAATACATTTTCTGTTTGTTTGCTGCCATCAGGAGCTGTCAGTGCCTCTCCTTGGGTGCTGCATCTTGTTTAAGGCCTGAACTGTCACTTCAGGTGTCTGTAAAGCAGGAGGTGCACACAGAGCATTTGTAAATAACAATACCCAACTAATATAATACATTGACTTAAGAGCCTTAAGGCAAAACACTGCCCTGAGGGCTCAAAAAGGTGATAGACAGGTGTGTAAAATACCAGAAATTCCCCCTCATGTATGTTTTAGCAAGCCCTGTAAAACATGGATTTTTAACAAGGGATTTAATCTCTCCTTCCAGCTGCTAGCTGCAGTTTCCTTTGATGTTTTTGCTCTCCTGCCCTCTGTTGTTTTTTCCTATTTATTCCATCGCTTTTCTATAGCTCATATTCCTTCAGGCTGTGTCTGAATGCACCTTGCTGTGGGCAGAGAAGGCAAAGAAGAAAGCCATTTTTTTCCCCCCTCAGGCTACTGCTTTGATTTTCCAAAGTTGTTGGGAGGCAGTTCCTGTGTGCCTGCAGAAGGGTCAGTGATCTGTGTCGTGTCTTTTCAGTCAGCACAGCTCAGCTGAGTGGATCTCTGGTTTGATGAGGGGAAGGATGAGCTCCTGCAGTCGTTGCCTTTCTGAGCAGGTGGAATGTGCAGCTCTGGGAAGGGGAAAGCTGAGCTCCAGGCTGGGAACATCTTCCTGCTTTGTTTCCAGCCTGCTCAGCAGCTAGCTTAATAACAGTAATAATTTCTCTGAGGCAGGATCATGGAATCATGGAATAGTTTGGGTTGGGAGGGACCTTGAGAGGCATCCAGTGCAACCCCCTGCAATGAGCAGGGACATCTCCAGCTTGGTCAAGTTGCTCAGAGCCCTGTCCAACCTGGCCTTGAATATTTCCAGGGATGGGGCAGCCACAGCTTCTCTGGGCAACCCCATTCCATGTTTTATCACCCTCATTTTTAAAAACTTGTCTTGCATCTAATCCAGCTCAACCCTGGTGCAGTTCAAAACCCCCTTGGGTTGTGCCCCAGAGCAGCTGCAACAGGTGCCTGAACACAACGGGGGTGTGTGGGAGGAGCTGGGAGCAGGCTCTTCACTTTAGGCCCTTGCAGAAATCTGCTTTCCTGCCAGGCATTTGCAAGGTGCTCAGGTGTGGTGTCTTTCCCTGTTCAGACTGTGTGAGTTGAGAATGGACTCAGAGAGGGCTGCAGGTGAGTTTTCCCTTCGAGTGTTCCGGTGTCAGTCAGAGCGATGCAGCAGTGGAAGGGTTAAACTCTGATCAGCCCCACTGTGTTGTTTGGTGGATAAATTCCATTGTAAAGGAGTAGGATCACGGTGGAGTAATGTTTGTAATTGTGCCTTTAAGCCTGTTCCCTGCCATTGCTGTTATTTTTGTTATACAGGACTTTGCTAGCAGTGTCCTGACACTAAAATTCACATTTTGTGTCCTGCTGGGTGAGAGCCCCTTTCATTTCCATATTGTAACACAAATTGTGTAATTTGCAGCATGAGAAGAGCCTTTTCCTCCATCACCAGCAGTGATGGTGAAGACCAAGTCCTAGGTAATGGCAGCAGAGAAACTTGAGGGAGATGGGGCTAATACAGAACAGTTGTCAGTGTTCCATTTCTGTAACACAGCTGATTTTTCTATCATTTCATAAAATCTGTTTCCTTTTCTGCATCTGTTTTGCGGTGAGTTATCTATTCATCTTTCATTATTTGTGTTTATCATATATGACTTTGGAAGCTGTGCCATTATTAGATGTTTGGACTGGCTGCAACTTACTGGAGCTGTTTTGGCAACAGAGCTCCGTTGAACTATTCTTAAAACATATAAATATCCTTCAGTTTCTTTTTATAGTCCAATATCAATTCCAAGTCTGTTTTCTCTTATGAATATTTTCATAATATCATCTACATAAGTAAGCTGTACTTGATTTCTTTCATAATCCGTGATCTGTTTGGTTTCAACTTATCAAAAAGACCAAGTAATGAAAGTAAGATGTTATATTGGAAAGCTTCATCTTTTTTTAAAATATTTATAAATGTGAAGTTCAGCTCATGCAGTATTTAGATTCATTATGAAAGAAGCACTGTGGAATTTCAGAATAAATATGGGGGGAAAAGTCACTTGAAACATTCAGACTTATTAACATAAAAGAAGTCACTTAAATTGAAATGATGGTGCTGTGTTTTATATTTGATTTATGGTTAACAAAGTGTAATACTTTAAGCTTTGTAGATAGCAGTTGATGTTTACAAGACTGCCAGTTGGATTCAGTGTAAGTACATCACTCTTGGTTTCAGGATCCACATAATGCCCTTTGAAAGCCAGAATTCCAAGATTAAAGCATTTTATGTTCCCCTTAAGCCCTCTGGATTCTCCCCCTCAGCCCTTGTTTATGGGCAGGGCTGTGTTCTGTCACCTGCACACAAGGGGGGTTCTCATGGCCAGAGCAGTTTCTGGTGCTGCATTTCTTTTCCTCTCCTCTCCATCTGAGGTGGGGGCACCTGGCTCACAGGGAGATGCATTTTCCAGACATTCTGAAACCAGCACTCCCTTCTTTTGCAGTGTGGTTTCCTATGTTTGCAATGAAGATTTCCTTCAGGGAAATCCTTTTTTTCCTGCAGGGAATCCTTTTCCAGTCTCTGCTTTGTCTGATATCTGAGAGGGAGGGAGGAAAAAAGGCTTTATAAACTTTCCAACCCAAGCCTTGTGCCTTTTTCCCTTCCCCACATCCTTTGACACCTCCACCAGGCACGAGGCATATCCACAGCTGGAATTAGCATGGATCAGCTGGCTGGTGGGTGCCTGCCCTGGCCTCTTACCAAGTCCAGACACAATAGCTGTGTCCTGCCAGCCTTGTCCCAGGAGGCTCATTATTTACCCCTCTGCTTATTTTCATGAAATTCAAAGATCTTTAAATTCTAGTTGCTCCTACATTTGATGAAGTTGCCTGATGTTTCCAAGAGTTGTTAGAAAGGAGATGATTAACAGTCTGTATGGACATGGACAGTGTAACTGTGTAGAGCTGGGTTATTTAGGCTAAAAACCAGAATCCATCATCTTGAGAGATAGAAAGCATGAATTCCTACCTGCAGTTGCTTAGAAGATCTTGCACAGACTGAGCACTTTTTTTTTTTGAGTACTGACTGGAAGGGTAGAAATTAAGTATCTTTGATACTTTGATGTGTTGGGGAGATGCTTTGTTTCTTTCCTATGAAAACAGTGGTTAATCCAGGACTAATTCCTGTTAACAAATGTTGTGTTTTTGCTGCTGTGTCTACACTCATCTGTCTTTCTTTTGCTGCAGGTAAGGTAGAAGATTAGTTAAAGTTTAGGTCAATTTTTACCTGAGTCCTGAAGAAAATGGTCCTGGTTTTCCTTTACTAACATTCTTCCATTATCTTCTGTACTCATTGATCAGAGCTAATGAGATTTTAATGGGGTTATTTATGGCTTCTGCCTCTTACTATAAAAGTGTATAATAAACTGAGCACATGAAACTGTTGGATGGTGCTGTTTGTGTTTATCTCTGTTAATTGCACAACCTCTTCTGTGATTCTTTCAGATCTCCTCAGCCAGGCAAGGTATGATGAGCTAACCAGCTAATAAAGGCTGGAAAGGAATTTAGTAGATGCTACATATTCATCTTTCTGATGATTAGAAAAGAGTGTTTTTGCTCTCTTCTGAGTGAGGGCTTTTTGCTGCTGGGAAAGGGTTCAGGTGCTGTGTGTATTTTCCAGTTCATGCCTTAACCTTCATGGTAGTGTTGTTGTGCTTTAAGTTTTAGCTTAAAGGAAATAGTTTTGTTCCCAGATCTGGATGAAATAAAATCTGTGCATAGATTCCCCAGATTTGTGGGGAACTGGGGTAAAAAGTGTGTAGTAAGGTACTGTAGCAATAAAAACAGTGTAAAGTTGGTTGCTGTCATGGTCTGTAACACAGCACTGTGCATGACAGGCAAAGTGGGTGGCATTATTAACATTTACCAAGATTACTTTCTGCTCTGAATTTCCTTCAGAACTTCCTTTGGAGTATTTTTGTTCCCTGATCCTGAACTTGCTTTTTCAAAGCTATTTCACTATGATTGGAGGTCACTGACTAGTGTATAATTGAAGCACTCATTATAAATAACCTTGAAAGTGAAATAATAAATGGTGAAATATGTGAGATGCTATAAAACACACTCTAAAAGCTGTAATTGAGCCTTAGTCTCTTGTCTCCAGGCACATTCTGAGGCTCAAGTTCTTTTGTAACCCATGACTTTTTAAAGAGTGGTCTGGGCAAATGGATGGTGCCTTTAGTGTGATGAGTTTCTTATTACTGCACCTAATGTCCATTTGTAAGGGTTCTTTTCCTGAACTGGGGGGGATTTGTGCTCTAACCTCATTGTTGGACCATTTATGCAATTTTGTGCCTGTTGACTCGAGCTGTTTCTGCATTAATGAATTCTGCTTTAGTATTCAGTGCCATCATCGTTATTGCTCCTGTGTCTTACCAGTCAGGGCTGATCAAACCTAGACTCTTTCATGTCTTGAATATTTTATTAAAATCAAATTGTCTGTCAATTCTGTATCATAAAAATTCAATCATATTTTTTTCTTTCAAGCTGCTTGAAAGTGCATATCAGGTGTGGAGGGATGTTTCTCAGTGTTAGTTGCCTTTCTGAAGGAATCATGGTACTTTGGGGCTAAACCCCTGAAGTTTAAGTTCTGTTACAGCCAGTTGACAATGTGCCTTTCCTCTGCTTTATCCTCCACCCCTGGCTCTCAGAATATGCTGATCAGTGACCAGGGTGATCTCAGTCACCAACTTGGAGAAGCTTTCCCCAAACATCACCAGTTTGGTTGCTCCAGTAGCTGTTTGGGACTAGATTGAAGCTGCATCTGAATTTTTGAGCAGAGAACAATTTATTTTCTTCTTGATGGACTGGTTGGGTGCTTTGCCAGCTGTGTCATTCTTGTATGAGCTCACTTCTTACCTTTTGCTTTCGTGTTTGGCTGTAACTTGTTGGGCCTTCTGCTTTGAGAGAACTTGGGCTGTGGACTTACTGCCATAGGGATATTAATTTCCATCAGGATCATGACAGAGTTCCTGTGGGAAGTTGATTTGCCATTATCAGGACACTGGATTGAACACTGTCTCTTCATACCCCTGCTGTCTGGGCAGATAAGGCTTGGGCTGGAAGACAGTGATGGATGGAATCCACTGTGGGCAGGGGGAAAATGAGACCGTCTGAAGGTGTGGAGAGCCTGTCCCTTTGCAGGTGCCCTTTTGTTCACTAGTGACAGACCCTGCAGAAACAGCAGTGATGTCCCTTTGCAGTCAGTCCTCAACCAGGCTTGGTGGCAAGGCAGAAAAATTCCATTATTCCTGATAGTTTAACTGACATTTCAATGTCTTGCAGATAGTAAATTTGCACACTCTGTATCTGAACTGCTGAGACTCTGGGATAATATCTGGTGATGTCTGAGATAATATTAACTCTAGAATTGTCTTAATACTTGCAGTGCCTCTGGCTAAATGAATAATTGTGGGAAACTGTAAGCAGTGCTGCCAGGTATGTAATTTGGAACACATTTACAGTGGGGATACTGGTCTGGTTGTGTTGCTTGATATCTTATCTGTTTTATCAAAGAAAGAGGCTGTCTGTGAAACTTTCTCTCCTAAGTCTGAGTTTTGCCAGGCAAAGGTAGTGTAAATATAGCCTGATGCTTTCTCTTTAAACTTGGTAGCTTGTTGTATGTTAAAGATATAAAATAAAGGCTCTCGTGATGCAGCAGACAGGAAGCCTTTTGCTTAATGCAGCAGCTTTACTATTAGATGGATCCTGTGTGTCCAGAGCTCCTGCTGAGTGGAGATAAGTTAAATAACTGCCCTTTCTGCATGTGTCAGCCCTGCTGAGAGCACAGCACGCTGCTGGTTTGGGTTTGAAAGCTTCCCAGGGAGTCACAGGCCTGGCAGGGACACGGCCCCGTGCTCACACCCGGCGGAGCCCACGCTGCTCCAGAGGCACGTCTGTGCTTGAAGCCTCTGCTGCCTCTGAGACTTGTTTATCTTGCCTGCAAGGCTTGAAGATAATTAATGTGAAGTGTTTCACACTCCAAAACAGGGCTCGTCAGCCCCGTGGAGCCAAGTCCTGCCAGCATGGGGGACTGATTCCCACTGCAACACTGAGTGGGCTCTAACCACATGGGAGCAACGTGGTCTTTAGTTAATTCTGAGATCAATTAGGTCACATTCAAAGTCAGAGCTGCTCTCAGTGCTTACGATACTGAGGGTCCCATGCTTGGTTCCTTCCCTGCTGGGACAGGAGCAGCCCCATGTGCCCTGGCAGCTCTGTGCTGTCACTTGGCCAGGACCGAGCCAGGGAGACACCAGGGAGATTCTGCTGGGTTTTGCCATGTCTTAGACCTTGTTTACACTGTGTACTTCAGGGGATGTTCATGTACAGCTGGGAATGCAAAGCCAAATTGATGAGCCAGTAGAAATAATCCTGCTATTGTTTATAAAAACAAAAGCATGCTGGAGCTTGTGCCTGTGCAGGAAAAGTCACTCCTCATTCCTCAGTGGGATGTTACTGACTCCAGCTCTGGGAGCCTGTGCTGCCAGTGTGACTCCTTCATGGAACTACGGAATGGTTTGGGTTGGAAGGGACCTTAAAGATCAGCCAGTTCCAACCAGGGACACCTTCCACTGTCCCAGGGTGCTCCAAGCCTTGTCCAGCCTGGCCATGGACACTGCCAGGGATGGGACAGCCACAGCTTCTCTGGGCAGTGACATTCACTCCCATGTTTGCACATAACCTGCAGTGTTTTAGATCTGTAATTCCCCTGCCATGATTGAGTATGCAATGCCACCATCATCAGAATGAGGAGCAGAATACTGATTTTTATATTTTCAAGTTCTCTTTGAGTTTGTTTGGTCTTTTTAACATAACTGCTAAAACAAGAGTACTGGCTGTAAGGGGAATACCAGGCAGATGGGAAGGTCTGAGTTATTAACACTCTTTAAACCTTTTTCCTTTCATGGTGCTGACTGATGGACATAATGTACAGAAGCATAATTTTTTTTCTTGTTTCATCATTTGGGAAAAACAAGAGGATTTTGTGGCTGGATGTACCCCCCACCACCACGTCCTGCATTTGTTTTTTACTCTGAGTGACTGGGTTGATCTTTGTCTTCCCTTCCAGCTTATGTGAAATCTTCCTTGGAAACAGTCAAATCCCTGAAGTCTGTCTGCAGTGAGACTTCTTCCTCATAGCTCTGTGTTCTGGAGATTACAGCTATCTTGGCTCTTCAGATCCAGGTGCTCTCTGTACTCCCTGGAACAGGAGGCAGAACTGGAGCTTGTAGGAGTTTGTCTCTACCTGGAGCTGTCCTGCTCTGCTCCCACCCTGTCAGTCGTGTCTGAGCCCTGCATCAGTCCCATCACCATCACTTCTCTTCATGCTGCCACAAGTGGCCTTTGCTGAAAACCTCTAATGATTTCCCTTTCTTGTTGCCATAATCCTCTTTTTATTTTTTGCAGAGTTTTATCCATCTCCCTTTATTTGCTAAATCTCCTTTGATTCTTTGTTCTTTTCAGTCCAGTTTCACTCCTTTATAATCTAAGATCTATAGAACAAGATTTTTTTTTTCTTCTTCTACCACCTGAAGAAACTCTCCTGTGCCTAGACAAGGATTACTGTAGTTCTGTCTTGGAATTTTAATTCCAGACTACATGGACAAGCCCCGAGATGCTTCTCTTATCTGTTCCTCAAAGCGATGCATTAAACAAAACATGCATCTGATCAGTTTAACCTGTAATTAAACATTTTCCTTAAGCAACTGACATCGTGATAACTAATAATTATCATGTGTAGCACCTTTAAAACCTATTATGCATGTTTATGTAAGAACACTATTACCATAATAATAAGATATCATTACCACAAATGTGCATACTGAATGAGCATGTCTTAAAGTAATCATGGATTCCATTAATCATACTTGAAAAATTAAAGTATTTGCTGTCTAATCTCTCAAACACTACTCCAAAGATTTTGGAAACAGCAGGGCCTGTTCACTGCAGGTCCCTCACACACAAGATCTCATTTCTGGTGTCTCATTTTTGCTTCCTCAATTGTTGCTTTTCTTTCAGCTTGGGAAACCATTAGCTCAGAGACCCATGGTCTCTCTTGCAAAGTGTTTCAGGCTGTTTGCCTGTTTTATTGTCCAGGGAGTGTAAGAAAAGTAACCTTTTCTTAAGGCTGGTGTGAAATGCACTCCTGAAACTTGGTGCTCCTTCACATTAGATAATTGCCTTACAGGAGATGAACTGATGGTTAATTGTAATTCTCTTAGTCCCTTGCACAGGGGAAGAAAAGGAAGAGCCCTGTTCTTCAAATGTTCTTGGTTTAGGTTTTTGTAACATAAGATGGCAGAGTTGGGGAGTGGATGTTTTTGGGTTTATGTATAAAATTGTCAAGAGGTGACAGTTTTGAGTTTGTCTCATATTGAAAAGTTGAGCTCTGTAGATTCTGACAGAAACAGACCAAAAGTTGGGAAAGAGCATTTGACCTCCTGAGAAAACTGAAATGAGACTTTTTTGCAGAGTCAGAATATTTGGGGTTGGAAGGGACCTTTAAAGGTAATCTTGTCCATCCCCTCTGCAATGAGCAGGGACCTCAAATACCTGACATGGCTAAGAGCCAAAAAAAACACCTTATTGCTTTAGGGAGATCATTCTTTTATCTGTCAGTAGGACCATTCTGAATTTAGTAGAATAATGTGTATTGAGTCAAACAAGTTTATCATTGTATATTTTCTTCCTTAATATTTGGCATTAGATAACCTGGACACAGCAAAGTATTTATTAATATCAAAAAAGCACATTATGTCATCCAACTCCTTAATACTTGGTGCAGTTCTGTGGTATCTTTCTGTGTCTTAATACATAAACTGCACTATAAGAGAATAGTGAAGGAGTTGGAGAGGATTTTAAGGTCTGAGAGTCTGGAGCAGGGGAAATAGGCATCAAAAAGTAGAAAAATAGGCAAAAATATGAAAAAGCAAAAAAAAATATGGAATTAGGAAACAAATTGACAGACACAGTGGAAGTGTGGGGAGAAATAGGACTTTGAAAATTGCTTTTCTGTCTGTAATGGCAGCAGTAAAGCAGGTGGGTGAGAGGGAGCTGGGGGTGTCACCAGAGGAAATTGCTGTGCCAGAGGGTGTGTGGTGAGTCACTGGTGGTGTCAGTGAAATTACAGGGAACCACAGAAAATGGGTTTAAAAGAGGGTTCTCTGCCACAGGGCACATCCAGCCTTTGGAGCTGCTCTGGCTGTGGACAGTCAGGGAACAGGAGAGGAAAAGGAGCTGAACCTTCGTGTTCTGAGCAGCTCTCACAGGGAAAGGGACACGTGCACAGACAGAAGGGAGGAAAGAGCCTGTTTCAAATGCAAAGCAAAATGCTTTCTGAAAGGAATATAAACTCTTGTGACTGGGGGTAGAAATCAGCTTCTCTCTCCCCAGTGTGCTCAGGATGCAGATTTCCCTGCAGCCACTTGCTCTGTTCCCACCTACCTGCAAGGCTCCCTGAACCTCTCCATGTATCCCTTGGCTTCCTTTCCTCTCCCTGGACTGGTGGAGCAGGAGAATGCTTGCTTTGTTCCCAATTAGCTTGGCAATTTCTCAAATCCCCCATAACTTTTCAAGGAAAAATGCAAGTCCTTGATAAGGAAATGGAAATAAGTTGCCAGAAAGAAAACATTAGAATAATGTCTTTTTAAAATTTGGTACCTCTCTTTTTATTAGAGGCTGCTAGGATGATTTTGCATTTAATTCTTAGCTTTAAGTTTGAAAATTCTGGAATTATAAATTTTCTGTTGCTTTACTTCTGGGAAAGTTTTTTCTCAGTTTTCTGGTCTGGGGGTTGAACTAAGGAAGCTTAGTGGGTTTTATTCAAAGTTTTTAAAGCATTTAAATGTTGCACTGTCTGTAAAACACGTAAGAAGCTGCACTGAATTTCCCTTCCCCCATTTAAAAATACAATTCCTTTAGGAGCAAAAAAAAAACAAACCAGAAAAAAACCCTGGAAGCATCTACGTTATACTGAGTAATTATGCCCCCTGGGAAATAGAATATAAAGATCTTTAAAATCATTCAAGTGAGAGAACAAGCACTTTAACTTTTGCCTCGCAGGAGCCGTGTATTACATCCCCAGCTCCTTGCTCCAGTGTCAGTGTCGTGCCTTGCAGGTTCACAGCTCTGGCAGAGGAAATGAAACCCAGTCAGTTACTGCAGGATTTATGGCAGACCTGCTGCTGCAGGAAGTGGTGAAAAGTTGATTGATAGTCTGAGGCAAAACTCCACAACAAGAAACAGGATGTATGTTTGGGTTTTTATACCCATTTTCCCCTCTGCCCTCAGCCCCCTCCGTTTCAAGGCACTCTCCTACTTGTCAGTCTCTATCTATAAATCCGTGGTGCCCTTTCCTGGCAAAGCACGTGCTGCCTTCCACCACTCGAGGAAATGGATGGGGCTGGACCAGAGAATTGAAGCCAGTGTGGTGTGTCTGCTTTATTAGGGGCATTTATCTAAATGGTCCTGCTACTCCTGCTGAATTATGTTTCAGCTGAGTTCCAAGTGCAGGGTGAAGTACATCTGCAGACAGAGTACTGAACATCTCCTGTGACTGTGGGTGCACCAGGCTGGCTGGCAGAGGAGGAGCATGGATCACTGAGCAGAATGTTCTCTTGGTTCATATGCATCTCACAGATCTATCTGGGAGGATTTTGCTGCACATAAACTTCATCCAGCCATCCCTGTGCTGCAGAGTCTGCTGCTAAAGGCAGAAAACCTGAAAAGGTTTCTTCTGAAACCTCTTCTCCCTCGCTGTGCACTGCTGAAGCCTCCAGCAGCAGGATCTTTCCTCAAAGTATCCTCAAAGTCTTTCAGTGGGATACTGTCTAACCTTGTGGGAAAAGTTACCCCAAATTGTAATTATGAATACTTCTGATTTTTTTTCCTCCTGTAACATCCACTTTTACAATCAAGGTTGAAGAAGAAAGTTGCTGGCAAATGGAAGAAGTGTTTAAGATCCGTGTTCTCGTTATCGAATGGGAAAGTTCTCCTTGTCAGGTTCAGTAACAAATCTTGTTCTTTGTTAAAGGTCAAAAAAGTTGGCTGCACTCTGTGAGTCCTTGCAGAAAACCACGCTCAGCAAGTCCCACATGGGGCTGGAGCTGGAGGAGCTGGAAGCAGCAGCAGTGCTGGTACAGGAGGAAGAGAAGGCGTTAAAAGCTGCTGGCACAGTTTCCAAGCAACAGCTGCTTTGCTCCGAGTCGGAGACAAGTGACTCTGAAGAATCCAGCAGCACTTCATCATCTGAGACAGAAGGCTCTGATTCAGATGAGCAGGAGTCCTCGACCAGCAAGGATGGGGAAATAAATTCTTTCCCAGGCACGCTCCAGGAGGAGAGGACAGCTCCACTTATTGACTGTAATGGATTAAGGCAGGCCACAAACGCTCCGGCGATGGAGGTCGGTGATGGAAAATCAAAGGTTTCCTTGCAATCCACCACTCCTCCTGGAAAACTGGTGGAAGAATTAGAAATGCAAATCCACTCTGCACTGAGACTTTCAGAGCAGCCTGAAGGATTGGCTACTGCAGGCTGCATTTCACAGGAACAAGAAGAAAACCCTGTACCCGAGCCTGCCAGATTTTCAGAAGATGCTGCTGGGAAGGGAAATTTCTTGGAGGTGTCTCCCAAGCCAAACCCGTTGCTTTTTCTCTGCAGCACAAATGAAGCTGAAGACTGAAGGACCATGCAGGAGTACAGTGTGACCCACTAACTCACAGCTTGTTCTGTAATGAGCTGTCCCAAGGCTGTCCTGAGCTGCACAAAGATATTTTTTCCATTTTGTTGGAGGACAAGACTGCTTTGAGAAGAATTGATAGGACTGTGTGATACTCTCACAGCTAATTTTTATTTTTCTCTAATTCAGCAGTCTCATAGTTGATGTGAGAATGTATAATTTCAATAAACTTCTAGAAACAGTTTTCATTCAGTTTATTCAGTGATAGAATGATGTCCTAATCAAATACAACTGAAATGACTCATTTTAATTTTCTTTAGCTGTTGGAATTTACTTGAAAAATACCCTCATTATCTTTGTATAAACTTGTTTATGCTTTGTACTGCTATTTTTAAATGCTGCATAGCAAACCACTTCAAATAATGGTTAAGTTTAAAAGTTTAAATATTGATGGCAAATTATTTTAAATTATATAAATTCTGTATTTTTTGTTCAAAATAAAGGAAATTTCTATACCATCAATACAAGATCCAGTGGTTGTGTCTTACATGTCTAAGAGCTATATTTAATGTTTCTTTCTGCAGATGCTCTCAGTTCTACCACATGTGAACCAGAGTGAAGGAACAAGATCATTTGTGGATCCTGGAACAGGACTGGGAGCAAACTTGGCCTCTGTAGTCCTGGCTTTGTTAGTCTGGCCCACAGCTTTGGCCAAATTATTTATCCTTTTTTCCCTTTATAATGTTCAAGTAATCCAGTTGGGTTAATTCAGTTTGTTAGTGATTTCTGTTACTGAAATTGGGTGGCTGCTGCCAATCTTCTGCTGTTATTCAGTGTCTGCAGAAGGATTGGGGAAGGTGGAACATGGACCACCAGCTTTGGCTCAGCAGGAGCACCTGATTCACTCCTATGGAGAAGAAAGTTTTGATTACTTTTCAACCTTTTTTCTATTAAAAAGTGTATAAAAACCCTAAGCTAAAGGACTTATTCTTCACCAGTGCTGTTCCCTGCTGGAAATCAGCAGGTGAGCTCTGTTCCTGCACCAGCTCCTGCTCGGTGAGAGCTGCAACCCTCACCTGCCAATATTTTTTATGTTCTTAAATACCTGCTGGTCTCTTAATCAGTCTCTGTGTTCTGTTCCCTGGGGGAGAAACCTTTCCCATCCTGTGTGTCAGGGAGCACTTATTCTTCTAAATGCCAGCAATAAAATCCACACTGGAGCTGCCAAAGTCTGAGAGAAGGGGGGAAAATGCACTTCAGGAGAAAAGAGCAACGGTCCTGCTCTCCCCAAATTCCAGGGGTGAACTCAGGAGCTTCCTGCAGCTGCCCAGGGGCTGGGAAAGCTGTGTAAAACTCTGTTTTCTGGTTGTGGAGCTGATAAGGGATGTTGGTTGTTGTGGATTGATTAATTGATGGCAATTTCATGTGACCTCTGTAGGGGTGGGGTGTGAAGTTTTTGCTTATGAGGTGATGGGAATTTCACCTGTGGCTGAACTACCCAGCACACGTGGGGTGCCCAGGGTGAGCAGTGTTGAGTGAGATGTGAGAGGGAAGCCTTAATTCTCCAGAGAGAATTCTAAAAGAAAAGTGGAGTTTTAATACTGACCAGCCAAAATTGAGGCTCACTGAGACTGTGAAGTATCAACAGTTGGGAAACCAACCAAACAAAAAAAATGAGGAACTCCTGAGGAGTCACATTTATGTAGAGAGGAGGGAGGGAGGCCTTTGCACCCAGGAGTTGGCTGGAAAAGGATGGAGATGTCTTAGGCACTTTGCTTGTTCATGTAGTGCTTCAAAAATGGGGTATTAAAAGCAGCAAGTGAAATACTGGAAACCATCAGAAGGAGCCAAACAGAACTGGGTTTTGATTTTTATTCATTTTTCTCATGGGAATAGTGCCTTTTCCTTTCCCCAAATTAAAAATTAGAGCTGAATTGATTAAATATCTTTTTTTTTCCCCTGGCTTTTCTTAATTCCAAACAGATCTGTGAAAAGCTTGTAAAGGCTTTGCTGGGTGTCAAAACAAGAAAGCATCGATTAGAGTTGATTTACTGCAATAAATGATAAATATGGCAAAGGCTTTGATTCACAGCCCCGAGTGAAGGGGCCGGTGACCCTCCACCAGTGCCACAGCTGAGAGTTGTCACAGCCCAGCCGATGGCTCAAGGCTGCAGAAAACAAACAGGGAAGCACATGTCAGGCAGATAAATTGCTCTGCTGTTTGGAGCTCTCCGTGGAGGCCATTTGTCTCCCAGATAAGGAAGAATGCACTCCAGAGCCCGGGGGAGATAAGCTGGGAGAAGAAAATGAATGTGGAGCCGCTGTGGTGGCACCTGGGCAGTGGCACAGGGGGCAGAGAGGGACCCCCAGCCCGGGGGCTCTGCAGGGAGCAGGGGAGCACCCAGGGAATGGCTCGTGTGGACTTGCAGACTTCTCTTCCTCGCCTCAGCAGTGCAGGGTATTTGTACCTGGGCAGCAAACAACGAAGGGCTGCCAGTGTCAGCTGGCTGAGTCACACCAGCGCTTTCTGAGCCGGGCGTGGATCTGTTCCTCCCCTTCTTCACGGTGCGTGGGCTGCAGCCCGGGGCTGTGTGGGCACATGTGAGGCATGACTTGGCATTGACACAACTCTGGGTTTGTAGTATTGTGGTACCCATAAATCAGGTTATTTTTATATCCTTAGGTTTTGGAGGAGTGACGGTCCCACTTCGACAAATGCTGAATTTGGTGACCTGACTGAGATCAAATAAATCCAAAATGCTCTTGGTGATGTTGGTTTGCATTTCTTTAAATGTTTTCTCTCACCATAACCCACTGTACAGCAGCAAGTGAGCACAGGTGGTGGCACTTTGAGACAAAAACAAGGTCTGTGTCCCTTAGGTGAGGACTGAGGTGTTGGCAGAGCTCCATGAAGGACAGCCCTGAGCCAAGGGCAGGTCATTTCTGTGGGAGAAGGGATTAGCATGGAAAAGGACAGAACATTTCAGGTGTAGAAAGCAGCAAGGCCAGCAGGTGATCATGTTACTCCCCAGTGACCCCAGGAGCTCTTTGGTCAGTCCCTCTCTTCGATGCTCATGTGCTGAGTGACTTTGGAAATCATTTTCCCTGGTTCCACAGAGGTACCAGGCCCAACTCAGGAAGGTCCAGACTCTGGAAGGAGAGCACAGAAATAGAGCAAAAAGCAGTAAAACTCAAATCTGACAGTGGAGATGTCTCTGTCTGCTACTGACTTGTGCAGAGCAAGGGTGAGAAGCTAAAATCTGCCATTTCTGATGTATTCTCAAATACCTTTCTGTGAACCAGCATCCACCAGTGCCTTGGGAGCTGTGGTGCTCACCCACATCAGCTGGAGTCACTGCTCCTCTAAACCTCTGGAAATTTGACAAAGCTGGCCAAAATGAGATCCCAGAAACCTGTTTAAAAATGCAACGTGTCTGAAGGCTTGGCCTCTGTCCCACTGTGTGTCAGTACCTCCATCAAACACCTCTGAGCCCTTTGAGGCCTCAGCAGCACCTGCACAAGGCTTTGGTGGCTCTCTGGGACAGGTCCTTTCCTCAGGCAGTCCTGGGGCACAGCTTGCTTTGAGTCCCTAGCCCAGGATAAAACCCACTGGGTGCGTGTGAGACCCATTTCTAGCTCTGGAAACAGATCCCTGGTGCTTCCTCCTGGCAGGAAGATCACCTTCCTTGAAGAGCCCAGAAATGTAAAAGCCTCTCTCACTCATCCCTGATTTTGGCTTGTACCCCTCTTCTCCATGGAGAGCCCCCTTGCTGAGGGTTCTCCTGCTCCAGGAGGTCCCAGCTCTGTTCACAGGATGCTCATGCACAGCACACCTGCTCTTTATGTCAATTTATTTGACTTTCTGTTGTTTTTTATCTTCTCATTCTGCCGTTGGGATACGGTGAGGCCTCTCCATGCCCTGCTTTCCACGGGGTGGGATCTGCAAGGGCTGAAGAAGCAGAGCAGAGGAGCAGCGAGGCAGAGCTGACCTTAAACAAAGCTGTGCCTGGGACTGGCAGGAGGAGAAGGTGCAGCAGCCCCTTTTTCAGGAGCCAGCAGCTGAGAGTGCTTGGCTTCCCAGGGAGGGCAGGGATGGCTGCTGCTTTTTGCATTTTCCAACCTTCAGTTGTGCTTTTGGTCTGGAGTCAGTGCTGGGGTGAAGGGCTGCAAGCATCCCTCCCTGTAATTATGGCTGTGTGAGAGATTTGGGAGTGCAACTCATAAATGGTAATGAGATGTTTAAAGCATAAATCAACAGTGTATCAAGATGAGGCCGAGCTCCCCTCAGCTGTGCTCCAAACAATCCAGGTTGTTGCTGCACTCTACCTGCCAGGGCTGTGATTACATTTCATCTCCTGTCCGCAATTTTTGGCAATTATGCAGAAATGTCCCATTTCCTGCAGTAAATAAATAGGGATTCGTGTTTTGCCTTGATGTAACTCCACCTCCTCTAATATGCTGCATTGTCCATTGATTTGCCTAATTATGTGTATTACAACTGCACGAGGCGCTGGGTAGCAGCAGGGGTCCGTGCTGGGAAGAGGAGGAGGGTGATTGCTCCATCTGTTCCTCCGAGCTGCCGGGAGAAGCGTCGGGAGTGGAGTGGGAAATGGAGGGAAGGAATTACCATTTAGTGCAGGTGCCTCTGGAAGGGGAATCCCACTTCCAGGTGCTGGCAGGCGGCTCTCCTGAGCTCCCCACGTGCTTAATTACCCTACAGCGAGTCTTCCCATCTCGAATTAGAGCAGGCAATTGCTACTGAAGCCTTGAAACAAAAAGGGGAGCGTAGCAGGGCTTCATCCATCTCACTGCAGAGACCTGCATTTCTCATCCAGCAAGATTCATGCCCCATTCGGCCGAATTTAAAAGCACTTACCTGGAATTAGATGATTAATTTTAAAATCGGGATATGGGAGTGCAGCAGACAAGGTCAAAGCACCCGAGCTGTGAATTCCAGGGGTGATGTTACAAAAGAAGCAAGTGAGATGCTCTGTGCTGTGGATTTGGGAAGAAGTTGCTCAGGACTGTGGGAGCCAGTGCAGGGAGAGCCAGGGGAGCACGGGATGAGCTGTCAGTAGCTGCTGTCCCGAACAAGGAGCTTTGTTCCTCCACAGCTCCTTCTCCGGTCACTGATCCCGGACCGCTGATGGATCAGGGGCGGCAATGGGCATCGCTGCTCGTTCTCCTGCTGTTCCCGCTGCTGCCAGCAGGTAACTCAGCAAATCAGCCTGTTAGTCCGGCTGGAAAATACCTGAGGGGTGAAATCTGCCCAGGACCTGCTGCGTGCCGTCACAACAAGCAACACACGGGGACTGTAACATCCCGCGAAGAACGCACCTGGAGGGGGAATACTGCCGAAGTTAAGGTCCTGGTGTGTGTCCTGGTCTGGTTTAAATTGCTTTAGCGCTCTTTTTGGGTTTCTGCGCCGTGGGGCAGTGCTGTGAGGAGTTACCCACACTCTCCGCAGGCTTGGCGGTGGCTCCCAGCTCCCCCCACACGGGCTGCCCCAGGGAGCGGCGGGGATCCCGTCCAGGAGCGGAACCCGGGAGCCTGGCAGTGCTCCCGTCCCCCGCCCACGGTGGGAAGGATCACAGGAGGCTTTGGCAGGGCGCTCCGGGGGGAAGTTGCCTTTCACCTTCCGATGTCCGACAGCAAACCCGGTCGGTCTCGGTGGTGCAGGGTGTGGAGGCTCTCGGAGAGTAAGAGGAACAGCGCTGCCTAAAAACTGGGATAAGTCTCTATTCCAAGAAGATATTGGTGCTAACGTGATTATGCTCTGAAATCCCAGAGGTCTGAGCTATGAATAATTGCAGCGATGTGCCTTTCCTGAACCTGTTACACAGCGGGTTTGGACAGTGCTCTCAGGCTCAGGGTGGGCTTCTTGGGCTGCCCTGGGCAGGGGCAGGAGCTGCAGTTGGATGATCTGCAGGGGTCCCTTCCAACTCAGGATGTTCCAGGATTCTGATGGCTCAAACTGCTCGTGGAGCCTTAGAGTAATGCCCCTAATGAAAAGTCCTAAATCACCCCTTGCCTATAGACTGCGAAGCTGTTGGGTGTCAGTGCAAGCCCAGCACGGGCGGGGAAGGGCGTGTGTGTGTTAATCAATTTGCTTTCCACAGTGGCTAAAAACAGCAGCCCGAGGAGCTCCCCCTGCGAGGTGATTTCCCTGGATGCCGCTCCTTGCGCTAATGGTATCCTCTCACCAGAGAAAACATCCCACTCCAGAGCTGAAGTGGTTGGCAGGAGCTGTAATTAAGGTGTGAAGAGACTTTCCACACAAGAACCTGCCTTCCTGTGTTGGGCTCCTCGCTTGAGAACAGAGACTCTTTGGCAATTGGCTCTTAGGAATGGGCTTGGAAGCCTGTTTGTATTCCTGCTATTCTGTTTGGATTGCTAATCCTCCAATTTGCACCTTAAATCCCTTAAAATAAAACAAGGGCAGAAATGTTATCACACTGACTTGCAGTAATAAGTGTAAGAGAAGAAAATATTTATAATATAAATATTTATAATACAAGTATTTCTGGACCCGACTTTATCAAAACCTCCCTCTCAAACTGCAATTAATATATTTTTTTAATACTGCTAGTTGCTAGAACAGTAATTCTGAGGCTTAGAAATACGGTTTTGATATTTTTTCTTTAAGAATTTTTGGCTTTATTAATTTAGTAGAGATTTATATGGGGGAAAGAAAAACTAAAGAAAATAGTGATGCATTAGCTCAGTGGAAGTGACTTGAAGTAATGTGAGGAAAGTCACAGAGCAGTCCATGAAGAGAATCTGTTGGATTTTGGCGAGTCATGGGAAATTTTAATTGATAATTGAAGCAGCCCCTGGTGCACGTGCCCATGTCCGTGGGAATGCAGGATGCTTTGTGCTGGGAATGCCCAGCCCTGAGCATGTGGCTGCTCAGGGATCCACATCCTCCTTCCCCATGGGCTCTGACCTGACCAGGCCCTGCAGAAAGGGCTGGAGCTGCACTATCAGCTTTTCCTGGCTGCTGATGTTGCTTTGAAACAGCCCTGAGTTCCTTGAAACTGCCTGGCTATTTCCACTGGATCCCACCCCAGGCACAGTGAGGGATGAGGACGGGCAATTTTGACTCATTACTGTTTTCTTGAGTGACCATGGGCACCTCCCTTGCACTCCTGGCACAAAAGCTCCCTTGCCAGGCAGGGGTGCTCCCCAGTTACAAGCAGGAAAGAGGTGAACTCTGTGTTCATATTCCATTTTTCTCTTCAATTTACATTTTGCTGGCAAGCTGCTGAGATCACAGGTTAACCAATGGTGCAGAGAAACTGGGTGATCTGGTGTAGCTGGGCCTGAACGCTGCAGCAAAGCAGTGACAGCTACGAGCTGCCAGGGCCCTGCTGGGACATCAATATTAGATGGATGTTTTATAGATCAGGGAAAATGGGCCGGATGAGTGGCAGCGGTGGGGAAAGAGCAAACACCCGGGGAATCCAACGCTGGGAGTGTGGTTTGAGTGCTGAGCTGCCCCTCGCATTACAACACAATTACAAGCTGTGTGGTGAGCAGATGGGAGCTCCAGGGAGGCTTTAAGCTGGCGGAACGTGCGTGAGGGAGGGCAGGAGGAGACATCCCAACCTGCGCTGTCGGGCGGGACCAGCTCCGCGGGCGAGCGCTGCTGCTGGGCTGGACCCACCCTGAAGGTGCCACAGGAAGGGCCTGGGTGGGCCGGCTCAGTGCTCAGCCACAGGAGATGCTGTGATCCCACGGGCTGTGCTGGCCTTTCCTCAGCATTCCCTGAGCTCCAGGACTCCGAGCCTTGATGAGACTTTCGGGCGCTGTCGTGTGCTGGAGGAGAGAAAGCCCCCTGTGAGGACAAGGACACCGTGACTGGAGAGTCCTTTGCCTTTCAAACTCGGTTGTGGCTGCTGCTGTCCTGTCCGGAGCTTGACTTTGTGTCCTTCCAGCAGCCTGGCACGGCGGAGTCCGCGGAGAAAGCGGCTGGGAGCTCAGCCAGAGGTGAGACCGCAGCTTTCCTGGCCTCTTCCCTCACTGGTAAGTTTGCATCTCGCTTTGGGGAATATGGACAGGAAAAAATGGACACAGCTGGTTCAAGAATAGGCTGCTGAATTGCACTTTCCATCGCTCCAAGAGCTCCGAGGTGCCCAGCAGTGGCCTCTGCCCGCTGCGGGTGGGGCGGGAAATCGGAACCTGGAGATTTCACAGGCGACAGAAGAGCTCCATGCAAAACACTCTGCACAACTCGAGGAAAAACCTCCGCGAGTTGCCAGCCTGAATTTTCACTCCACCCTAGTCCCAAACCAGCCCCTGGCAATTCTTTGCTGGCTGAGACTAGTCCGTGGGCGTCTTTAATCTCAAATGCTAAATCGGAGCAGAGTTTCAGTCTGTGCAAGCCCGCCCGCCTGCTCGGGGAGTTCTGATTCTCTTTTTCCGTTACTTTTTTCCCTATTGCTACAACAATTAATTAAGAATGGTTCTGCTGAACCCTGTTGATTCATTTGGCACTTGGAAGCTTAATGAGGTGTGAACCTGCAGACTGCGGCATCGGTGTAGCTGACACGGTAATTTATATCAATTGCCGTGATTAGTCCAGGTCCTCAATCACCGCGTTGTTTCTCCGAGCAATCTGTCACAGCCCGGACGGGGGGACCTCAGTGCTGCCTTTCTCTTACCCTGCCAGCAATGTTCTCGAGGTGCTGCTAACGAGGAAAATACAACTCATGGGACGCTTTGAGAATAGCAGCACACAAATTGCTTTGGTAATAGCATGTACTTTTCTCTGCTGAGATGACTGAGATGCAGCCCTGGTCTGCAGTTGGAGCAGCTGCGGGGTTGGGGTGGAGGTACCTGCCCGAGCAGTTTTGGGAGGCTGTTCTTTACAGGTCAGAAGGTCTTGTTGCTTCAGCCTGTCAGGGGCTGGCTGTGAAATCCCTCTGTGGGTTCTGTGCTCGCTGTGCTGTGACGAGATAATTCATTGGTAACTTTAACTTCTGCAATCTCAGCCCGGGCCGTTGGAGCCACCCCGATCTCTGCCCGAAGCGTGGGGTCGAGTAGAGCACGGCCAGGGCTCTGTGACCTCTCTGCAGTCACACCCCCGTCCCCAGGTGTGTCCTTGGTGATGCCACTGCGTCCTGTTAACTTCCATATTCTAGCAGAAATCATGGAATCATGGAATGGGTTGGGAGGGAACCTAAAGACCATCCTGTTCTCTCTCTGCTGCCGTGGACACTTCCCACTGTCCCAGGGAGCTCCAAGCTCCATCCAGCCTGGCCTTGGACACTGCCAGGGATCCAGGGGCAGCCACAGCTGCTCTGGGCACCCTGTGCCAGGGCCTCCCCACCCTCCCAGGGAAGAGTTCCTTCTTAGTGTCTGATTTTCTAATCTAAACCTGCCCTCCTTCAGCTTAAGGCCATTCCCCCTTGTCACTACAATCCTTGCCAAAAGTCCCTCTCCAGCCTTTTAAACTCCTACAGCCACACAATTGCAACTTTGGAGTTTTGGAAACAACTCAGTGTTGAGGGATAACAAGAAGAAAAGGACGAGCTCCCTTTTGGCAGCCGGGGCTCAGCAAAGCCACCACAACTTAAATCATCATCTCTGCTCCTCAAAAAAGCTTTGTGGGCCGAAGGTCCATCGCCTGCTGTGCATCCTCTCCAGGTACCCCTGTGCCTTGTTTGCTGTGTGGGGAGGGCAATCTGGGGGCCAGCAGGGAGCCCAGTGCCACATCCTGGCTGGGGACAAGGGCTGGCATGGGCACAGTCCCTCGGTGGCAGCTGCTGGAGGCCGAGCCCAGCGGGGAGCGGAGCGGCGCCGGGCAGGGGCAGTAAATCAGCCCTGCTGATGGGGAGTGGTTTAAATCAGCCTAATTGGGCTGGTGTGCCTTCAGTGGAGCTGGGGCTACTTTTGTTTATTTTATGCCTGATTAATGGGAAAATAAACAAACCACCCCCCCTGAAGTGAAAGCAGAAATGTGAGGAACTGAGCTACACCGAAATAAACCCACCTTGAATTATTCCCTTAGGCTGGGTCTCTAAACAGGAGGAATGGATATGTGAATAAATCTAAAAAGATGAACAATTAAGGTAAAGATCTTTTTAATGTTCACAGAACCAGCAGGAAGTCTTAAAGTTGATTTTTCTGGAAAAGAAAACTCTGCATATGCAATGTTAATGCTTTTAAACTGATCAGTGAGGCACAGGCACATCATTTCTGTACCACTGCAGATGTGTAAACTGATTTTAACACCCTTTCTATTTTCAGCAGAGTCCTTAGAGTAAGTGAGCGTTTGACCTGTAACCACTGAGTAGTATTCACTTTGGGGCCTATGTGTAGAGAAATATAATTTATTTTAATGATATTTAAGCTAATGAGCTTGGCTAATAGATATTTTTGAAGCCCTTTATGGGGGTTCAGTCATGGGACAACACGCCACTGGGCACAAATGCTCATTTACTCTGCAAAATGTCAGAGAATGGCCCAGCTATTAGTAAAGTGCATTCTGTTTGATTTTTAAGAATATATTTCCATAAATTACTGGCCCTAGAAATGAAATAAATCAGCCAGCTATTCAGTGAAATCTTAAATGTTAATTGAGAGTCGCAGGGGCGACTGGAGCCAAAGGAGAGAAGGATGTGGGGGATCTCCCTGGGTGCTGCCTCAGAGGCTGCCTCACCCCAAGGCTTGGCCAACAGGCCTCCCATGGATGTGTTTATCCAGCTCTGGATTCGCTTCTGCTCCTGGGGATCCTGGCAGGAGACCTCCCCATGGCTGAGCTGCTGTCCTGCCATCCTGGGTGCCACCACCAGGCAGGTTGGGGTCAGCTGGGCAGGCTGGGGCTGCTCTCCTGAGCAACTTGGACAGCCTGGAAGTGAAAAGTGAGCCCTGGGGGAGGAGGAGGATTGAGAAACTCCCTGGGGACCAGAAGGGTGATGGTCACATGAATCACCTGGGCTGCACCCTGAGTGTCTGGGTGCAGGCACTTGAATTACACCACGTAATGGTGTAGGCTCAGCTTCTTCCCTACAGACCTGGTTGAATTTGGGGTATCAGGATGGTTCCCTGCATGCTCCTTTTTTATTTATTTTGCTCAGTTCCAGCTAAGAAGTGTTTCCCATTGAGGGAAGGTGTTTCTTCCACTGGCATCAGCCTGAGCTGGTGACGTCTTCAGCAGCCCCACAACATTGCAGGACTGGGCAGGGAAAAATGTATCAGTGATGTCATTGCATCAGGGAGTACCAGAACAGAACAGACCTTGCAAGGTCTATTTTCCTGCCCTCAGGCAGGTTGATCTGTGTCAAAATCATTCCCAGAAGCTGTTTATTTAACCCCTTCCTGAGCTTTGCCAGCGCTGGAGATCCCACAGTGTGTCCCTGCCAGCACTGTTAGAGCTTTGGCCACAGCCTGTGGCGTGGATGTGTTGTTGCACAAGTGCTTCATTACAAGGACAGCAGGTTTCTCTTCTCTCCTTATTAGCAGATGTGAAGCTCCTTCATGCCCCAGAACAGCAGAAGCAGAGGGAGGGGGCAAGGGCAGCAATTAAATCTGTGCCAGTGCTCTCTGTGGGCAAACCCTGAGGCTGCTCAGGACCCCGGATCTGAATCTCCTCCATCTCCTTTCCTCTTCCATCTGTCAGGGGCAACGGTGTGGGTTTGTGCTGTGCATCCTCCTCCCAGTCTTGCTCCAGGGGCTCCTCACCTCTGGACACGCTGACCCCCAGGTAGAGCTGGGGCACCTCCACGTGCCAGCAGCCCGGTCCCAGGCTGAGCAGATGAAAGATTGTAGTGATCAATTCGGTGAGAAGGGAGATTTTTCTCCATCTGTCCACCCTCAAGGCTCTATTTCCTCATAAACCATTCCCCGAGACATCAGGAAAATTGAGGCTGTTCAGAAATGGAGAAGATAGTTAACCCAAAATGAATGAATATCCGACACGCTGCCTGGCTGTCTGGAGCAGCAGGGGCAGCCAGCCCAGCCCGTGGCTCCCCTGCACCGCTCTGGCTCTTGCACGGTGCCCCAGAGCCCGATGTTTTCACCCAGCATCACTCCCGGCATCACTCCTCTCCAGGCTGCTCCGCTCAGCCAGGCGCAGCCAGAGCCTCCTCCCCTCTGCTCAAAATGCCCCTGCCCCAAACCAGGCGAGAGGAGGGCTGGGATGAGCCCCCCAAACGGAGCTGTTGTAGCCCGGCCGTGTGGGAGGTGCTCATTAGCAGAGCCCGGGGCTCATTAGCAGAGCCCGGGCTGGTCCTGGCTGGCCACGGCCATTTCCTCCTGTGGAGAACGGGCTCGGCGCCCCGGGGCTCTCTGCTCGTTCAGCAGGTCCTGTGTGATGCGGCTTGGTTGGTTTGTGTTTTAAGGGAACGGCAGAAGATGAAGAAGACGCTTTACAGGATCTGTGTTAGTGCAGCTTTCACGTCCCGAGGTTGCAGAGATTCCAACCCTCGCGGCTTCATTGGTACAAAAATGTTTGGAAGTGGGAGGGTCAGCTGTGGGGGACTGGGGCAGGGTTCCAGGTGGGACTTCAGGACACAGCAGGGGCTGGGTGAACCAAAGGGATTTAATCCTTGTCCTTATCCAGGTGTGCCTCCCTCCCCACCCTGGTTCTTGCAAGGAATTTAATTCTCTTCCTCCTCCATCACTTCTCTTTTTCCTTTTCCTTGCTGCTACAATGGAGAACTCCATTTGTTACAACCCCAGGTAGGCTCCTTGCCAGCCAAAATCTTCTGGCCATTCCCCAGACAGACCAGAAGAAAAGGGTTGAGCCACTGGGTTTGGAAAGATCCTGCATGGAAAATGCAGTGGATGAGTTTGCATGTGAGCCTGCTGAAGGAGGAACCTGAGGGTTTTCTGGGGGTGCATGGGGTGACTTTCCTGAGGGCCAGGGATGGCCAGGGATCAGGAGTGTGGGAAGGTGCTCCTTGGAGAAGCTGGGAGCTGCAGGGCAGACCTCAGCCTCCCTCTTCACCCTGTTCAGCCTACAGCTGCTCCAAAGCCGTGAGGAAAGGAGGCACTACATGATTTTATTTTTGCCTGAAGCCAAGTCCCTGCCAGGGAAATTTCTCCCACGTATCCTGAACTGAGCCTGCGTGGGCACCCCCAGCAGCTGGTGCTGTCTCCCACCAAAGCCCAGTGGCAGAGAGTGAGCCAGGGAGGCCAGAGCTGCATCCCAAAATAATCGGGGTCCTCACGAGATGGAGAGCAGTGAGCCTGGGGGAATGAAAACCACTCGTCCTACAGAGGTACCCCTGGAGCTGTGGGTGATGCTGGGGGATGGGGGTCCAAGGCAGGACCTTGTGGGATCACCTCAGCCCACTGATGCTGCAGGAGAGAGCTCAGCTCTTCCCACAGCCACCATCCTCCTGCCATCCCTGTGTCCCTGCCAGCCCCTGACCCGCAGCTCCCTCTGGGCTTTCAGATGCTTCTACAATGCCAGCAAGGGTTGGGAGCAGCATGCTATTGTAAGCATGAATGCAGAACCAGTCCCTTTCCTACCAGCTGTCAAAAAGTATTATTTAATCTCAAATAGCTCTCAGTAGCTTTTTCTTGTTGTTGTTTCCTCTAGTTTGTTTTAAGAAGGTTGTTGAGTGTGAGAAAGCAGGAAGCAGTGTCAATAACACAGTGGGTTTTTTCTTTTCTCAGACACCCTTTGAACTCCCTTTACTCTGCCTCCCCTCCAGTTACATTTACACACCCTATAAATAACCTTCCAGGGCTTTGAAATGCTTTTATTAAAGCTAAGAGTGGAGGGTTTTTTCCAAATCCAGTGTTATTTGCTGCATTATCTGTAGACAACCTTCAGCATAATTACTATAAATGGCTTTAGGTTTTAACCCATCCCTGTGTGTGCTGAATGAGAAGGAAAACCGGGCAGAAAAGTGGAAGAAGCTTGGGAAGGAGATGATGGATATGCTGGGACCCTGTGGCCCCAGGGGTGTGTGGTGTGAGGGGAGCTGAGGCCAAGGCTGACCCTCTTCACTGCCCATGGTCATCCCTGGGGACTTGTCCAGCTGCCCTGGACACTTGCAAGGCACTGGAGGCCTGAATGCTCCAGTCCCTGCAGTGGCAGCTCTGCTGGGAGGCACTGGGAGCACTGACTGGGGAGAGAGGACAGAGGGTCCATGAGCATCCCCAGGTCCAGCCTGCCCTGCCCAAAGCCCTGCACATGCCCAGGTGTCACCTCTGCCCTCAGGGAGGGAACCTGGACCAGCACCCTCACATCTGGGGGCAGTTCAGCACTATCTGCCTTTCTGGGGTGGATATTTCTGTTGCTTAGTTGTTACTTCAGGGTTTACCTTGGAAACTCCCAATTTTCACCGATTTAAGCCAGAAAATGATGGTCTTTCCCAACAATTCCCTGCTGCCCACAGTGCTCTGTTCCTTGGCTTCCCATGCCAGAAGCATTGCAGATCTGGCAATAAGGTTTTGGGATTCCTCTGCTCCGAGTTTCCTTCCTTCCCACTCTCCTTTGTGGTGCAGCAAATTGATGGGACCAACCTGCACAGCTTTTAGTAACCCACATTTTGCTCTTCTCCCTTTATTTATTTATTTATTTTTCTATTAGTCATCACTAAGGCTGTGGCTTTGAGAGTGCTCAGGGTAAATTCTGCTGTTTCCCAGAGCCAAGTCCCTGGAAAACCACCAGGTCCCCTTCCTGTAGCCCTCAGTGACAGCAGATGGAGCTTTCTGGGAGCTTAACGAGGTGTAAGACCACTCCCACCCACCTTGCAGCCCCCAGGAGTGTTTATCTCTGCCTCTTACCTCACTAAATGATGAAAGTCTCCTTCACCATCATCAATCTTCAATTTTCTGTGCCACCAGGCTGATGCAGGGAACGCCTGCAGCTCACCTGGGCTGGGGGTGGCTCTGCTCTGATGAATGTCCCTGCAGCCACTTGTCACAAGAGCTGGCTCTAGATGGCCTTTGAAGTACCCACTAACCCAAAACATTCTCTAATTGTAGGAGTCTATGAATTTGAAAGTCATGAAATGGCAAAACCAGCCCACAAAAAAAAAAAAAAAAAAAAAAACCCCCAAAAAAAAAAAAAAAAANACCCCCAAAAAAGACTCTTAGGAAAATATTATTACTGCCTAAAAATAAACCCACTAGTCCTGAAATATATATAAACACATTGTTGGTATTATTGGGATGATGCATTTTGGAGGAACTGAAGGAAGGAGGAATTTTCCTGACCAGAGTGCTGGGAGCCTGGCAGGTAATTTTCTATTCTAGATGCAGGCGAGTGCGAGCGATGAAGGGCATTAGCTAAATAAGAGATGATTTAGTGGTGATGGCACTGTTGGTCCACAGATCCCACAGCTGCTAAATTTCAATATAAACTCCATAACTCTGGAGGCAGAAAGAACTGAACACGCACAAGAGACTGTTTCTGAATATATTTTTCCCCCTCTCTCCAATAAAAGGCACAAATAATAGCGTATTTTTCAAAGTGCAAAGCACTTTACAATGCAAATAGTTACATTAAATTTACATTTCATGGGTGAGTGGCCATAGCTGCTGCTTGCCACATCCTTGCTGGTGACACTCCAGCAGCTGAACATGATCCAGTGCCCAGTGGGCTGTGTGTGCCTGGGCTGTCCAGGAGCAGAGGGGGCTGAGGGCAGAGCACTCTCGAGCTCCACCAGCACCTCCCACAGCCCTGTCCTCAAAGCCAGGAGGCAAAGGAGGGGAGCACAGGGAGGAGGCCTAGTGCAGTGAGGAAGTGAATTCTGGGCAAAGCCAAGGGGGAATCCATTCCTCCAGCCCTGGAGGGCCACGATTCCTGTGCCCTCGAGGCTGGGGGGCAGAGAGACAAATCCTTTCCTCGGGGTAGCAGCCAAGCTGTGCTTTCCCACTGGGCAGTGGCCAGACTGTGGCACGTGGTGCTTCCCCAGAAAGGTCAGCACACTCACCATCCCTGATTTGTCCAGGGCTGATGGATGAGATGCAAACACTCTGCTGACAGTTGTTGTGGCCGTGGAAAACTCATTTTGTGCTGCTCCTCACTGGGAGCTGCAGAAGAGCCGCTGTTACCCCGATAATGACTGTGCCCCTCCTGCCATGCATCACCTTCCTGCTTTGTGGTGGCAGGGACAATTTTCCTGGAATCACAGAATCATTTAGGTTGGAAAAGGCTTCTAGGACCATTAAGTCCAGCTGTTAACCCAGCACTGCCAGTGCCAGTCCTCAAGTGCCACATCCGCGTCTGAAATCCCGTGTCTCCAAGTGCCACTTCCACATCTTTTAAATCCCTCCAGGGATGACAACTCCACCACTGCCCTGGGCAGCCTGTTCCAGGGCTTGACAACCCTTCAAGTGAAGAACATTTTCCTAATAGCCAATCTCAGATAATTTCTTGTGTAATATCCAATCTAAGATTAATTTTCACGCCCTCCTTTGAGGAGCTCCCTGTCAGAGCCACCCTGGCAGTTACAGGCTCCCTGATTTTCCTGCCTAATCAGAAAAGGTTGCCCTCCTGTCCCTGTCCCTGCAGACAATTTCTGCTGTGCCTGAGGCCAGTAACCAAAACCTGGGTGCTCCCTGGGGCTGGGTGGGTTGGAGGAATGAGTGTGCAGACCCCTGGCCATGGTCATGTCCCTCTGCAAACTCTGTCTGCCACCAGCACGTTGTGTCAGACAGGAGCCCAGTGCTCCTTCACTGCCCTAAGAGAATGTGGGGATTATTTTTCTCCTTCTTTTGTTTATCTCCAACATCCTTGATGACTTTTCTGATCAGTCCATACCGTGACCTTCTCACTCAGTGCATTGTTTTATTTCTAGTCTCAAGGTTTGCTGTCATTTATCTGTGTTGACTTTGGCACCTGCGAGCCCAGGGTCTGCACCTGAGTCACTCCTCACCTGCAGGGATTATTCCTCATTAGTTGCTGTGCTGGCATTTACCATCCTGGCAGCCTCTAGAGCCTGCCTGGTGTGCGAGGCCAGGCTGAGTCACAGCTGGGTTTGCATCCATGGAAAATTAGTGGAGACCTGAGAAGGCACAGTGGGGTCTGATCCCATCTCCAGAGAGCACAGCAGGGCAGGAGTGCCAGCACAGGGAGCCCTGGTGGGAATGTGTCCATTCCAGGCATGGAACAAGCATTTATTTCCTGGGGGATTTATCCTACTGTGGTTTTTATCCACCAGTGCCCACACTCGCAGATTAAAAACCCACGTGGGTTTGCCTGCCTGTGCTGCAGCCATGACTTTGCTGATGTGTAACTGTAGCTGCCTGCTGGGATTTGCTCTTTTGGATTTGTTTGCAGGCTCCTGGGAGAGATCTCCCGTTTTATGAATCTTTCTCCTGCCCACTGTGCTCCTGTTCCCTGTGAGCAGCAGCACAGCAGCACGGTGTCACCAAGCCCCACTCCGTGTCACGGCCAGTGCCACACCGCGGGGCCAGCTCCTGCTCGCAGCAGCATCACTTCCAGAACGGTCCCTCTAAGAAAAAATCTCAAGCAGTTCCTTAATAAACTAGTTCAGTGTATAAAGTATTTAACTGTTGTGTAATTTCCTGGCAAGCCAGCAGGTCCCCTAATAAATGCAGGAGCGTCGTGCTGGCTCCCGGCCAGCGCTCAGGCGTCCCTGGCCACTTGCCCTGTGCCAGCTCGTAAAATCCTCCCTTGCTGGCTCCCCTTCCCACCCCACTCCCCACTCCAGATCCCTGTGGTGGCACAGCCAGGTCGGGGGGTGTCTGTGAGCCCCCCAAGGCTCGTTGCCCTGTCCTCTGCAGGGCAGTGTCACCTGGCCACCACGGCCCCAGCACTTGTGTGACAGAACCAGTTTTTCTCCTCCGTTCGCACACTCGGAGCCCTTTCCCTGGGGTTCAGATGGTTTCTGGCGCCTGCAGCAAAGCCACAGGAAATATCACCGACTTCAGGGGTTTCTCTGGGTTTTAGCAGTTTCTCACCTTTCCAGGCAGGAGGAAAAGCGTGGAGAAGTGATTCATCCCACCCTGAAAACCGAGCCAAAACCCACCAGGGGAGCAGCCGAGCCTCGGGCAGCGAGTCAAACCTCCGCGCGCTCTAGCCCCGGGTCACGGCTGTGGGGCCTGACTCAGACACCTCAACCTTTAGGGTCTGATCCCAGGGCTCTGACAGCTCACCACACTAACCCATCTCTTCTTTCTGTTTATTAATTCCCTGCAATAACCCCCAGCTGCTGCCTTGCCCACAAATCTCCCTTGAAGCACAGCTCCTTGCTCATGCCGCCGAGTGCCCGTGGGTTTGTTGGGGTGCTGGTGCATCTGCTGGGGTGCTGGTGGATCTGTTGAGGTGCTGGTGGGTCCTTTAGGGTGCTGGTGGGCTGCCAGGGTGCTGCAGCCACCCATCCATGTGCTGTCCCAATGTGCTGACCAGCTGAGGGAGGCAATGCAGGCTGTGCTGCGTTTGAACCGCGAGGGAGGTGGGACTGGGACTCAGCTTCAAAGGCTCCCAACTGGCTGCCAAGAAGTTCAAAGTGGCAGATCTGGGGTTTGTTTCGAGTCTTGATACCTTATTTTCAGAGCTGTTGGGATGCTGTGGTGGGGTTTGGGAGGCTCTGGCTGGATGTGTGGCTGGGAAACAGGTCCTGTGCTTGCTGCAGACCCCTCTGGCAGGGGATGATGCCTGACCTGGTGCTGCAGCCCCCAGCAAGCCTGGAGGAGAGAGGAGGAGGGGACCAGATGCCTTTGTGTGTGAAGTGAAACCATCTGGCCACAGACAGACAGACAGACATCCACACTGGGCTGCGTGGGCCTGGGTGGGTGGTGGGGGCTCTCCAGGGAGAAGGATGGGGAGAGGAGGACATGGAGCTGAGCTGCCTGGAAACACCTGGGCTGCAATGTGAGAGGATTATTATTCACCTGGCTGTGGGACTGGGCACACTGGGCACACTGGGCACACTGGGTTTCCTGTGACACCAGCACAGAGGACAATACCTGACCTGGGCTGCCTGCATGGCAGGGTCTGCTGGAAGTCCTTCCTCTGCCTGGAATCAGTATTGTCCTAGATGATCTCTAGGGTCCTTTCTAACCCTTCTGATGATTCTTTGATTCTACATTTTATATTTTTATTTTTCAGATCCTCCATGTCTCTACAGAAACATCCATTTGGGTGTGAGCAAAGGTTAAGTTCCCACAGCTGTGCTTGGGCCTCCTGTGTTCAACCCCATTAAACAGAGAGTGAAGGAGATCTTCTGGCACCAGGCCCTGTGCAAAGCTCACTGAGCCTGATGAGTTTTCCTGATAACTTTGAGGACTTTGGACCCTGCCCTTTGGCATTGGGACTGAGTGTCCTCAGAAGGGATTCATGCCCTGTGTGTAAGAGAGGGAGATGCTGGGAAGCCCCTTCCATTTTCTCACCCACAGCAGTTATTTGTATTAACAGATATGTTTTGGGTAAGGCAGATAAAACTTATGCAATATCATTATCCATATTTCTGGGGGAGAATCACTTACAGGCTCTCTCACAGCATTTAGAAGGATGTGCTGGCCCGAATCTGCCTGAGGATGCAGCCGTGCTGGGGATGGTTTGGATCTGTTTGGATCATTTGTGCCAAGCCAGAGAAGCAGCAAACTCATCATGCTCTAAATGCTCATTGGAAGGATTTTGTTCTTGTGAGATTTCTGCTCAGCAGAAGAAGGCAAAATCTACTGGCAGACTTCCCTAGAAATGCTCCCAAGCCCCACCTTGAACCCATTCCTCATCACTCCAGGTGGTTTTGGTCACATTTTAGTCCTGTATGTGTAAGTCAGTGGGATTTACATGTACATTCCACCCACAGGGAAGATCCAGGCACCTGCTCAGTGCTCTGCTGAGCCACAGCTTCAGAGCACAACTTGCAGCCACGACACAAGTTAGGATTTCATTCACTATTTTATACCAGCACTGTCGGTACCTTGCTGCTTAATGTGGGGTTTTTTCTCTCTTTCCAGGCCAATTTCAGGTCAGTTTCTTTACTTGCTTGTCCTGCATCTATTTCCTCCAACCAGCTTCTGCCACTGAAGGTTTTGTTTGGAAGCACCATCCCACGAGGAAATCAATTGTGTTTTTGTTTGAAATTGCACAGTTCTCCATATTTCCTTATCTTTAGCTAAGTGGCCATCACCTCCTAATTATAATTTCCTCTTTTTTTAACTACTGTGCTCAATTTACAGCCTAATTACTCTTACCTTGTTTGTTTAATGAAGCTTATATAATGATTCCTGTGATCTCGGTGAAACGTTACGCTGGGATTTTACTTTTCACTTTATAAACTGCGATTTTATATTAATGTTTTTAACCTCAGGTTTCTAATCATAAAGTCATAAGGAGTTTAATTGATTTGAAACTAGCCATGCCCTGCAGTGTGTACATGTCAGATTGATTCAAATTGATCCAATGTGTTTAAATAAAACTCGTGCCAAAAGCCCGTCACACCTTATACTACCAGATATTTGCCCAAAGCCCTCCGGTTACTTAATTACTCTGCCATCTCAGTATAATAAATTATTGATTAGGATGTGGTTTTATGTGTGTTTGTTGTAGTTTGGGGAGCCAGAGAAGCCCCCCAGTCCCACAAGGCAGTGAAGGCACATCGTGTAGGAGGCAACTGGTGCAAACCCACGTGGTGCCGGTACTGGAGGCTCCAATTGCTGCTCACTGCAGCAGCTTGCAGGTGTTTGGTCACATCCTTGGTGTCTTCCCACAGTCTGGGTGCTCTGAGGAGCTACTCCTGCAGTTTAAAGGAAGGAATGGGAGGCCAGAGGGACAATACAAGGTGTGGACCCAAAGTGACACAGCAGCAACATCTGATTTCCAACGGAGGGGTCAGCCTGGAAATCCTCAGTGTCAGATCTGATGGGTCTGCTTTGCACATGGACCTGCACAGCTGGCTGAGATGTGACAGAGCCAAACGTCACCAGCTCACAAACATGCAGCTCTCTCGTGGCAGACACAGAGGCTGCAGCCCCAGGGCAGCCCTGCAAGCTGTGCCCAGCTGCCTCCCACAAGATGCTAAATTTGGTATCTCTGGCTGAGGGATGCAGCACCATTCCTGCTGTTGAAAATACCCAAGAAATACCCAAAAAATCACTGTTTTGTAGTGAACTCCCTGAAGCCGTGGAAATGCCTTTTGGGAAGTAAGATTTGATCCAAGCAACCCAAGAGGTAACCAGCAAAATCAAAATGCTGCATTTTTACCTGAACCTGCCCGAGCAGTGCTCAGGTCATGTCACCATCACCAGGGTGTCTTTCCAGGGCCCCCATCCCTCCCCTGGAATTGTCTACATGCCTAGAAAAGCCTGATGAGCTGACTGACATGAGTACAAATTTGTGAAGTAAAACGAAGACAGTTCAATCTGGGAAGATGGCAACAGATTTTTATCTTTAATTAGACCTCAGTATTACTATTG
The DNA here is from genome assembly GCA_013398075.1 of Notiomystis cincta. Classification (NCBI taxonomy): domain Eukaryota; kingdom Metazoa; phylum Chordata; class Aves; order Passeriformes; family Notiomystidae; genus Notiomystis; species Notiomystis cincta. Next base: position 58,553 of record VZRX01019774.1, read on the forward strand.
GATTTTTATTTATTCTGTAGTTGGATGAGGTTTTAATAAAATAGCTACATGTGTCAGTGCAGATGAGCAGAGACAAAACTGCTGAGTGCCTTAAAACATGGCAAAGTTGATTACAGTGACTGGTACAGTCAGCAGTAATGAAGTCAGCTTTGGTTTTAACCATCTTGGATTGTTTTATTATAAATTTATGCCAAAAACCATTGGCTGAGCTGTGACATATATTAATACAAAGGTGCATAAATAAATAAATAAATGAATAAACAGCAGGTGGATGTTGAGCCTCAATAAATATTTCCTGGCACAGCCCTCTGTCACAGCCGTGTCTCCTTCCCAGTCCCAGGGGTGAGAGGCTGTGCCTGGGGTGAAGAGCTTGAGCTGGGTGAGGTGAATCCCACAGAAAAGCTTCCTTGGAGTCCTGGGCTTTGCTGATCTGCCAGAGGCAGCAGAACAAGGGCAGACAGCAGGGGTGTAGTAAAATGCAAAATGCTGGTATCAGCCAAGCACCTGATTTCCCAGTTTCAGGGCAGATTTCCTGTGAGCTTCAAGCTTGTGCTCCGGAGTTTGAGCTTCAGAGTGCTCTTTTCTATGTAGTTGACACTAATTAGCTAAATGAGCTCTGTTCCTCACAGACAGGACTTGTGCATTCAAAGAAACCAGAAATTCAGAGGTCAGAAAAATTACATTTGTTTGCTTTTCTTTAACTGTTTGTGCCCTTGAGACCACGGGTAAGGGAGGGCTTTGTGCACACAGAAAGTGCAGTGCAGTGAACAGGCTACATCTGTGCCACAAAAATCCTGGCTTTGGTTGTCATTTCTCCACAGGCCAAACAGAGGTGTTGTGCCTTGATTTCAGGGGAGAATTCCTCATGGAGCACTTGTGCTTGTGTTGCCCACGCCAGGGTAGCCCTCTGCACAGGGTGTGTAAATCACACATCTCTGCCTTGCCTCCCTAGTAAAATACTGCAGCTCTAGAAATAATGTGCATTGCTCTCATGAGAATATTTTTTATCAATTGGCCCATAAAATCCACCAAGGAATTATGTGAGTACCAATATATCTCTCCCATCCTCCCACTGATGAGAGCGTTTATTTGGTATAGACGAAATTGAATTTTAATTTGTTCTCCTTCACGCGGGCAGTTTTCTTCTCGGGGTGTAAATACGGTGCTTAAACAAACCAACGAGTCTTCTGGGACCTGGCTTATGTGCATCTCTGCTTTCCATGCCTTGGTGGCACTGGCTGAGGGCAGGCACAGCAGCCCAGCCAGCTCTGCTGGAGCCTCCTGAGCTGGACACACGGAAGGGACAGATTTCCCTGGGTGGCCGTGGCAGCCCTGAGTGCCCTCAGCGCTGTCTGTGCCCACACTCTGGAGTCAGGCACGCTGCAGGCAGTGGCTGTCTCTCTCTTCATGCACATCCTGAGATGTGCAGCAGGTTCTGGCACCTGAGGACATCTCTGTGCTGCCTTCACGGCTCTGGCTGTCCCCAGGCGCCCAGGCAGGGCCTGCGCTGCTCTGACAGCCCGGACAGTCACTGCTGTCCCCTCTCCACACTGACCACAGTGCCAACCCTGCCAGCAGGGATCTGGGGGGGAGCAGACCCTCTCTGCCACAGCAGCAGGGCAGGATCGTGGAATCACAGAGCTGTTTAGGTTGGAAAAGCCCTCTGAGATCATTGAGTCCACGTGTCACCTCAGCACCACCGTGTTCACCACTAACCCATGTCCTCCAGTGCCACATCCACACTTCCAGAGATGGTGACTCCACTGCTGCCCTGGGCAGCCCAGTCCAGAGCCTGACCACCCTTTCAGTGAAGAAATTTCCCTGATATCCAACAAAAACCTCCCCATACAATCACTTGGCCCATCTCACGGAGGGTCTGGGGCTGTCAGTGGTCTCAGGTTGAGCCAGTGGTGGAGCCAAAGGTTTCCATGGTGTCCAGTGGTGCAGGGGAGCAGCAGCAGGCACTGATGGGGGGCTGATGGACATGGGATCCCTGGGACCTGATGGGCAGCCAGGCTGAAGGCAAAAAGAGGCAGTGACACCCATGGAGCTGGTGATGGCTGGCTGCAGAAAAAGGGGTAAAGGGGTACTGCCCAGCCAGGCCCTGGCCCCAGCCACCCCTCAGACTCCAGCCTTGGCATCCAGCCTGAAAACCAACTGCTCCCAACACTGAACCTGCTCCCAAATGAAACCCAACTGCTCCCAAACTGAAAGTGCTCCCAACTGAAACCCAAGTGCTCCCAAACTGAAAGTGCTCCCAGCTGAAAGCCAGCTGCTCCCAGCTCTGGCTGTCCTGGTGCACACACTGGAGCTGTGGTCCCGAGGGCCCTGCAGAACACTCAGCGCTGTGAGCTGAGCTCTCCCTGCTTTCCCCGGCCGCGGGAGAGCCCCAGGGCGCTGGAACAGCCCGGGCCCTGGCTCTGGCAGCTCGGGGGTGTGGAGGGAAGGCGCCGGGCAGAGGTTAGACCTGATGGCAGCGCGAGGACAGGATGATTTATGCCGAGTCACTGCTGGGCGCGGGATCTCTTTATCTGTGCCGAGCCCCACAGCCGGCTGATGGAGCACAGCTCGCTCTCCTTGATAAGCGGGGGGGCAGCGTGTATAATTCTTGCAGGGCTTTCCTGCTAACCTAAACAGAGATTCTGCAAACTTTATGTGCTCGGAAGATAAAAGGTAATGAGACTCCATACATTTCCTGGCTGAGCCCCTTTACCAACCTTTCAATTCCTTCCAAAATGCCCTCTCGTAACCTCTCCATTAGAAATAGATTGGCGGTCTTAATTCTCCTCTTATCACAGACAGCGCCCAGGGGGAAGAGTCATGTCCTTCCCCCGCTGCTCTCCGGGAGAGATTTGCTTCCCGATCCGGCTGTAACCCGGAGCAGGTCCTGCGCTGCCGGCTGTGCCACACAGATGGGGAGGCGGCAGGGATTTGTGGCAGTTCATATATCTGCACTGATGGAGAAGAATTAAAGGAACAGGAGAGCACTGAAAGCAGACGATGGTATTCCTGAGGTCGGGCTATTACATTTTATTTATCATTTAAAAATACAGTGTCTGCTGCCCTTTGAAACCTGCTGAAATCCAGCCCTGCTGGTGCTGTCCTGGATTTGCAGAAAAGAGCAATTTCTGTTCTTCATTAAACAAAGATGCCATTCGCTCCATCAGCTTTTGGGTTTGGTTCTGAGCAGCTCAAAGCTATTTTATGCTTCCTGATTTTTTTAAACTGTGGCTGATGCCCATTTTTCTTTGCTCCTGGCTCCCTGGTCAAGCCAGGGAAGAGAATCACGTTGCTTTAGCCTGGTCCTCTGCTGGCTCAGGAATCCAGGGGCAGTTCCCAGCCCTGCAGCAGCCATCCTGTTTCTAGCACTGAATTCTGTAATTCCTGTTCTGTTTCTGGAGGTGAGTAAGCCAAGGTGAGGTAAATAGGCTGTTACCTGTGCTTTGTGTCCTGTAGTTTTTCAGCATCAGCCTGTGGCTGACCCGTGAGCTGGTCCTGGTCTCAGGATTCTCCCTGCCTGCTCTCCTGCCACAGAGGCTCCAGGTACCCAAACTCCACACTGGGGCCACCTGTAGCTGGTCTAGGCTGGGGCATATTTCATATAAATCTGACATATAAACCTGTCAGGGCTCCAGGGAGGAGGATGCAGGGTGTTCTCCCTGTTTTCCAGGACTTTCAGGATGGGTGGGCTGGGAGCACTGGGATGTGCTCTGCCCTGCTGGGGGAGGACATGGGGAGCCCGGGGGATGTTTCCAGGCTGCTCTCTGCCATCTGATGGGCTGGGGCAGGCACACAATGAGACTCCTGAAGTTTTGGATGGATTTATCAGGCTGTGCTGCTCGAATGGCCCCAGAGCATCTGCCCAAGGCCAGTCTGACCCTTGCTGGTTTCTGCTTGCTCGGGAGACAGGCTGGGAGCTGCTCCTCCCAAGGCATTGTGATGCAGCCAGCCAAGTGCCAGAGTATCACCAAATGACTATTGATTTTCTAGCAGGGCGTCTGAGCTGTAAGCAAGAGAACTGCTCTTTAGCCTGGCTGCGTGTGGTGAAGAGGAGAAAATCAGCAAAGTGTCGCTTGCAGACTCCAGTGTGCCTTGCTGAGCCTGCACACCCTGGGTGCCAGAGAGGGCTTTGCTCCCAGGGGCAGCAGCAGGCATTGGAGCTGTTCTGTGTAATGTGGGTTGAACACTCCGGGGCCAGGCAGGCAAAGGAAGCTCATGGTGCTTGCTTTTCTGGGGTCTGTGCCCACAGGTGGCCGTGTGAAAGCGGCTCCCAAGGCGCCTGAGCCGGGTGTGCTGCAGGAAGGGGGCTCCAGCCAAGAACCACAGAGCGGTTTGGGCTGGAAGGGGCTTTAAAGGGCACCTCATTCCAGCCTCCTGCCACAGGCAGGGACACCTTCCACTGGAGCAGGATGCTCCAAGCCCTGTCCAACCTGCCTTGGCCACTTCCAGGGATGCCCAAGCCCTTGTGTGGGGGTTTTGGTGGCTGCTGCTGCTCAGAGGTTTGTGCAGGGAGTTGCACTCTCTGAGGAGCAGCTGGGAGTTGTGTAAGTGCTGCCATCAGGACGGTGCCTGTTGCTATAACTACAGTGCTCAGGATCCTGCCTGGCCAGCAGCACTCCCAGTGTGGAGGGAGCAGGAGGGCTTGTTTGATTTCATGTTTATGGTATCAGTTATGGTGGAATTGCACCCTGACAAGAAATTCTGACAGATTTGTATCTGTGCCTCAGAGACGCCAGCAGGAGGTTGGATCTCCAGTGACTGGGGGCTGGCTGGCAGAGCTGGGGGTGTCCCACAGCCACTGTGTCACCGTGTTGGCAGCTCTGGCCCTGGTACAGTGCCTCCCTGAGCTGCAGGGCTGGCCTCCAGCAGCAGGCAGGTCCATCCACCAGGAGAGATGGATGTCTGGGTCGAGGCACGGGAGAGATGCTCCTCCAGCACCTTGGGAACTGTTTGTGTTGCAGAAAGCGCTGCCTCAGTTTCCCTCCACCTCTCCAATAATCTCACACCTGCCCACGGTACAGACACAGCTCCTCCCCTGTCTGTCAGGAAAACATGGTAAGGGCAGACCTGACCTGTGTGGGCAGTCCTGTCCCTGCTCCTGCATCCCCACTGCCCCCAAACTTCCTGGAGAGCCCTGCCTGTCCCTGCCACGGCTGCTCCTGCTCAGCAATCCCAGCAGTGGGTCAGAGTTCCATTCCTCTCAGGCTGGAGGGGCTTCCCCTGAAAGCCACACTCCCAGCACAGTCTGATCACGATGCTCTGGCCCAAACTGGCATCTTCTGCATGGCCTGCTCTGAACCCTCAATCCCAGGCATCATCCAAGGGATGTTTTCCAGCAGAAAAAGCCTTGTGGCAGAAGGAAAAAGTCAGTTCTGCCTTGGCAAGTGCTCCATCAGGAGCGGTGGCCAAAATCCACCACCATTTCTTCCCACTCGTTCCTGAAGCCGCAGGGCGAGGAGGGAGGCGGCAGGAAACGCCCCAGGGCTGCTGCACCCGAATTCATCCCTCCCTTTATTCCCATCTGCCCCGGAGTGCTCAGCGGGCGGTGAGGGAGCTCAGAAGGCAGGAAACCCTCTGCAGAAGTGGCCAGGCCAGGTCAGGGGGGTTTGGAACAAGCTTTAGCTGCTTCCCATCAGCTCCTCCCGTTCTGCAGCAGGACGAGGCGGCCCCTCCGCCGGTCCAGTGGTTTGCAGCTGTGCTTCATTTGGGGCACTGGGGTTTCCTGGGATAAATAAAGCCCCCTAGCAGACCGGCTTTGCAGCTCGAGGAGATGTGTGTGCATCCTCTGCTGCCTTGCAGTGAGGATCTCAGGCGGGTAATGACTTTGCTTGGCTAATTTAGCCCCTGCCCAACTCTGACTAATTACAAGCCCTTTTGGCTTTATTCTTGCGTAACCCTTTAAGTGTTTCCTTTGGAAAAGGCGTTGCTTGTGCTAAATGCAGAGCCTGTGAGCTTCTCAGAGCCTTTTTTCCAGGATAGCATCAAATGCAGGCTGCCAAGAAACCAGGCTGCAACACGTGTGGAAGAGCTGCTGAGCCAGCTCGGGAGTGCCCGGGGCAGGGATGGGGCCAACAGCAGCCAGCAACTTAATTTTCCTCCTCTCCTTTATGCGGAGGGAGGGAGGAGGAGGAAATGTGTTGGACATCTTCTGACTGCACTTTGAACTGAGTAATAAAACTGCACTGAGGGATTGATTTTTGGTGCCTCGAGGCACCTCTTGCAGGAGAGGTGTGGGATGTAAATTTTTCTCTTGGGTCAGGCTCTGCAGCCAGGCGAGGAGGGAGTGTGGGGCTGCTGCCCTGGCCACTGCTCCTGCCCTGCACCCTGAACCAGCTCTGCAGGGTGATGCTGTGCCCAGGGCAGTTGTTTGTCACTGACTGGGTGGGGGAGTCACCTGCAAGCTGAGAGGTTTCTTCTCCTCCAGCTGTGCTCCTGTAGGGCTGCTCCACGTGCAGAGGTGGGAGTTGCAGATGTGCACCCCTCATTTGGCACTGTTTGATGAGCTGGAGGTCATTTGGATTCATTTTATAAATGAGATGGAGCAGGAAAGGGTCTCCCTGGGGGATACTCCCTGCAGGGAGCAGATCCTGGCTGTGGCTCCCCAAACCCAGCAGCCCCAGCAAGAGAGGCCAGTGCTGCCTCTTGCCCAGCACCTTGGCACAGGCTGGAGCAGCTCGTGCCCACATCTGTCTTGATTTGGCAGATTTGGGAGGCAAAGGTTGGGCAGGGAGGGGACAGTGCCCTCCTGCTGGGCACTTCTGGGCTGGGGTCCATGCACAGCCTGGGAAGTACCTGGGTGTTAAAATAAAGACAAATTGTGTGGCATGGGCAAAGGTGGTTTATGACAATAAGCAGCTACCAGAGTTATGAAATGGATCTGCCAATGGCTTGGTGTAATAAGCTGTGAGGGGAAGATGCAGGGGGGAACACGTGGCAGAGTTATGCAGGGATCAGCAACCCCTTCAAAATTCATTAACAGCAAAGATTCAGTCTTGATGTTTTAATTATCTGCTAGACACAATGCCCTGGACAGCCAGTGGCTTATTTTCTCTCCTGGGCTCTAAAGCAGGAATGATTCTCTCTCCCAGCTTAAGAAGGGATGGAGCACTGTTGAAAAAATCCAGCATGCAGGCTGGGGAGAGGGGGAAGGACCTGGGGGTGTTCCCAGCATCACAAGGTAACTTCTCCTGCAGCCCTGTGGAATCTGTGGCACCCACCACGCTCACAGGACAGGGAGGGGTGTGTGGCATGGCTGTGACACTGAGATGTGTTTGTGAATGTAAAAGAGTTATTTAGCAAACCGCCAGAGCTGGAGGCTAAGCGATGGTAAATGGAGCAGCTGTTGGCTTCTATTTTCCTCCAGCAGCTTATCAGAGATCATCTCTTCAATCAAAGGCACTTAAAAAATCTTTGACAATCAATTCATATTCTCCTCTGTGCCGGGGAGAGAAGAAATACTAATAAAAGACCTCCCATGATTGCCTCTGTAATTTCCTTTGTACAAGATAAGTTTAGGTCCCAGTTCATAAAGTACAACACGTAGGACATTAAGTTGTTGTTTTATTCAGAAAAATGCTGCCAGCCCCTAAAGAATTCAATTTTGTGATTCATAAAACCTTTATTCCACATCTCTATGTCACACTCTTTGAATACATAATCCCAGACAGACTTGATTGGTAAAAAGATAGTCCTATTTTTAGCTTGGAAAAACATCTATACAACAGCAAGGAAAACTTTCTTAGCAGAGCAAGGAAAAATATAAGATCCTGAAACATTAGGTAACAACAAAACACTCATTAAAACTGATGGCTTTATAGAAGCTACCTGGAGCCAGGGAAAAGCCCGTTCATAAATACTTGAATGGCACTTTGTTGTGTCGTTATCCCTCGTTATTCACGTCCTTGAAGTGTCTCCTGCAGGAAACAAGGAGCATGTTGGGATCCCGCGGAGATGAGTGAGACTGGTGCTCCCAGCGCCAGGGGCGGATCTGACTGGGGCAGGGAGGGGAGGAGCGGCTCTGCTGCTTGCCCGGGGCAGCGAGGCAGCGCTTCTGCCCGAGGAGACCCGAGGGGTTTCAGGGTTAAGATGTGACTGTGCTGCTGTGGCTCGTTTTAACCTTTGTACCCCAGTGAAACAGGTTTGCAGGCTGTGCTGCTCGGGGATCTGAGCTTTCCTCTTGAAGAATGAACTGGGGTTTGTAGTTTTATTGCATTTTCCTTTCGGTTAAGGCCTGGACTAGAGGCTGGCTGCCCCAGGGAGATGGAATTGGGATGCTTGGGATGCTTCAGAAAGCAGCTCCACTCCACCGGAGAAACAAGACTAATAGGAAAATGCAAATTCACCAGAGAGCAGGTATCAGGGGGAGATATTCTCCCTGCCCAGGTGTTTGTGCTTAGGATGCAGACATTTGGATGTGCCAGCTTGGATTTTGCTCTTCCTCCTAATTGTAAGTAATGGGAAAGCAGATGTTTAGGGCCATATTCAACAAGGCACTGAGGTATCTAATGGCCACTGAAGGGTTTGAGAGCCCCAAACACTCATATTCAACTCCCTTCCTCCAAAACCTCAAATCCCAAAATGTTGAGGGTTTTTTTTTTTTTTTTCACATGATGCTCTTTCATCAATTAGAGATCACAGATGAGCAGATGGCAAAACTGCACCTGCAACACCTCTGCCAAAGCCTCCCCTGGACCCAGCTCCCAAACCTCCCCAGCTCCTCCTGGCAGATTTGGGGTTTTACTTTGTGATTTGAATTTTGCGGCTGGGCAGCTTTGTGCAGACGGGTACAAAGGTGCCCAGCACTCCCACCCTGACGGGGACCCTCCGTAAATCCCCAGGATCCCTGCTCACCCACCTCTGCCTCGCTTCCTGCCGGTGCTGCTGGGAGCAGAGCTGTTTGTGTCTCCTGACTGATGGCAGGCACCAAGCGCTGCTGCTGAGAGCGCGTGGTTTATTGCTCGGTAGCTCACCCCGGGGGGAGGCGGCCGCGCCCCGGCCCTGCTGCTGAAGGCTCGAAGGGCGCCGTGTGTCTGTGTATTTATAGATATTTATGTACGCACCTGCGCCTGAAGAACCTCTCCTCGGGATGGGAGGCGCAAAATCTCCCGATTAACTGAAAATTAGCCGCTAGCAGGGAGCAGGAACCTGTGGGCATCTGCAGCTGTCTCAGGGCAACAGGTAGCAGAGCCAGCGTGGTGCCGGAGCATCCCATCGCCTCACGCCTGACCTTTATCTGCCCGAGGAAGGAGAGTGATAACTCACCCGCAGCACTGCCACCACCGGCTTAATTGGTCTCATCTCACGAGCGAAGATAAAGGTCGCCTCGTAGCTGAGTTCAGCCAATATGTTCTCCATATGGACAAGAAATGTTGCTTTGTGTTAGCCATGTGCTGAAGCAGGGCTAATTTTTTTTTTCCACGGGGTTTTAAACTTCGATGTAGCTAAGCACCAGTCATTAAAAGTGGCTCCAGCTATGAGAAGAACTTGTGGTATTTATAGGCAGTTAAAAGATATCGCTGCTTCCCATTTAATGCTCCAGTTCAGCAAATCACTTAAGTGCACGGTTAAATTGCAGTGTGTGATGAATCCTCCCCCACTGGGGATGTGTGCACCTTCCCGTGCTCTCCGAGGGACTTAAGTGTGCTCTTAAGAAGGGAAAAGCAATATTTATGGGCTTTGCTAAGGGCTGGGCTGAATCGAGGCCATTTTATTAGGAGAAAATGTAGCGATATTACATCAAAGCTCATGTTATTTATAAAGAGCTGCAGTCCTCTTCTGATGACAAGACAATTGTGGGAAGTGATCAAAGAAGGTTTGAGAGCCACGGCGAAGGCATCGTTTGTGGCACATGGGAGAGGACTCCTCACCTCTGCCGCTTATCTGCTGCCGCTGCTCCCAAGCCAATATTGACACGGGCTCCAACCACCGGCCGAAGGGCACGGCGTGTTTAAGTAGTGGTATTTAACATAACAAACACGCTAATCATTGTATCAACACTCCCGGCTGGGAGATCTTGCATATCTGAGGCGGGTTTCAGCCCCCTGGAGCTGGCTTTGTCGCAGGGAAGGGGTGGCAGGGGCAGGACGAGCATCCTCTGCTGACCCCGCTCCGCGGAGCAAGGAGAGGTGGGGAACAGAGGTGCCCAGCAGGTCTCCAACCTCCCCTGCGCCTCTCCAAGGAGCCCTGGCTGAGCATCCAGGGGCATCGAGGAGGACACGGATCTGGGGAGCTGGAGGCTGGCTCCTGGCGCTGAGCACCGTGTCCCTGCCCTCTGAGAGGCGTCACTGCTCCGAGCTGGCGCCAGCAGGAGGGGACTGGGGCGTCCTGGGATGCTCATGCCCAGTACAAGCAGCTGGGGGACACATCCCAGATCCTGCTGCCACTGGGCACAGCTGAAACCAGACTAAAAAGCTGAAGTCTGAATTCTAAAGCCAGTCCTGGAGCAAGGAGGCAGGGACAGGGTGAGGCATGGAGCTGACATGGAGATGTCAGCCTGGCAGGGACATTGCCTGGGGAGCCCCAGCTGCATGGGCCTGGTGGGACAGCTCGTGGGAAGGGGTGGGAGAAGGCAGGGAGGGAAACCAGCCTGTCCCTGTGCTGAGGAGTTCCCCTTCCACGTCCCAGGGTATGGGATGGAAAAGCGCATTTCTGAAGGCTGTGTTCCGAGCCTACCTGCTCTGACTTCCTCAATCCTTTGCAGCAGGGTTTATTAAAAAAAAGGAACATTTCCTTTCTTAGATTTCCCCCCCTTATTTTAGGATTATTTTCCTTTTTTTTGGAGTGCTGGCTTTCCTCAGAATATAAATGCCTGAATAATCTCAGCTGATCTTTCTTCACTCTCCTCTTGGGACTGAGGTGTGGAAGATAAAATTCCTCCCCCTCCTTCCTGGAGACACAGTTTATCCAAAGAAATCCTGTTGTTCTCTGAAGAAATGCTGTCCAGGGGAGCTCAGCACTGGTGCCAGAGCAGGTGCCAGCCCTGTGCAGCACAGGGAGGTGGGAGCAGGGCAGAATCCTGCCTGGGCTGCTGGGGGTTGAGGTGAAATTCGATTGCTTCCTTTGCAGATGGCAGTAAGGCTGTGACCCAAGGGCTCGGGAACATCTCCGGTTCCTGAATTTGCTTCCCTTAGAATGCACAATGCCAAAAAAAAAAAAAAA